>SRHC01000093.1:61648-103741 GCA_004794325.1 Pomacea maculata | reverse complement strand
TCGACTGATTTAAACATCGACGGGGATGAAACTTTTTTTTTTTTTTTTTTTTTTTTTAAAAAAAAAGCAATCTTCTTCTGTCAGGAACCCCGTATGAGATGGGTCGAGCTCATGGACTTCTCATGGGAGACAAAGTAAAAATCATGGCTGATGCTGTTTGGAGTTATCTCGAACAACAGATAGTGAGTTAAACGATTATCTCTATCCATTTGTATGGTTAAAGTCTTTCAACCCGTCACTTTTCCATTTATGAAGTCAGTGCTTAACGACGGTTCCTCGTTGTTGTTCTCATTGTCCTCCTAAACGCCTCTGTCTTCTTATCCACTGACCTTTATTGTGTGTATCCTTGAGGAGATAATATCATGTGTAACCAAGGTTTGATATCTGGTTATGTCAGATCAAATGTCAAAGGTGCCTAGTTCCTTGTGTTGCTATGTCCTGAATCTCAGGTTTCGTAACTCTTTAATGTTGTCGGAATTTTCAGCTGATTTTTTTTTTTTAACTGTCATTTTTAACATTTGAAAATATGACACTAATACTTCGCTTCATTTCAGATTGATCCTATAAATCGGACGATCCATCTACAAGAATGGTTCTTGGAGGATGTTGCAAACTTTGGGTAGACCTGTTTTTTAAAAGTTCACCAGCCCGTTATTTGGTCTCAATGTTTGCACCTTTTTTCCCGTAGTTTCCAGGGAGGAAGTTTATGCCCCCCACCCCACCCCCGCCTTATCTAATAAGCCACAACATTTTACTATCCAATAAAGTGTTGAGAAATTCGATTAGCTATAAAGTTATTTCAAATCTTCTTTAAAAATCGTGACTGGGCTATGGAATGGGGTGTTTTTAAAAGCTCGTGTTATATATTACTTGGACCTGTTCTCAGACTGGATGTCGCCCTTGACCTGGAACTACTCGCCACAGACAAGTACACAGGTGATTATTTCTTCGAGGAGGCCAGAGGACTAGCAGAGGCCGCTGGAATAGACTATAAGGTGGAAAAATCCGAGAACATTCTGTTTGTTTTATTTTTGATGTGCTAAAAGATAACGGTTGCAAGCAGAATTGTTTCTTTTATAATTTTTATATTTCTCATGCTTTTTAAAAATAAAAATAACATTGTTTCAATGACTGTTCATTAATGGAGATCTGAACTTCTTCAAATTTCATCGCTGTGGTTTTTTTGAAACAAAATCTTAACTGTTATGGAAGTTTTGTGTACATATGAAATGTTTCAATCAAAACTTTAATTGATAAACATTTTACAGTTTTCATAAGCATTTAAGACACAACAATAGATATAATGCTACAGCATGTTTACACAAAGAGACAGTTGCAGGACTTAATTCCAGCGAATTTATTCTCACAGAAACTCCTTCGTATCCACATGATTGGTGAACTCACGTAAGTACTATGTCGTCTGCTTTCTTAACTGCTCATTAAGCCCTTCACAATACTTGAGGCAGTGAAACAGCCGTGGAACTTCATTAAACAGTATTTATTGTATGAACTTCATTAAACACTGTTAGTTTCAAGAACTTCCTGAGACAGTTTTATTCACATGAACTTCATTGAAGTTAGTCACAGGACCGTCATTAGATGGTGTCTGTTACATGAAAGTCATTCGACAATTTTTATTACATGAGCCTTATGAGAGAATGAATTCACTAAAACTGAATTTGCAGGAAAGGTTCGTGCTCTATGGTCGGTGCATGGGGTGGAAGTGTGTCTACTCCAGACTCTCTCCTGCAGCTCCGCGCTCTGGACTGGGTAGTGGACGGTAATTTGATGTCATTTTTTTTGTGATAAAGGCTTTATTTTGTTCGAAGAAAGTCTTGCGTTCTGTCCAATTATTTCAGAATCTTTGCTAATCCTGCATAGCCATAGCGATGTGTAGTTCGTGTTTCTTTTCTGGAAATTGAATCTTTCTGTTTTCCCGCCTTCTTGGGTCATCATCAACCCTTTACATGTGTACCTTTGAAACAGAAGAGAGGTGAGCGGAAAAAATAACAATTGAAATAGACTTCATTTTTTAGTTGTACAAGTAATGTATTTATTTTTTAAACGCTTATCGTAGGTCCTTTCAAAGAGCACCCACAAGTGACTGTCTATCACCCGACTAATGCTTCTAATGGTCATGCCTTTGCAAACTTCGGGTGGACATCCTGGATCGGGTCCATAACAGGTAAACTCTGAATCTCTATTCACATGTCAGTTACTGCGATGCATAATACAGGTGAGTATATTTTAGAGATGTGATAAGCGTTATATATATAGAGAGAGAAAAGCACATCTTCACTGGCTGAGAAATAAAAGTAAAGATCAAAATTTATAATTTAAAGCTCGCTTGTTTCTCCTGTGTAACATTGTTCTTCACAAACTGCAAAAGTTGAGCCCAAACAACAAACTGTTACTCGTTTAGTTTGTTAAAAGTGGGCACAAGCTACATAGTTCCAGATGGTATGACTATACAGAACACATACACAAAAGTGTTAGATATTTTATTATAGGCAAAATAGGGGCCAGATAATTTCAGGAGCCAAGTAAAAAGATATGGAAGTAGTCTGTCAGTAGAACTTAAGAGTCCAAGTCCAGTAGAACCTTTCTTAGTTAAAAATCCATTTCTTTTCTAAGAAGACTGACACTTTTTCACTTGTGAAAATTAACAAATTGTCCAGTCAGACCTTTTGCAAGTGTGAGTGAAAGAACTGTGAAATATTGAATGTTGTGTCGTTCGGCTGGCCAGGCATGAGCTCACAGCGCATGGCCATTTCCGAGATCGGCGTGTCGTTTCCCGATGAAAGTTTTGGAAAGGAGTCGCGGTTTGGAATTCCATTCACGGTCAGTGAACAAACACGGTGAACCCTCTACAGACCTCACTATTAGCTACTCCTGGTATCAGGGGAAAATTGGTGTTTAACACAGAGCCAGGAACTAAACCTATATCAAGGCATAGCTAAGCCTGGCGAAACTCAGAAAAAAAGACTGGTTGGCTTCTGAAAATCCATCATGCCGACGAAATGGTCATCTTTGTTAATTTTTGATTATATGAGCTGAAAAATAATCATCGGTATTCAAAATTTTCAACAGTAACATTTATTCGGTAGTTTCAGACAGACCAGCGTTGTACTACATCTTTAAAAACATGCTGGGTCCATCTGTTATCAGTTTATTCTTAGGGACATCTTGCAGTTCGACAAAACACTCAACGACAGCATCAAACGGATTACAGAGGCACACCGTACATGTGACCTCATTCTCGGAGTGGGTGATGGAAAGGTATTCTAGCATGTGACCTCATCTTGAATGTATACGATATGTGTGACCAGGAGAAGGGTTTAGGTGATTAGGATCACAGCCTTAAGTGCATTGTAAAATGGAGTGTTGGCTACATCATTGTCTCCCTGTTAATCCTACTTGTATCCATACATCAATATAAATAAACTTCTACACCGTACAAGCATAGAGAAGCATCTACTGTGGGTATATTTTACTGAGTAGTTCAGCAGCTGCAGCGTATGATCATATATAAACTGTAAGCAACAGATGTGTAGATGAACAGATCATGGCATACTAAGTTCTTCATTATGCAGGAGAAGGCATTCCGTGGCATACAGTATTCTGCTTCTGTGGCAAACTTCTTCACAGACACCAACTTGGAGCCAAAACAAGATTGGCATCCTCGAATTACAGATATAGTTTACTTCGGTGAG
Organism: Pomacea maculata; assembly: GCA_004794325.1. Classification (NCBI taxonomy): domain Eukaryota; kingdom Metazoa; phylum Mollusca; class Gastropoda; order Architaenioglossa; family Ampullariidae; genus Pomacea; species Pomacea maculata. Next base: position 100,028 of record SRHC01000093.1, on the reverse strand, counting down.
TTTTTCCTACATCAATGGTTAACGTTCAACGAAGAGTAAAATCCCTTTACATCATATAGCTTTTTGTGAAAATGATCATTACATATTTTATACATTTTTTTCCCACCATACATATCGGCGTTTATAACAAGACAATGGAGATTATTGTAATCCCTTGCATTGTTGTTTCTCATGGACTGGTGTCAGGGATGGACTGGTTGTGCCCCGGGTATAGCGAAGTACTGGCGCGGCAGCTTACCCTCTATCATGGCAACCTCACAGCAGAACTGTTGATGAGAGAGGTGGTTCCGATCGTTCAGACTGGCAGTCTTCAGGTGTGGTATTCGTTTATCAATCAGTTTATGCGACATGGCGAAGTAAGACAGCAGTGTCGATAAGTTCACTGTGTACAGCTGCGACAGATGGCCGAGAAAAGAGAGACGTAAGGCGCATGCGCGTCTGACATTAACATCAGTAACAGCGCTCATCAACAATAGCAGATTAGAAGGGTATTGGGAAAAAAATCACATTGTCAAGACATTTAAAATGACATTTTCTTTGGCTCCCTAGGTGGCAGTATACAATCTCACATCTAACATGGTGCTGCTGGCCAACGCGCGTGCTAGTCATGAGACAGGGCCTGACAACGCTTACGAAAGGTAAGTACATGTACTACGAAAGTTCTTGTTCTAGACAGCGTCCTGCCTGACATTCTTAGCTGATATACACGTTTATAAAAGGGCAATCAATGCATGAGTAAATATAGAGGCCCGAGGTCAGATATACTTGCTGTAGTTCGTGCACACTACTCTCTTGTGATGCACGCACGAAGCACGCATGCACACGTTTTGGTGCAGACGATGCGGAAACGGTGTGTGTGTAGGGAGGGGAGGGGGGAATTGGTGTTTTACCCCGAGCCAGCAACTAAGGTTATATCACGGTAAGGCAGTCACCCCTGTAACCAGATGACGTATGCAGAGAAAGAACAGCGTGCCCGAGACGAGAACTGAACCCCAGACAGCCAACCTTCCCTGTATTGGTGACAGCCGCTGACCGTTGCGCCACCGGGGCAGAAGCGGAAGTCAGAGACGACTAACAATGCTCGTGCTATTTCAACACTACTATGCGTGGAAAGACGAGATAGCAGCTGTCATTATACAAACATAGTTGCTAACTAGGACAAGCATCAATGCATGTGATTATGCAAGGCGATGTGAGACTAAAAAAATCCAGCCCCAAAACGCGTACATCCACAGCGTACAAATGTCACACATGTCATCCGTCCACCAACCAGGCCAGCCACATATTATCTCCGCCTTCACACATAGCCCGTTCAGGGGTAAGACAGTGTATTTTCCCCCTTTTGACCCAGCGTTCCTGATTCCGTACAGGGTCGGAGAAGGTAGGGCTGCAAGGGAGAGGAGGTGGGTATCCCTCACAAAAAGCTGGCCTCCAGACAAGTGAGGCCCCTAACACCTCACTCCCCAAACACCATAAGCCAGGTCATGAGATGTTTACCTTTCGCACCATCACAGCCACTGTACCGCCCTAAGGTCAACATTTGATGTTGAAATACCTTTTGCCCCACAAGTAATTAATTCATAGATAATGAATTGAAATGAAGATCGTCAAGCTTTAACGAAATCTTTGAGTGTTATTTTTTCTGTTTTCTCCCCAGGCAATATGTGGAGCTAAACATGACGGAGTTATTTGAAGAAAAGCCCCCATCAAATTCGATATATTGATTTGCCGGTCTGCACAAAGCAGCAGAATCATTGAAACTCCCCCACCCTCTATCTTTTTCGTCTACTTTTTTCTCCAATCCTCTCCCTCGAACTAGTTTCTTTCTCTATTATCGTTGTTGTTAGATTTTCAAAAAAAGTGCACTAAAGACAAGTAACAATTTCTGCAACAAAATCTTTAAATAAACCTACTAAAATATTGCGTCCGTGCGTGCGAGCCTGGTTACAAGGAAGTGAGTGGAACAGCTGTTGAAGAATAATTAAGGACGACTGTACCGAGATTGATTTGATTGTTCGTGTAACCGACAGTACGACCAGAATGTTACCCAGCCGCAGGGAATTTAAATAATTTAGACCACGCATTGGAATTATGCCTTTGCCAACAGCCTTCGCATCTTCCAGTAATTCTAACAAGACCGCAGCAATGTAAAAAGCTAAAAGATAAAGATTCTCACAACCTAATGGAAATTAAGGGGTTCAACGTGCCTAGGATACGGGATACGATGTGTGGAAGGCAGAGCTCTTCTCTGTCCCTGATAAAGCAGGTACCTGTTTCTGCTAGACAGATGCTGGGTGGGCAGGGGGAGTTCTCCTGCCAGACCCGAAAGCAACAACCTTGTCCGCAGTCGTGCACACTGGCCACCAGACTACCGAACCTCCTTCAGAATCAAGAGGAAGCAATTAAACACTCTTCATCCTACAGCTGCCGAAAAATGTCTTCCTGGTTTTATTTTAATGACAATAATGCATCATTGTTTGTGATATAACTTATCACTTTCATATTGTAATTTCTTAGAGTCATTGGAACACTGTCCGAAGACAGCTTTTGTGTGTGTTTTTGCATTTTTGCACACTGTTCTTGAAAAAAAAAAGGAGTGAAAACTTTATACAAATCTTTAAAAAGCATTCTTTTAATACATGAATCTTACGGTTTCGTAAAACCGTAGTATTGGTAATCACACACACACAGACCACACATTTTTTTATGTCGCATTCAACTCTGGCAAGACACTGTTAATATCTGTTAATATCCCACATACCACACTCAGACTGGTACACGCGCGTGCGCTTGCGGAGAATGTGAAATATGCTCCTCTGGCAGAGTATGTTTTACGTATAACGGTAATAAGCAAACACATGTTATATTTATCCTTTTACACAAATTATTAAGGCCTCCACAAGAGCTGTCTACCCGCCTAATAATCGTCTGAGTATTTCAGAGAAATGCAAGAAGGACTAGACTAAAACAACTAACAAAAAATAAAATGTACCTCATTGTATACTGATTATAAACTGAGTCCGGATGCCCAGTTACCAAAAGGACAGATTTTAAGGAATCTGTCAGCACATACATCAATCTCAAAAAAAAAAAAAATCAGTTAACAGTCAAGCAAACTCATGGTTTTTCGCCGCTGGCGAGTCGCCGGTTCACGTCGGCCACCACCTCCGGCAGATCGGCGAGGGAGTCGATGACGTAATGGGCGCCAGCCGCTCGCAGAAGCTCGCGCGTGCGTTCCAGACGCTCCTGCACGTCCTGTGGCGTCAGGCGCGCCTCGTGCTCCAGGCTGTCGACGTCCATGTAGTTGCTGTAGCGTGCCACTCCCACGGCCCAACAGCCGGCATTGAGTGCTTCGCCCACGCCCGGTACAGTGTCATCCACCTTGACAACGGCCTGCACGAGGTCCACGTCCAGCAGTTCCAAGTTGCGGAAAAGCATAAAGGGCTTGGGCCGAACGCCATTGGCTACCTCGTCGCCCGTGACATCAGCGTCAGGCACGAAGCCTTGGCGGACAGCCTCCTCTCGCACGATGTCGGCCATGGAGCGGAAAAAGCCGGTCGTGACCCCGATGCGGCAGCCCAGCTCCTCACGCAGCTGCCGCGCGGCCTGCGCGGTGCCAGGGATCAGCTCGCCGTACTGCCGCAGCACCGACAGCTGCATTGGAAGCAACTCCTTGAAGAGCGCCTGCACGTCCTGCTCTGTTGGCGGCCGCCCATATGCCTCCTGCCAGCGCTGGCTAACGGCGGGCATGCGCATGATTTCCCGGATGTGCTGATCCTTCCGGAGCCCCATGGGTACGCGCGCTTCCTTCATGGTGATGGGCACCTGAGAAACATTGCATCTATCCGTGATTACATGCTACGCAGCTTAAATGATGACTGGGTCATGACGACGATGATGGACAAGGATGAGGCCGACGACAAGCACGATGATGATAATGACGACGAGGACGATAGTGATGGACGATGACGGTGGCGAAAACGAAGACGACGGACAATGACGACAATAGCGATAATGATGGACGATGACGAAGATGACAGTGATGAAGACTTTGCTGTCTGTGAGTATGGTAGCGCTGATGATGATAGCAAATATACTCTCACTCTTTCACGCATAATCCTTCTCTCTCCCTCTCCACACACACACATTACTGGTTTATAAGTTTCCGTCTCTATTTACACCAGAAACAAGAAAATTTTCTTTTACCTAAAATTCGTCCATTAATATCTCATTGACTGAGCTACGGTATGATTATGATTAAATGCAGACAAACTCGCTCCAAGTAGGTCATCGTGTATCGAATCAGGTCAGAGAATTTCCTCCTAAATTGTGTACGCTCATGGTGACAATAAGATAATCTGTCATGACCACTGTAACCTACGTTACCCTGAATTTCTGGAAGACTTGCACGAAGACTGTGGCCGGCGCCAAGACATATTTATCTATCGTAGTGCCACTCCAGTCTAGGATGCAAGCGCGCACCGGGCCCAGGTAGCTGCGTGTGAAGCGAAAGTGGTTCATCCGCTCAATCTGTCGACAGTACAGTTGTACAAGTTACAAAACATTTTTCCTTTGGCATGGATCGTCCTAGAAACAACCCTCACCCACTCAATGATTCACACTTGCCAGCCGCTCATTTTGCTTCATTCAAAATCATTCTCACGGAAGGTCGCAACAAGATAGCTGCTTCTATCCAAGTCCTGTAACCTTGACCGCATGACGAAGTATAATCGTGCTATCTATGAATACAAATTTACCTTTCACCGACATTTTACTATTGTTAAAACCTGGAGGTGATCTTACTATCTTTATTACAAAGCCCGTGTGCAGACATGTTTCTGCGACCATAGCTTTTTCGGAAGAATGATTTACTAAATTATTTTCAAGTCCCGATAAATGAGCACATTTTCAGACCATTGAATGCGAGTTTCCTCTCCACCACAAATATTTTCTTCTTCTATAACTGCTCCATGTTCTCTTTTATACTAGTAGGTGAATGGCGATAGAAGAAAGAGAGAATCGGTGTCGAGTGAGAGTCCGTAACAAAACCACATAGTCTGTTCCTACTATAAAGATTCTTTTCGCTAAACACAACAACATAATGTTCAACTGACCTGACGCGTCTAGAGCCGACAAAATTCTGCCTCCTGCTCGTGCCCGAGAAATAACTTGTCCCCGGGTCAGCCTAGCTTTTATATGCCAACCGTACTCAAGTTTACCTCCTACCACGCCATCTGTTCACAAGGAGGGCAGGAGTTCATGCAGGCTGGTCAGTCTGTAATCACGCCACGCAGAGTAAACGGCCACTATTGTCCACTCACCCAATGACCCTGACCACCGGTTGTGCGTGCTGATAACCTTTTCGCTCGGTCACACACCGTTATCAGTTCACGAGATGAATATTTTTACCTTGAAGATGTCAGAATGTGCCACATCGACAGATTTTGTTACTATGTGGATGTACTCTGGTTGTTGCGCGTACAAACCACCAGTTCTCCCTACGTCTTCCTCCCCCACCCCACTTCATCTCCATCCCCTAGTTCATTAATTCGTTTGAGTTTGTTCTTGTGCTTTTCCATTAGAGTTTTTGCTTCAAACTGCAGTGCAACCTCCTTTCCACACAGAAAAGAAAATGGAGTGTGCATCAATTACAGGACTAATAAGAGTACTCAAAATCTCCGATAAAGGTGTGGACCGAAACAGCCTCTATATAGGCATTTTGAATAAATACCAGCATTTGTAACACGTTGTAGGACCGAACAGGATCTGTGCTAATGGAAACCACTGTGTTGGGAAGCCTTCCTGTACGTTTTTAAATGAAAGCGTCTGTGCTGGTTTTTTTTTTTTAACAGTTAAAACTGATGCTGCCACCAGGATTGCTGACAGATATAAGCCACGAGATCTCGTTTAACAATTATCTTTTGCTGCAGATTGAAATAGCTAGAGATACTGAAGTAAAAGGGAGCTCATCCTCTGGTTACCAACGAGCGTGAAGACATGCTTCTACATTGTTACGCATGTGTGATGGATTGATGCGTGATTGGGTTAGAAGCTCTAAGTTTGGTTAGAAGTTCTAAGTTGGGTTAGAAGAATAAGAGCCAAGTTCTCTATGTACCTACCTTTCACAGAAGTGCTCGTAGTTGGTTCAGTTCCTGTCGATGTTTGCTTCGCAAAGCAAAATAACGCGAAGATAGCGTCCCTTGCAGCGACAATTGTGATTTTCGTGGACATCACGCAGCCGCACTCAGCATGACCTTCACCTGTTGGAGTGCTTCACTGATGGTGATAAGTGTCGATACCAAATTGTCCGTGGTGTGAGGGCCGATCTTCGCGTGACTCGCAAAGTCGATTGTTCTATTCAACAAGAAAAGGAACCAGACAAATTACACAAGTTTTTGCCAATCTGAGCTGCACGCAACAGCTGTTGTTGTTCAAACTAGAGCCTAACACACGGATGTTTACTGATCGGAAACATAGCAGACGACGTAAGAGCTCTTGTATTAAATAAGTATAAAAAAAGTAAGCGCTTACAGGTTTACGCTCAGCTCCTTGCCAGATATGAGCTGCAGGGGTTTTCTTTAGCTGACAAACACGTTTTTGGGGAGTGTGTGTGGATGGGTGATGGTGGCACAGTGGCTAAAGTGTCTCTACCACGATATTGAAAACTGAATGTCGTGGGTTTGATTTCAGACGTCTGTCTGAACATGACACCTGTTCACATCGATAGTTTTCACCGGGTACTCAGAATTCCTTTACCATGTGTGTGTGGTGGGGGGATGAAAGATGTGTTTGCGCACAAAATTTTACAAACCACTGGGACTGCATTCTCACACCAATAAAAAGAGTGAAGCAAAAGTATCTTGTGAAATGACTGTAAATCTAAACAATCACAATTCATGCGGAAATGAGTGTCCTGTGCTAGCAGATGCATTTTATAGTTCATGACTGCTGTACTTGGCGAGAAAATGGTGTACATGACTAGTCTGATCTGAGCTATGAGCCGTCTATCTGGTTAAGAAACAGCAGCATGCTTTGCGCCTTCTTTTGATGCTATTGCGTGTATTTAAAAGTGTAAACTGATTTCGTATACTTGAAGTATGTGTACTAAATCTTTTTAAAGATTAAAGTTGCTGTAGCAGTAGCAGCAGCAAAAATTTTTGTGAAGTATATATCAGCTTCTTGAGCTCAAACCATGGAGTACGTATATCTCCGTGTCTGGACTGTGAGCCACTTAAGTTATACATGGAACAGGATATAAAATGCACATGAATGTCTGTGCATAAGCTCTTGCATGCTATATGATATAGTTCACAGGGCACATGTAGCTACAAAAAGCATTGATTCGACTTTATAGCTGTTGTCTGGGTCTTATTTTGAAGAGAGGAAGGAAGAAAGTAAGAGCTAGCATCTGAAATAAATCGCTATGCCTGACAGCCACTCTTGTAATGGTCATACAGAGGAAATGTATGACCTCAACCAGCAATGTCCTGTTCTTTTGCCTGATGATGAGCAATTTACCATGCACTGCTGGACTGCCATCTTTCTCTCCTCTCCAACTCCTCTTTTGCTGGACACAAATACAGTCACTAAGTGCTGGCTATTTTTTCATCAGTCTGTTTCACATTGAATGATTTCATTTAAGCTACTGATCAATTTTTAGCTGCTTACATCAAAGAAAATCTCATTGCTTCATTTTAGTTTATGTTATCATAGCGATACCACAGCAGAATGAAATATTATTGATCCAATATTAAATAATTACAGCATTTTAAAGTTTTGATTTCTTACAAGGGACATTAAAAAACTCCCATCAGCATGTCTGTCTGCCGCTTAGAGTACTGTTTTTCAAATCTCTTTTCTCCAACTTTTAATGACTATAAATTCTGATCTGTGGGAAATGCTATGAGCTAGTTTGGAGTTTAAAACCACATCTCTCATTCTCTGATTTTTTTGTTGGCAGATTCCTCAATCCCCTTTAGCACAGGCATTCATTGTGTAAAACCTGAAATCTAGGACTGCAAAATACTAACCACAAGCAGTAGCCTTAGCCTAAAGTCAATAGCCATACCCAGTGTGATAAGTCTTATTTAAGTGACTTTGTTCCTGCCTTAATAAAAATTGTTACAAGGATGCTATAATGTATTTAAAGGTGAGATATTAGCAGTAATTTATTTAAAGTTTCACTTTGATTAGTAAATTTTGTTGATAACATTAGAGACATGATAAGAAATCATTCTTGCAAATATACATACAGTTGTGAGCATGCTGACACTCACGCACACATGAAAAAGCAAAAGAACAAGTGCCTGCAAGGAACACACTTTTATATCACCAATATCAGTCAGTCCTTTCTGGAAATCCTTTCAGCTATAAGATTTCCTTATATCATAGCTGTTAATAATAATACAAAATCAGGACCTACAACCAGAAATGGTTGTCTAGAGCTTAATAAGGTTATCTCTCTTCACTTCAAGTACAAAGATAAAGACCTGTGTCCTGAAGATATGTGGCAGGTGCTGTGGTCACAATGGGGTATGAACCAATATTTAGTACTGACTCTTTTTCTCGGCAGCAGAATAGGAACAAAGTTGACTGAGTGCAGTATAAAGTGTACACAGATATGTATTTCAGTAAACACTGCAAAAATCACTTGAAGGAGAAAAAAACTATGCTGATCATTCAAGTCACAATGTGACCATATAAGACCACAACAAAAGACACACTCAAACAAGTCTGCTTTGGGAGAACCATTCAAACTGCAAGCTTTAAATACTATACCTGAGTCCAATATGAAATAAAGCTCAAAGCTGCTGGATGCTTAATACAGCATAGGCTGCCATTAGTTTGTCACAAAAATATGTTGTGACTTTATAATATTCTGGGAATAGCACACATGGTTAATTTGTACTCTGCCTATGAAGATGGTAGCCAGTGCAAGAGCTTTGAGCTCATGCTAATGAAGTGTTGCCTTAACAGCAAACATTCATATGCTAAATGAAATGAAACCTTGACTTTTCCTTCCCCACCTCCCTTTTAAAGCACAGCCAAAGGCTTGGATTTCATGAACTTAATTATTCACTCAGATTAGTGAAGTGTATATCTTTCAATGACCTCAGCCCAGTTGTTCGAAATAATTTTGCAACTGGGTTAGTTTTTAATTTTTCTTTTTTTACTGGGTCTCCTTATAGGGTTTCAAGGAGTTATAAATACTTTATCAATGGAGCGAAGTATTATAAAGAGGTTTCAATAAGAAGGTCTCCTTTTAAAATTAAAATGTAATTATGCTAAATTTTCCTACATCTTGCGAACAATTTTTCTCGTTAAAAAAGAAAAAAAACCTCTTTAAACACATTTTACACTGAATCAGAAAAAAAAGTATGATTCTTCTGGAATCCTGAAACTCTTAAATATTTTACCAGATTAGAAAAAAATTAATGTTCATTTACAAAGGAATTCTTAATGCATTTTTGTTCAGATATATTCAAGTCCATATGGACACAGGCATGTACAAATATACACATGCTCTCACAAGCACTTCAGTGAAAAAACATGATTTCCATCTCATTCTTGCATACACATTCATAAACATGCATATAAATATAATATACAGAAGTATATAAGCATTTTTAAGCGGCCCTATGCTCCTCAAAGAGCAACAAGGAATAAACTAATATAAGCATTTTACTAAATTAAATTATGAATATGACATGACTCTCATGTTCTTTGTGGTAATTGACTAGTATATTATTAAGGCCTGGCAATTAAAAACTGAAAGCAAAGTGTGACTGCTAAATTATAACAAAAATCAACTGAAAACACTGAAAATATTTTTTTTGCACTTCTAAAGCATATCAACCCAGTCTGATCTAATGATACAATAAAACAGCAAATTTTTAAAACTCTAAATCTGTGCAGTAATACTGTATTTTTCTCAAGCCACTTATGGTCATCAACGTGAAGTGTAAACTACTAGACAGTAATTGCACATAAATATTTTACGACTTACTGAAGAAAAAAACAGAACAAAATATTACCACCACTGCACCCATATTAAAAAGAAAACTAAAATCCAGCGCAAGACACCATGGCCATTATTTTAGCTTTGCCACATCTATTTTATTCTTAACACCATTCCACAAAGCTAACTCTGGTTAAAGACCATCTTTACAAAACTGCCAACTGACCTGGCCAGCACCAATCAACACTCTATACACTCTACATTCTAGATTCTTTACACTACACAGGCAGCTTATAGATACTTATTTTGGTGTAAAATCTGAAAAAAACCATAGTCAGAAATTATTCATGCAAATGTGCTCAAGTCTGAAAAAAAAATTATAATCTAAGTTAATTTCAGGGCCTATTAAGTGGGCATTTACCCTTTTGAACTGTAAAACCTAGGGTAGTCTTATATTTCTTATATTTCCCAACATTGGATGGATTTTCCCCATTTTCATTTCTCCAGCAATAAATGGTTATACATATTGTTGGATAGTACTGAAAATGCTTGTATTTCATTTTTATAGTATGTAACAGCTATAACAAAATATGTAATAAACAATACACCCCCACTTTTTCAAATTTTCCTGTTCCTATTTTTTTTTTTTGCAAACCATAGTATAACATCTGCATTTTAGCACCTTCTTGAAAACTGTTTTCTCACCATCATTCCTTTTCATACAAATCCCTTAAATTGTGCATATATTTATATAGTGGAAATTATGAATTTACTACATTTAAGTGTTTATGAGTATGTGTTAATATCTCTTCTTTAAGGTCCTAGAGATGGTAGGCCATTATTAACATTTTATCTTCTTTTTCCTTTCTTGAAAAGAAGCCAATTATTCCCAAATCTGGAGCCTGATAGTGTTCTTGCATGATAAACATCCATGAACAGAGATTTACATACTGAATGAAAATGAGTTTCGATAAATTCCTGCTGTACATTTTTTTTTAAATTTCAAAATGCCTGTGATTTTATTTATAACTGATAAATAACAATGACTATGCAATGGTGTTATTCTACTTAATATGGCACCTCATACCAAGAGACAGCATATTCTTTTTTTAACCTATGTTTTACTTAGCCATCTTTTTTAAATTACATTGTTCTTTGAAGCTTCCCTAAAAAAAGTACATAAAAGTCCTGTTAAAGACATCTGGGTAATAAACATTAACATGACAAAATTTAGTCACCAGGAATGATTTTTAAAACAATTGATTATCTTACCCATCATATACAGTAATAAAAAGCTTTGACTTGAAATGGCAAGCTCATGAAACTGCATTTGTCCAGGCTGGCTGGTTGAGTGGACAGTCTGATAGAACAGGTCCAAAATCAACACATTTTGTTTTTACCTTCTGGTTTTAATAATTTAAAAACTCTATATCTATGAACTTTTCACAAACCAAAGCTAACAATTTCAGGCATACTATTAATAAATTGTGCACCAAACAGGAACCACTACTCTGCAAACAGCATGAGCAAAGTGGAAGTGAGCACACTTTTCAGAAGCATTTTTCCATTAGGCGAAAGTCAGCTTGATAAAAACTTTTTTTAGCTTTTAATACAGAAAAAATAGGAAAGTTAAATACTCAACCATGTGAAACTGAGGTCTTTTTTAAATAAAGACATTGCAAATTTTGACCCCACAAAACATAACCATGAAATTCAATCCATTTTCAACTATATCATATAATTTTTTTTTTAAAGTAAACAATAGACATCAAAAGTTCTATTATTTGCTCTTTTAATATCTGTTTAGTATAAGAAGAGCTAAGGTGAAAAGTTGTTTTGACTTTGTACCAATTGAACAGCAGCTATGAACATGACTTCTTTTATTCCCATGCAGGTACAATGATTCTGATAATTTTTTTCTGTGAGATGATTTTCTTTGTTCAATGATGAATCCAAAGTTTCACAAAATGTAGTGTCCAAAGCAGACCCACTTAGACTTGTGAGTGATCTCTCAAAATCTTACAATCTTCAAAGCAAACTAATAAAGTTAAATTCAAATTAACAGGAAAATAAGAAGAGTACTACTTTTTCCATCTTCAAATAATTAAACCTTTTAAGACGTGTCTAACATAAGTGTCATGACAAAAATCTTAGAAAAGGCAAAGTATATTTTGACAGTAGGTGTAAGAAACACTTAATTAAACAGAATTTGATTTCCATTAGAAGAATGTCAAACAGAAATAACCTATAATAATTTTGATCCCCTTAACGGCAATTAAATTAACTAATAAATGAGTTCATTTTTAAAAGATAAGCACTAATCTTAGTCTGAAACCAACAAGAGAGAGGTGCACAATGTGAACTCAGTAACAGCTAGTCAGCTATGTGGATGTCTAATTTTTATCATCACATGCTAGGTTTAGTAGAATACAAAAACATTATTCAGTAAATGTTCAAATGTATGTCAACTCTGGTATTCCTGTGTGTACTCACAACAGCCTACAATTTAGGAGCCCTACACTGAAATATTACGGGAATCCAAAGTCAGATCTCAGACTGATTGTTTCAACTACAAATATTATTCTATGGAAAAAAAAAAAATGCTGCTTAAAATATAGGGAAAATTAAAAATAATACACAGATAATTTTTTTTTATCTTGCCATGCCATATTTCAGTGGCTTTAGCTGTGCAAATGTTTTATCCTGCAAGAAAAATACTGTCTAGTTTCAAATAAGTTAAAGGTTTGCCTTGATGCAAGAAATATCACTTTCACATCTGAAATAAGCACAAAAGTAACAATAACTAAAAATTCCCCACAGGAGACAGACTTTACCTTCACGCAGCATAGAACGCTATAAATCCACATTAATTATCATTCTCCATTCTTCCATCATTCACACCATCTGTGACTAAAACATCAAGCTATAATTATCTCTTGGCATATGTCTGAATGTAGTCTCTCACTTTTGTCTTGAAGGATTCCTGAAAAGAAAAGAAAATTGAATATAAATGCAGCTGAAATAAATTACAAGTACTTAGAAAATCAGGCTTTATTAAGCCAACTTTTCAAACATCTTACAAAAATATTAATATTTAAATTTGTGAAGAACAAATTGCAGATTTCACAGATTTATACTATAAATACTATATCACAGAACACTCCTTATGGTTTTACTTTTATCAGAAAGGTAGAATTAAGCTGGTAATATGAAGTTCTGTCTAGGTAATATAACAAACTGATGAAACATACATAAAAGAACTCAAAGAACTCATATAAACTGAAGCAACGAACCTTATCTCTTGCATAATGCTCAGCAGCTTCTACATTTAATGGATCATCAAAATTGAGGAGATCCTGAAACAAAAATGTGAACCAAAATAAGCATTTGCGGAGGTAAGCACCAAATGATGTACAGCTTTGTAATCCTTTGACAAATGTGGCAGTGCGACATCAAACTGCTGACCCTTATGTAGATTATATTCAGATATGCTGATTAGATTTGGTTAACAGTCATGTATAATGTCACATTTGTTCTCCAGAGAGCTTTCCTTGGGATTTTATACTTGTGTTTGTTGTCTCCAGGTGAAATTGCGTATTTTTGTGTTCAGGCTCTGCCACTCTTTTGACAAAACTTTGTAGCTTACTGATATTCTGTACCCTTGTGTTTTGTAACCCACTGGTTGTTTATTCTGCATTAATATAAAGAAAAGGAATTTAAGCAGAGACTTATAATTCCAGTTTTGGGCTTAGCATAAAGTTCATGGGAAGTTCACAGGCAGATCTTTGTTTTGCAAAAGAACATGCACAATTGTCTATATGCAGCATAGTTTGTTGTGACAAAGGCTATTTTAAGCACCTCTGCCATTTTATACATCTTCATTTATAGTTCTATGGTTTTCATTACACTGTGGGTTATTTAATCGTTGCTTGCAATGAATCTTATTTTTTAAATGATATTTAAAATAAACATCTAACAACTTACTGAAAATAAAGAATTCAGTCCCCACACCACATCCTTCAATCGTCGTGTGGGAGCCCAACCAAGCCCATCATAGGAATTTTGACGAAGCAGACTAAGACAGATTTCTCCATTTTCTGTTATATTAGGATGCCATATCTTTGTGGCACATATAGCTTTTGGTGGCTGAAAATGAGGTCAGAATTTGTATTTTTATTAATCCTTCAATTCATATTAATGGGATGGATATTACTTCAAGTTAAGTAAATAAAAGTGTGTGCCCTTTTTAAGTATATGCTATTTATGTGTATCAAAAATAGTTTTTAGCCTTCTTGCATTTTACTATGTACACTAAAACAGTCTAATAATGTGAAAAAAAGAAGAATTTTTTATGTTTAAATTTTAAAATGGTTATTTTTAGCATGATAATTTGTAAGAAGCCATTAAAGATATGTGATCTGATGGAAAGTACTTGACCTCACTTTTATTTGCTATCAACAAGTCAACAGCAAAGAAATGAGCAAAAAAAAAAATACAAACAAACAAACAAAAAAGATTAACATGTGCTTTTAATACGCATCTACTTTTTTTCTAATAAATACTGTCATGGTTCTAAAGCAAGTTTTAATCTTTAAACTCACCAAAATGTTGTATTCTTCTGGAATATCTATTTGAAACTTGAATCTCCCACCTTGCCATAAACCTTCATCAGGTGTAATGGTAAGAGAAAAATGGTGCAGAATACTTGGATCTTCGAAGTGGACTCTGCAAGTTCGTGGCATGTTCTCCTCCATTTCTTGCACCTCTATGATTGATAAATTATATGATAATTTCAGAGTGGTTGAAAGGAAGATAAGAACAGGCAAATAATAGGAGCAAAATGAAAATCTAAAACTAATCAGCTTCCCAAGATCCTGGCATTAAGGTGACACAAACATTAAGCTAGGATTTTACTATGAGAAAATTGCAAAAATACTTAAATCCCTATATTGTGCTCTGGGAAAAAAATATTACCTTCAAATGTATGATTGTGTGTGTGAGAGTAACAAAGAAAATGAGTGATTGGGAATGAGAGAAAATGTGAAAAATGCTGACAGAGAGCAAAGCAATATTTTTGTCACCTTTAACAAGCAGCTGATCTCTGATGGATATCCGTTTAGGTTCTGTATCTGCCTCTCTTTTAGATCCTGGCTGCTGTTTAATTTTTTTTGACAAGGTAATCATTTTTCCTTCAACAGATTATAAACAAAATATTGAAATAGCATCAATTAATTCAAGAAAAATTAGAAGTCCTGAAAATTTAAAGTTGTCTAAAATTTGTATTCAGACTACTTTAGGTTTGTACCGATTCCATCAATCTCACTTATCTCAATCAATCTCAGTGTCACTGTTTATGGTGATTCTCATAAAAATACAAAAGAAATTGTTAACACCCTTAGAAAAAGGCACAAATATCAAGTCCTTGAAAATGACACTATAAAGATCCGTCAATTAATTCTTAATTTAAACGATGATTGGAACATTGATTATTTAATGCATGCAAATTTTGAGAATTTAGACTTCTATAGATATACTGGAAAACGATCAAACAAATCTAAATTTCTGCCAAAAGTAAAATAACCCCCAAAATACAATGAAGTAAGCAAGGGTCTGTTGCTCTTTAAAGCTTTCTTTCTTAGGAGCATGTTTGAGCTCAATAATGGGATACCTCTCCGCCGAGATTCTCTACAACAGTTTATTTTCTGTATCTCATCTTGACTTCCTATAAACAAATAGGCTGTAAAAGGCTAATTTTGCAGCCAATAGTACGGGCACTGGGGAATATATACCTGGTAATGTTAGTTATTTTGTGAACAAGGTGATTACAAGTGAGGAAGCCGGATTGGTGAAAACAAGCATATATATAAGGTATCCAACAGAAACTTTGTACCGATATTAAATTATACTTGAAATTTTAATTTAAACAGTATTTTTCCTCAAGAAGACGCTGTAATGCGACCATGAAAGTGAACAAACCTTATCAACTATTATCACTTATTACAGTGCTGAGCGAAATAAGTTGACCCGGAACTTAACATCTTGTCTCCTACATCGTTGATAAGTTATTTACATAAATTGTTTATTTATTTTTATGAAGTACAAGGAAAACAATAACATAAATTTTTAATAATATAATTTATATAAAAACAATAAAGTAGTTTTTACCTAATTTATGTCTTTTGTCTCAAATGTTATTTTCTAGTGTCCATTTTGTTCAGATCCAAAATGGCAGATAGAAGAAGAAGACGTACGCTCGAAGACGAAGGGGAAGAATCAGTATCTCCATCTCAGGTTGCAGAGGGTAAACGAAGACCCTCAGAATGTGTAAGAATTATTTATGTAATATTGATTATGCAGCTTATTGCTGAAATGAATAATATAGTAAAATATTGCATAATTGATGACAGACATCGCGATGAATTTCGCTGGGTTTCACTAGTTCTACATCGACAGAGGGGGAAAAATGTAATCGTGTAAGCTTACTATGAGTAGAACTACAGTTTATGCATTGTAAATTTAATGTTCGGGAACATAGTTCATAGTATTTACTGTAGTTTGGAGTAGTTTCGACGCAGGTTATAATTATCGGCGAGGACCTTAGGGACTGTTCTGTGATTTTTTTTTCCCCCAGCAGTAGATAGCAAGCAGTCATAAAAGTTCAGATGGATCATGTGAAAATATTGGCTTAGGAAATCTTTAAAGTTTTTTGCGTCACTGTACATGGGTGGTGAGAGTGTGTGTGGTCACTGGTCATTTTGCCCCACAGCTTTAGTCAAATCACGAATATACACGTCCTTGGTCAAATCGTCATAGCTATGTCTAAACACTGAAAAGTCAAATCGTTTTAGGCCCAAGAGACGCAAATAATAATAATAATAATAATAACAATACTACTACTAATAATAATAAATAGCATGTTTCTTTCTCATATTATGTTTTGAAGGGTGAATTTAATTCTTTTCATTAATCACCGATCACCGCAACTAAAAAATATATCCATGGTATTCATATTGCCATGGCATAGCGTCGCACGAACTGTTTCATCCTACACTTTGTGCGAGTTTGTTGCCTGTCTCGCGGTAAGTCGCTGCGATCTGCGCGGTTCGGACACGATAGGGACTGTCATTTCTGGTACTGTCATCTGCCACCACAGACACTGTTACTTCTGGCACCACAGGCATTGTCACAAGAGTTCTGTGGTGATGGTTTGGAAGAGTAGCATACCACCCTGGCGTTTCCTCTTCACTGTCGTCATCCTGAAGGTATGGCGCCTCCCGCAGTTGAATGTCCTTTATCTTGGAGTATACCAAATGATCGTCTAGGTACACAAGAAGGACTGAAATTAAAAAGTTCGGCATGGTGGTCTGCATTAACCTCTGGCATTGCCAACCTCCGCCGTCGGACACTTTCCAGTCAGGCCAGCTACACTTTATTTCCCTGTCATCCTGTTACGGAAAACGGGGGCAGTCACTTTCCCTGACCGGTCGGGCTGCAGTCCTCCGAGATGGTGTCAATCGCCGCCACTTCGACGGTCTGCGCCGCCTTCTACCTCGCCTGCTTAAATTCTGGAGCTTCGCGGCGTATTCGTCGACCACCTCATCACGTTGCTGTGGCACTGATGTCGACATCTTTCCGTTCGCCGTACGCCTCCACTAGGACACCCAAGATCTTTCTCGGCGTATCTCTTGCGTCATGCGGAAGCATCATAACTCGACGTCTGGCAGGTCCCTCCAGCGAACTCAAGATGTAACCACGAGCCGCATTCTGACACATCGGGTTTATGGCGAGAGCTAACTCGACCTCTGTTTCAATCTCGTCGACACTCGTTGGTCCACCGGCAAACTACTAGTATGCTCGTAGAGCCTCTGCCCACCCAACGGATAGCATCATGGTCCTCTCTATGTACTATCTTCTGTCGTGGGCTTCTGCCCGTGATGAGCAAATGTTTCTTTTTGTCAAGCAGTGCTTTTAGGCCCTTGGTCACCCAAGGTTTGTTGTTAGGATAAACATACACTGCTTTGATGGACTGGTGCAATCAACACTATTTTACTCCTCACTTTTACTCCTAACTGTGTGTTAAATGTCTGTATGTGTATGTGAGCAAAGACAAATTTCTGTCCTGGGTCTCCTGGGCAGACAATAAAGTCTGTTTTGATTTGATTTTGATTTGATTTGAATCTGAAGATGTTACACCACTTCTTCACTCTCTTTATTGGCTACCAATTAAAGCTTTCTCAACTCTATGCTATGGATTGTTTGATGGCTTCTCCTCTAACTACTTTACTAAAATCTTGTCTGTCCACACTCCTGACCAAAACTTTCGCTTTTTATCAGACTCATGCATTCTGTCCCTCCCTTCTACAAAGACAGTCACATGCAGACAACAGATGTTCTCCCTCTGTGCTGCAAAGCTGTGGAACTCTTCCACATCACATTCACCACTCTGACTCCAAGGCTACTTTCAAACTTTTTAAAAAATATATCTGTTCGTTAAGTACTATCCCTGAATTACTATCCTGAACTCCTTTTGCAATATTGTCTTGTGAACCATCATCTAATAACTCCATCTTACACAGTTTAAGGTTCCTATATCCCTTCATACCATTATCCATTGTTTTACGTTCTACTCCTGTACTTTATCTTTATGTTGTTCAGTGTGCCTATACCTATCTCACCGTCCACTGTTGGTTATCCATTTATCATTACTAGTCTGTGCAGAGAGTGTAATCTTAGTTGTAATGCTGTGCATTACAAGTATACATTATTATTTAGAAAAAAAATTTAAGATTCAAAAAATAGATTTTTGTTCACTTTACCCTTACTTTCTTCTGCTGATTGATTCGAAGTTAACAAGGTTGAAGGGAAAATTAAAAAATACACCACTGTAATTATTTAGGATATGACTGATAAATGTTTTATGCCAAAAGATAAATGTATTGTGAAATTTTCTTTTTTTCAGGAAAGTGAGGGAGAAGCAGCAGATGGAGGTATGTTCAATTTATTAATAGTAATGTTTATTTATAGAGTGCATTATCTCGCTAACAAAAGCTCAGAAAGGGGTTTATGTAAAAAGAATTCGCACAAGCACATACATTAGGCATCAGATGCATTTTACAAATCCATCCACCATCATTCAGATCAAGACTGCTCACACAGCCTGTGTCTCATTTATGCACACACACTAGAGGAAATCAGAGTGCTCAAAGAAAATACACCAACAATCAGCCCTATAAACAGGTGTCATAGTCAAAGAAAGGTATATCACAAAGCTGAGATACAAATCCATGACACCTTATTCTTACTGTTGTGGTGAAGGGTGTTATAGCCTCTGCACCACCAATCACTCTTATTGGATTGATTATTTAAAGCATCAGTATTAATCATAACATTAATTGGCTGGCTTGGCATAAACGCCAATTTGCCCTAGCTTGTTTGACTTGTTTTTTTAATCTCGATTTTTGTCCTATCTGCTGCTTGTTCATTTTATGCTAGCTCATTACTTTTCTCATTTTGGAGAACTTTTAAGTTAGATCTAGTATGCTGCAGACATTTATTATTTATATTTGTCATATTCTCCTTTAACCATTATTGCTGGTTTGTTTTCAGACATTGCATCAGAGTATGAGAGTGCTACAGAGGAGAGTCGTGAAGCGGGGGTATGACAAATACATTACATATTCTTGAAAAAAAAAACTTTGCTCTACATAACACATTTTTTTTCTATATATATATGTAACTTATTTTCTTTAACTTGTTCATTTCTGCATATAACAAATATAGGTCAAGGTAGGTCACTCTTACAACAGACAATTCTGTATGCAACTGTTCCCTCCCTCGCACAGTCTATAGTTCATGAGTAAAACTAATCACAGTAAATGATTTTATAAGCGTCATTTCAGTAATGTGTAGCATTTGTTTAACTCTTTAGGGAGATGAGGAGGAAGAAGAAGAGAGTGAGGAGGGCAGTGAAGAAGAAGATACAGAAGAAGAAACAGAAGAGGGTTCAGAGAATGAATACTCTGATGAAGATGTGATCATAGAGGAGGAAGAGGAGCAGATTGTTGAAGAGAGGCAGAGTGGTGATGGGGAGGTAAACTTTGTATTTTTACTTTAATTGTGGCTGCAATATGTCCTTTGGTCCATTGTAATCCGTGCAGAAGTCATCTGAAGTAACACGGCAAGTATTTTTGTCAATGCAAATATCGATCACAGTGGTGCTTGATATAATGACTAGCTATCTGCCCGTGTTTGTTTTGCAGGAGCAGCCAGATAAGGAACATGTAGATGATGATGAAGACAAGAAGAATCCGGCCTATGTTCCTCGCAAAGGGGCTTTTTATGAGCATGATCTACGCACAGGTGAAGAAGCACCACAAGAGCCAGAACTAAAGTGAGGATTTTTTGTTGGAGGAGAGTGTGTGCAAATGCTTGTTTTCATTGAGAGCTTATCGAAGTGAGGAGCAGCTTAAGAAAATAGTGGTTTTTGAGTGACCTGGTCAAATTTGAGATAATGTCAGATAATGTCTCAGACACACTGTTCTTTCTCAGTGTGTGGCATCAGTTAACAGGGCTGGCTGCCTTGCCGTGATATAGCCTTAGTTGCTAGCTCGGCATAAACCACCAATCCCCCCTCCACCCCCCTCATGGGTCACTCTTTTCCAAATCATTCACATTTTTTGGTTTATATAGTAGTTTCCAGTTTAAAAAATGTGAAATGATCTGGTCTGACTGGTTCCTAACCTTAACAATGAGCAGTTCCGTCATCAGCAAAATGACTGAAATTTGTTGATTCATTCCAACTCAGTTGTGATTGATACAAGTTGTGATTGATACATAGTTTTTTGACTATCGTCTGATTTATGAGTGAGAAGAATAAATCTTTGGTGTGAGAAACATTTTTAAAGGTTGCAACAGTGACTACACAGAAAAATAAATGAAAGTGATCTGACACAAGTTATATTCATCTTTAATTTTGAATTTCTCTAGTTGCTGTTTTTGATGCCAGGGCTCAGATGCAAAAAGCAATATTTCTAGATAGGCCTAAGCTACACAGTTAAAATTGTGTAGTTTTATCTAAAAATGTATAAACTAAAAGATGATTTTACAAAATGTTGATAATATTACTTTTGTACCATATTTGATTGCTTACATCTGGAAATCTTGAGATATTAAAATGTTCTTACATCATCCTTTAGATCATTGCCTCTAGTTTACAAAAAAAAAAACCCCAAAAGATTTAACAACAACAACCAACTTTATTTGTCCCAACGGGCAATTTAAAATGGAAGGTGTGCTCTGTTTCCAAAATATATTTATATGGAAAAAAAACCACACACCAAAAAACACACATGCACACCTACACATCACGCACACACGCCGCTGAAAGTTCATCTGTGATTGAGTAGCTGGACTGCGGATGGCACAAAAGATTTCAGATGTCTATTGCTTTTGCATACTGGCATGGCATAGATTTGGAACATGACTTATGGTATTGTGTAGCCGTGTTTTTATATACTTGTACATTTTTAAACAAAACTGCTGATTTAAGTCACAATTTTCATTGTAGGTCTTCAAAAACATTTTTTATGTGTTTATTTATATTTTATTACTCCATAATACAGTCAAATCTCCCTACTATGCCACCCCGCTACTATGCCACTCTCGGTATTATGCCACTTTTGCTCGGTCCCGACTATAAATTCAATGTAAAAAAAAATTTACTATGCCACCCCTACTCTCGCTACTATGCCACTTTTTTGGTGACTGTTAAAAGACACAAGTTGTGAAATTCCGCGCAGTGCTTGATTACTATACTGTATGGTAGTGTGGGACATCGCAGTTAGGTGGATGGAACCTAGCACGCACACAGGGAGGGTGGAGGCTGGCAATGTGGGGGGGGGTCACTGGCCGGGTGACAGCCACGTGACAGAGGAAAGGTGTGAGGGGGTCGACTAGCGACAGGATGCAGGTGCGCGGATGTGGTTGGGAGGGGTGGAGGATGAAGAGGTGAGGGGGAGAATGAGAGGAGACAGCTAGCGAAGCCGACGATTCTTGAGAGCTTTGGACCAGACCTGGGCAAAGGC
Source organism: Pomacea maculata (assembly GCA_004794325.1). Lineage (NCBI taxonomy): Eukaryota > Metazoa > Mollusca > Gastropoda > Architaenioglossa > Ampullariidae > Pomacea > Pomacea maculata. The sequence goes on along the minus strand of SRHC01000093.1, from coordinate 77,987 downwards.
CTCCTGTCTCTGACCGGCCCGCCCGCCAGTATATACATACATACAGTATTAGGTAAAACTGAGTTAACTATATTAGTCCGGCCCTCTAAAACCATCCCAATTTCTCATGCGTCCCCTTGGGAAAATTAATTGCCCACCCCTGCTTTGGACTGACGGGTAACTTGAACAAATAAAGCCGTTTTTACGAACCTTCTCTACTATGCCACTCTCGCTACTATGCCACTTTTGCTCGGTCCCGGTAGGTGGCATAGTAGAGAGATTTGACTGTAATTCAAAATATACATTTTAATTTTTTAAGTATTCTCCTGACTTAATAATGATGTTTGCTATGTTCATTATTGTGCAACAAACTGCCATTTCAGGCCCAAGAAGAAACTATGGCAGGATGAAGGAAAGTGGGCACATGACCGATACCATGATGATATGCAAGCCCCCAAATCCCGAGACGAACTAATTGCATTGTATGGTTACGATATTCGTGCTAGTGATAAGCCACCAGATGCACCCCCTCCTCGCAAGAGTAGCAACCGGTAAGCAAGTAATGGCTTTCAACCAGATATCCTGAGGTTATCTGGTAGACAGCAGTTTGTAAAACATCGATGTAAATGAGTAATCCAAGAAATCAGTTCAGATGTAAGAAAAGGCATGAAAAAGGGAGGCAAGAGAAGAGTTTTCACTCATTCTCACAAAAATATGCTGTACCTGTGTAAATGCTTAAGTGACTAAAGCCTTGTATTTTTGTTTTTGACAAAGGGGACGAAGGCAGCCACAAAGGAGAGCGAAACTAGAAGAATATATTGAGCCTCCACAGCATCAGCGATTTGCAATTATTGATACCACAGATCAACGTAGGAAACCTCGTGGAAAACCAAAACAACAGTCATATGAAGACTATGAGGACGATATTGATGTTCCATATATGGCAACCATTGACACAACAGAGAGCTCAGCTAACCAGTATCGCTCCAAGAATCAGCAACGTCGAGGAGGACCACGTCTAAGAAGAGATTATCCATCATTCAGTGAAAGGTCTAGTGGCAACCCAGGGAATCGCTCACAGGATGCAGAACTTAAAGAAGAGCGCTTTTTCCACCCACGAGAATCACGTCCTTCCAGATTTCAGGATGCTTACCCCAAGGATGTGCCATCACAAGAAACTCGCTCAAGGGATGCCCAAATCCTCCGAGATCAACCTCAAGATACAAAGCTGCAAGAGAAACGAAATCAGGATGCCTATAGAATCAAAAACAGTTATCGAAAAGAAGAGCATGCTGACATTAATGCTCCATATAACAGCCAAAACAACAACTTTGGAGGAAAACGAGGAGGTGCTAGAGGGGGTGGGGCTAATCGTATGCAAGTGCGAGAGCATAAAATCCGAGGTTTTGTTCATGGTGAGGTGGAGAGAGATCAGCAACCATCAAACAGTGAGCATTCCAACAGTGAAGTTGTGCCCAACCTGCGAGAGTTTACTAATTCAACGTACAAGAATACAACTGTGCAAGAAGGTGGGAAGAGTATGCAGGTGGATGTGACAGGTCCCACAGGGGTTAGGGGAACCCAGACCAGCCAGGATGTTGTCATTTCCAACAAAGAGAATGTGCAGACCATCAGTGTTACTATCACAAATACCACAACAGAAAGGAAGTCTTATGCAAAAGAGAGACGCGGAAAAGGTGGGAGTCGCACTGGACTTGGCCAGGTGGCCGTAGAGGAAGTTGATAGTACCGGAGATAGCAAGGCTGTCAGCGTGGCCGAGAATTCAGAAGCTGTGCAGTCAGTCAGCACCCAAGGTAATTACTTGCTGTTGAAGCAACAAATCTCAGCTAATGTGTGAGGGTTTTACACTGCTCTGTCCATTCTTGTACTGAGCTGTGATTGTCAGCCTATTTTCCTGCCTTAGTTTTTGTAGTAATAACATTATTTAACTAATATAATAAGTCTCATTGATATATTTTGTCTGAAAGTACATTGCATTCATATTCTCCAAATTTTTTTTCCTCTTGTTACAGGTTCGGGTGATCAGAAACCTGCTGGAAACACTTATGCTTCTGGGTCTAATGGATCTAAGCAAGAAGCAAGAGAACCAAGTCGTCCAAAACGCTATTCATCACAACGCCAGCGCAGCATGCCTGAACCAGTTTACCCAAACACAACTCCACAGCAGGGCCCTGTAGACACTGGAACTAAATATTACAACCAGGGTTAGTTTCTGGTGGTGTTTTTTTTTTAAATTTAAAGGTCTTCTGAAGAAGGCAAGTTTTTTATTTAAAATAATTTTGTTTACCTGTGCTATGCATTTGTGGCTTTTTATAAAGATGTTTTTAATAGTCTTTACTGTATGCAATCAGTGCTTGTCTTCCATGAATTCCTATTCCCCCACCCCTGTGAAGTGGTAAGCAAAAAACATTCAGTGCTATGACATCTGTGAAAGTACATGAGTAAAAGTGATGAGTGTCTATTATTTCAGCTGTGTATCCACCTACACCACCTGCTTATTTCCACCCTGAAGGGCCACCTCCAATCCCTCAACGACCTCCACCATCCCAAGATCCTGCTACCTTCAGTCCTGCTATGCTACAGCCGCCAATACCTTTTCACCTTCCAGGTAAAGAAGTATGGTCATGGACAAGAAAGAAGTTAACGTGTTGCTGAGTCTTGCATTTCATAATGTTCATTTGTGTCTAAAAAATCTCTCATCACTTTGCTAATTGCTTTGTTACACAACAGTGTCTGGTCCTGGAATGCCAAGTCCACCACGACTCTTTGGCCCCTCTGCAGGTGGTACTCCTCCTGTGTCCATCAGCAATGCTTCTCCAACTCTTTTACCTGCCCCATACCTGGCTGCACCAGGTGTCATCTACAGTGCCCCTCCTCCACCCCCAGTAGCAACTGCACCATACCAAGTGCCACTAGCATACACGTCACCACCCACTGCACCACCTCCAGCAGCGCTGACCCAGCCACCATTGGCCTCACCACAGGTTTGTAAGGCTTTTGGTTGAAAGATGAAGACAGAGATTATCTGTATAAAGAAAGAAGAAAAAGAAAACTACAGATTTTAAATGTGTGCAGTAATGCAAATAGGCCATGAGGCACAAAACTTTAAAGCTTAAATATATAAACATTAAATTAGAAGACTTAAAATATAAATTGTATTTATTTTTAAATGTTTGGAGGGATCTTTACTGTGCTTAAAAAGTGATCTGACGGTGAGAAAGGTAGGCCTGATATGGCTGACATAACTGCAGAATCTTTCTTCAGGAATATGTTACTAATTCTTCAAAAGAAAAGTCAAATGTTTACCTTTGTAAAATGGGCAAAATAAAAATGAAATCAAAATTAAATGTAAATCTTAACCATTAGCTGGGGTTATTATACTAGCACAGTGTGGACCAGATCATTTGTATCTCCAATGTTCTCATCACCACAGAATCAGTCAGAGGTGTACCGAGGAGGCACAACCTATTACCCACCTCACCTTCAGCAGCCCTCTGCACGGTCACCTGCACGGCGACCAAAAGTGGCTATTCCCATTGTAGATCCACAAGTAAGTATAATCTCACGGTATGTTTATGAAACAAATGGGTGGATGGATGTTATGAGGGAAAAAAAGCTCGCAAAGTACTTCTTACCTTCCATTCAGCATTCGCCTTATCGCCTCTATTCCCAAAACTTTCCTTCACCCCATTACGTAAAGAAAATCAGATTTTATTAAGAAACTAACATATATCTACTCCAGCTTCTTTCAACGCTTTTCTTGTCAAATAGGTCCACCTACATCTCACATTAGAGTCAGTCTGTTTTCTTTCACTAAGGGTACACAAACATGAGGGCCTTAATGATTTGAATTAGAGCTGTGTTTGAGATGACGATTGTAAGTGGACAATTCATTCGCAACCTGAAATTACAATCACTTCAGTATCTATCGCATAAATTCTTTTGCTTTAATTTAAAAAGGTTAATTTTGTGAAGGCAGATTTTTATAAACACTTGAATGTAAGGAAATAATACAGATGAATTATTATGACATAATATGGCACAGTATGAATAACAAGTTTAAAATATGTTCTGAGTATCTGTTTCTGGTCAGAATCAAACGCAGGAAGGTTTAGTCTCTCTGAAATGTGCAGGAGCTGAAAAAGAAGAACGTGACAAATGGCAAAGTGGAAGAAAGAAGAGTTGATAGTGGCATGCAGGAGACCATGTCAAGTGATCAGGATTCTGTGCAACATCAGGAACAGTCAACATCTGATGAGACCGAGCAGTTGGACCTTTCAAAGACTGTCAAAACTGTGCCTGCAGGAGAGAAAGAAGACTGTACAGTCAATCCTCCAGTCCCAGAGAAGCCCATGACTGCAGCCTCTCCAGTTTCTACAGTGACTGCTGACCCAAAGATGTTGGAATCATTATCCACTGACAGTTCTATGCCAATCAGGTTTGGTGATATAGGTGCAACAGAGAATGTAGAAAATGCCAGCTCTGCTGTCACAGTTGAGCAGACTTGCTGAATGAAGTAGGGGTTTTTTTTGTTGGTTTTTGTAATTTCTGCACTCGTCTTTCACAGACTATCAGCCAATGCCATAAGGCTACACATGCTGCAAGGAAGGTGCATATTCAGACTTGTCCATGCCATGCTGCCTGCTATGTCAAGAGATAAAAGTAACTGCTCCAATGTTATGAAAACTGTATTTACAGTTGCAAATAGTGTAGTTTGTGTCTCTAGTGTGCTATTGTTACTGGAAACTAGTATATGCTTGTTCTAGACATAATTGCTTAAACTTGTTCAGGATCTGGTGTGTGGTTTATCATTTCAAGTTGAGGGAGACAACGCTGAAGAAAAAAATACTGCAGACTGGTTCTCCTTTTCATTTGTATTGGATAGACATTCTTTAAAGATTGGTGTTATTTTTTTACATTAATATACCAGGCATTAATAAAGAGTGTACATTAACTCTTTTTAAACAGTTTGTACTGTTAATTGTTATAGCATTCACAGTGTTGTTGCATTAGGAACATAACTTGTTGTGGACTCTAGACTTGTTTTAGGTAATTCTTTTCATGAGCTTTTGGCATAATTCTCTTTTCAAGGTGCAGACCATGTTAGTAGTAGTTCTTTCTCTTGAACTGGCAGAGTGTATTTTATGGTGACATAGCCGTGTCTGTAGAATGTAATGACCTTCTTTCATGAATTATCTTGCCTTGCTGACTCAGAAAATATAAGCTATCTATACCATCATCTGGGTTGCATGGAGTTTAAAATTGTGGATCTGTATAACTACAGCTAAGACAAACATAATTTACATTAATTTATAGCAAACTTACTTTATTTAAAGCTTTTTTCTGAATGTGATTGGGCTTTCAGGGTTTCAAGTTGCTTTGATGTATGCCTTATCACTTTTCCTCCTCCACACAATCTAAAATTAGCATGATTTATATTTGTCTTGACTGGTCAAAGAAAGGGTTTTTAATGTACTACATACACTTGCACGAACCACTCTGGTATGTCTGTACAGCTTTGCCTAGTTGATGATTAAGCAGAAATAACCCAGGAAAATAACTTTCATTCCTACCTACATGAACCTTTTCAGTTCCAAACAAACACCAGCCATCCAGATTTTAGCATTACCATCTGTCTCCTATCTACTTACTTCATTTTCAGCATAACATGTGCTAATTTGGTCTAACAAAAAAGCCCAGTTAAGACTAAGATTCAGTTATTCATTGAGCTGGCTAGACAGTCATTGTGTTTTTCAGTTAGTTCGGCAGCAACAAAGATTTCCCACTCCTGGTCTTTGGCTAGTTTTCTTCATTTACTCCCTCGTCATCTAGTTCTGCTCAGTCCCAAGCTATCTTCAGTCTTCCCCTCTTTGTTTTACCTTGTAGATTTAGAATTGCTGTCATGACTACATGATTCCAATGTGCACTAATTCTTTTAAAAGCAGCTTTAGTAGAGATAGATTTTGTAGACTTTGACCACACGTGTTTGCTATTTTGTTAGCTGATTAGTTCATGTGGAAGGGTGATATTTTAAAATCTCACAGTAGTTTTTGACCAGTTTGCTGGCAATGTAGACTGGTAAAATTCAGGCCCTTAGTTTTGTAAGATGCTGTACGTGATTAAAGTTTAAAGCAACCAAGGAATACTGTGTTTTTTTTTCCTTATGATACACTCTTGTATATATTTTTATGCCTCTTCTCTCCTACTTGCACAGGCACCAATCCTGTAAGGTCAGTGGCTTTCCTGACATTTAAGAGCTTGGGTAAAGAAGGAGGAAAAATAAATTGTACAGCAATGTGTACATTGTTTTTTTGGGAAGTAGTTTTGGGGAGACTTGTTAATGCAAATTGTGTATATCATAGTTATGGTGGATATTAAAACTGGCTTTGTGCATAAAGTTCTTAACAGATAATATAGATTATGATCTGGATTTAGATCACCAGGACAGCCAGTAAGACTGAAGTCTTATCAGTAATTGGTATTTATCATCAAATTACCAAAAGGTTAGAATGGTCATTGCATTTTCCTGGACAGAGCAGGCAAACACTAATTCATTAATGAAAGACTCAAGGATGTTTATACTCACCCTGTGCATAATTTTCTTCCTTTTAGCTATAAAATGTTTTTCTTAAAGATATTATCTGGCATGTTAGTATTATTGAGTATTCTACCACTGTTTATTTGATTTTTGTATTCCACCTAAATTTCTTTGTTTTTTTAATTCCTTGTATCCTAAAATGTTTCAAGTATTTAAATATTAAGTATTTTGTCGAGGCATGTAATTACTGGAAATAAACATAGTTCCCTTCCACCACCATTGCTACTTGAGTCACACAAATTTCAACAAGTTTTTAATGCCACCGGTCAAGTCACCAATATGTAGAATGTCAGTTAAGCTATTGAGTTGGTTCTGAATCTTTCCAGCATAACAAAAAGGTAATGCAGAGTAATAAGTGTTCACTCTAGTTGTCAGGTTTGTTTAATATTTTTAAGATAAATCAACTTGAAATAAACTTTAAACACAAAAAAAGGTAGGTCTGTAATGTTACAGAACTGATATCAAATTACTTCTAATTTATATGAATGTGTATAAACTTGCAGCATCAGTGAGACATAATTCTGCCTTCATTTCCCTGATGCTTGATCCAGTGTTAAGATCTATGCCCAGGTATTCCAATGTCTGACCTACATGTAACCTATGTGGTATCTTGCTTTTACATGACAAGCAAAGACTTTGTGGCTACATATAATAATAATCTTCTAGCACAGTATAGCTCTTTGCTGGAAGCAGTGCAGACTAGATTCAGCAGTTTAAGAGTATGTTTATTCTAAATACATGCCAGTTTCAGGCTTAACAATTAATATTTAAAGGTATTAGTTTTTCTATATTAGTTTTGATTTATAGTAACTGCCTGTAATCTTTGTCAGAAAAAGAAAATGTTTAATTAAGTAAATGAACATATTAAATGTGATTTTGTTTTTCATTTGTACTTTGTTTGTGCACTGTCCTATTGAATTTGAGTCACCAGTCTGTGAAAGTTAGTTGTATTCAAGAAACTTGATTAGTACTTTTAACATAAGTGTGGAGCTGTGCTCATTTAAAACAAATAAAATTGATTGATATAAAAGCAAGCGTTATTTTGTCAGCATTTCCTACATTTTCATGCTAAGCATACAGCAAAGAATTAAAACTATTTTAGGTTCAATAGAAAAGTAGCTTTAAACAAAATTAAGGCCAGTTATGAAAACTGCATACATGTACACTGTAATGCTATTAGTAATTGTTCCTTGTACAGTTTCGGCTCTGCTGGCAACAATACTGTATTGGAGTACCCTTTAGTTTGTTGAGACGTGCCCCCCATATGCAGCAGTGGTGTATTGTATGTATCTCATTTAATTTAGTAATTGTTAGTATTTGCAAATTTCTTATCTAGGCAATTTATAAGTAAGCAGGAAGTTACTTTTCTGATGAGAGCTGCTTAATAATTTCCAAATTTTTGGAAGTACTTCTGGCATTTGCTGAATGTATTGTTCAAGCCTAATATCAGTGCCTGTTGCACATATTTTGTAAGCAGTCTTTGTAAGTATTCTGATTTCAGCAACTTTTTACTTAACTTTTTTTTTTTTTTTTTAAAATGTTGTATTTATATTGTTTTCAGTCATTTGGATTAAAAAGGAATTGTCTGAGTTTGCCATTATAAATGTTCCATTTACAGCTTTTTATCTGCATTAAGAACATTAGTGATTTCAGTCTAAAAATATGTGACAGGGTGGTTTTAGAAAACAGAGTTGTTTTCACAACTTTATATCTTAATTGTTGCAAATTAGTCATTTACTGAAGATTTTTTAAAATGTAAAATTAGTAACCTATTATTTGGTTTCCTAGAAAATCGTCTGAAACTGTAGGCTTGAAGGAAATTTTAAATGTCTGTAGACCTGTTAAAATGCAAACAGAGAATACCTAGGAGGTTTATTCATTTGTTGGTGTTAGGCTTACTTTCAGTATTGTGTGTGTCAGTGGTTTGGAAGCTTTGCAAGAGTGTTTATGTCCTAATCTGGTTGATTCATATTGTTTGATAAGATGCATGGCACATGAATATAATTTGTACCAAGTTGGCTATTTATACAACTGTAAGTAAACTTTCCTTTTCAGTTTTAATCTTTGTTCATTCATGATTTAATACTTTGAGCGTTGGGAAAATATCTATCATTCATGCACATGCTCAGTTTGTCAGGTGAAGGACTAAAGTGGTTTTGGAGGGATGACTGAATCCTTAGTAACAAACAAGATGGTGCCTGCTGACATACGGGCACATTCCTTATATGCAGTGCTGTTGAAGTTTCAGGACATGCAGTTACTAGAACCAACAAGACCCACTGGATCACATGGAAATCTGTAAAAGCAGAAATTCATACAAACATGTCGGAAAGCAATCTTTGGCAATATTACCTTCGGCTTTCATACAGGGAGGTTGGGGTTACACAAGGCAAATGTTTCACACTTTGTTAACTTTTGAAAGCACCAGCATGAAATTAGTGCTCACAGGTTTCATGCAAACTCTGCACTTAAAATCTGAATTGGATGGAGTAAAAAAAAAACCTCAAGCCAAAACAATCATTTTTACATTTTGATGAAGTCTACAAGGTCATAATGCATTTAAGATTTTTCAGCAAATCGAGCAAAAAAAATAAACACGTTCACGGGGTAGATTCACATGTTTTACCCCCTTCTACCTTTGTTGCTTTCTTCTTTCACAAATTTTTTTTTATCTTCTCCTTGAAGTCTTCTAAAATATTCAGTTTTGTAAAGCTCCACCTAAATTTCAAATAATACTATAGCGCTGTGGTGCCCAACCTTTTCTCGGTCTCACGTGCCAGAACATGGTTTTGCCAGAATTATGATGTTAAAAATGAAATTAGGTTGTGTCTTGTTAAAATAAGCGGGCTGGATGTGACCCATGGGCTGTAGGTTTGGCACACCTGCTATAGTGACAATTAGCCATTGTGCATACTTGAGGCCATTTAACATCATTTAGTTCCTAATAACACTAACACTACATTGCTCTACATTTTCATCAAATTGTGCTACAGTAAATAAGATCGAGATTTATAGACTGTATGGATCTTTCCATACGCATTTCTAAAACTGTTCTTAGCATGACAGCTACCAGATTTCTTAGTAACCAACTTTGTATGAAAAACCTCTCAAACAAGTTGCATCTTGAAAGTGCTGATAACACTTCATAGGTGACAACACTCCGCTTCTGTATCAGCAGTGTTGGTCTGTTTATCTTTCAACTGTAGTTCATAGCAAAGGTATCAAACTTTTTAATGCCACATTTGTGTCAAAAAACGATGATACAGTACAGAAGTCAAAATACAAAAAGCCTAATACACAAAACTGATTTAGATTCAATGATTTTAAATAAAGTCCTTTATGCATTCTGCTACTTACAAATCTTCAGGTATTTCACTTCGACAAAAATGGGTTTCTAATAAACTTCATCTTTTAACTAAATTGTTACAGCATACAAAAAAATCAATTTAGAAGTAATATAATATGTCATTACTTTTGTTACATCTCTAGTCATATATATATAGCTATGTTCATCTGTGTTGACACCTAAATATCTTTTAATTGACTGTAATTGCGAATGAAAATGATAAACATTGAAAACAGTGTACTTGATGGTAAGGAACTTAAAAAAGTTATTTTAATTATCGCTATTTCACACAGATGTATTGTACCATGAAAAGCATGTCATCTAAGCTTTCATTAGTGTATCTTTTAACTTCACAGTGTAGCTGGTGTTTATGTGAGAGTTTTTATAGATGTATATTTTTATCATGTCTGTAAAAAAACTAGTTCGTAAAGATAGACAAGCTTACCTGGCTTATGACAGGTGTGAATATCAGATGACAGAGTTATCAGCAAAGCCTGCAGTTCAGATGTGGCCAGCTCTTTCACAGGCAGCTTTTGACAGTAAGTTGTGTTCATGCATTCTGTCGGAATAAAAATATCATTTGTGTGCACATGCACACACATGGAATGAGAGTAGGAGTGGTGTGTGTGTGTGAATGAGTGAGTGAGAGGAGAAGGAAAGTATAAAACATCAGGCTTCCCTATTAAAAAAAAAATGAGGGCAGTCTTGTGATAAAGCCCTTGACAACACAAAAGTGAAGTACAAGTGTCACTGGTTCAAATCTCACCCCTGAAACATGATTGCCTTCTGAACCACCTGCCCTAACAGCTCATTTGTTGTTTCAGCATAAAGCACCAACAGCCATTCCCAAAAAAGAAAAATGGTTGACTTTTTAATACTTTAATTTTCACTTTAAGAAAAAAAATTATGACAATGCTCGGTGATCAGAACTGTAGCTGTGTGAAACATTTTAATGGTACTAATATTTATTAAACATAATTGTATCCCTTCTATAATCCATTGAACACTTCTTCACTCAATTCCTCATTTTTGATCATATTCAGCACAGTGTCATCTGTTTGCTGTTGCCTGAATTTTCTTTGTTATAATTTAAGTATAGGATTACTTGAAGTCTTTCATGCATAGCATGTTGAACTCACCTCCACACATAGAAATGTGCTCTGCATATTATTATTATTTACCAAAGAAGTCGTCCATTTTATTTTCTTAATTCCAGGGATATTCTGTCAGCCTGTAACTACAGAGATGGACACTCAAGACCAAAATGACAATAACATTCCTATCTGTAGCATATGCAACTTAATCAGTTTTGACTTGAAACCTTTAGAGCACTGCAAGCATCTTGCTTGTCAGAAATGCCTAAATGCTTTAAAAAGCCATTCAGAAGAAGGATTTGTTTGCAGAAAGTGCATTGAATTGGGTGCAGTTGTCAAAGACTCAAGCAAAGAAGACCAGCTTTTATCATCACTAAAGCAAGAAGTGTCTGAACTGAAAGAACAGCAAATTTCACTTTCCCATTTTTCAGAGGCGGGCTCAGTAACAATGCTTGAAGAAACTGTTCAAAGTATTCGAAAAGCTGTTCTAGCAGCTAGCAAGCACTCTTTGTGCTTCGGCTGCCTTAATAACAGAAAGCAAAAGACACCGGATGTTACTTGTACAGACTGCAACATCAGTTTCTGTGAAGGGTAAATATAAATTTTCTGAAGGAACGAGAGCAGTACTCATGCATGTTATGTTACCCAGGTGATGAGGAAGGTAGTGAAGTAAGGCACTTGTTGCTATTGAAAGAAAAGTGTCAGCAAACAATGAAAGTTTAAAGCAAGCTTGTACTCGTGTATGACGAAATGTTCTGATGCCATGATTTGTGAAATTTAGACTGATATTCATTATGGAATTACTGTTGTGTATGTGAGAGAAGTTTCTGTTCCAGTTAAAAATCGTGTTTATAGTCCATACTATAATTATATTGCTTCACTTTTGCATGAGCCAGATTTATTGCTGGACTCGTATGCAAACACATTTTACTTACACAGTCCTCACACATTTTCTGTGGGGTTCATTTAGATCTTGTAACCTTTCAATTCACCTTCTGAACTTGAAGCGTTCACATGTCACAGGTGTGGCATAAACCATAAAGCCAGTAATGCAGACCATGTGATGTTACCTGAAAAACAAGATGATAAGCAGGAGAGGAAGACAACTAAGCCACGGTGTCAAAAGCACCCAGATGTGGTGATGGCCCTGTTCTGCAAAGACTGTGAGGTTGGCATCTGCCATGTGTGTGCCAAAACTCAACACTCACAGTGCTTGTCAGTGACGACTCAAATCAAGCTTGCACAAGAAGAAAAAGAGAGGTTAAGAGAGTGTTCCAACCAAAATTCTGAGGTAAGTCTGTCTTGCTGGTTGTTGTTTAGTTTATCTGTTAATTTTTTTTTTTAATCTTGAGAAATGCAAATCTGACATAAAGCAGTCTTTAGAATGAGGACCTAGTCCTCTTAAAAACATTTGGTAAAACAATTGAATACTATCCTGTTATTATAAACAATTCTTTGTTAGTGATCTTTAGTGAAAGCTAAAGGTGACTTTTTTTATTTTTACATTGTTTTATTGCTGCAAGGACATTGACTAATAAAGATTTGTTGAATTGTTTCGGAGAGTTGGCATCAATAATGCTTTGTTCATTTGTATTTACTTTTGTATATTTAGGTCTATGGCTTATTGACATATGTTAGAAAGTCTGGAGGACTCTTTGTTTATCCAAGTGTGTAAACATGTCACACAAAAATCTGATGACAGCTTTTAGAAGGTTTTAATCATATATGCTGAGTACAAATAGCAGTCTTATTTTTGTAGATTTGTGACCATCACAAACATGAGACAATTATCAGAAATAAGTGCACAAACTTCTCTTAGGTGGTGAAGGTGTTCTTTGAGGAGCAACAGCAGACAAAGGAAGCCTTGATTACCCTGACTAATTTGAAGAAAGAGTCACAGGCCAAAATCAGAGCATTCTTTTCCACCTTGATCAAGGCTTGCATGGATACAGAAGGGACATTGCTGCATGAACTAGAAATGACCGTATCTGATCATGCGGATACTCTGCAGGAACAGGTGCAAGCCTGGGTTCATCTCCAACAGCAGACCCAGCAACTGCTGGAGTTGGCAGACCTCATCCCTTTGCTTTACCCTGGAGGTATTTTAAAGAAGTATACTTCAACAGCATAGTGTTTTAAATTTTTACCAGAGTCCTTACCTGAAATTAAGCTCAATGTTAGTAGTAGCATAATGGAGCATAGGGCTGTGGCTTTGAAAACTGTGTTGTAATACTTCAGTTAAATACTAGGACGGAAAATGACATATGGGTTGGTCTAAATTCTAATTTTGTTGTTGAAAGCCACAGCTAATGTAAGAGCTTTGAGCATGTTAATAATGAGGGCTTTCTGTAACAATGAGTCTACTTTCACAGTGATGCCTGAAATGACATCTTAACCTCTTGTCCAAACAGAGGTGAGAATTGTGATGTTCAAATTCTTGTATCTGTTGCTTGGAACAGAGTTATTCGGTTTGAGAACCTTGCAATAAACTAAATGCAGGCCTTTTAAAATAGTTCTAAAATAAGTTTTCATGTAGAGAAGCCTTTAAAACATGCTTCTGCCCTTGACCATCACTGAAAAATAATACTTGAGAGATGGTCATGAGATGAAATGCAATGAAATGAAATGAAAGATTATTAGACAAGAAGTATTTTATTGAGGGCTTTGTTTTCTATTAGTTTGGATTTGTTTTTCTTCTTAGATCTCTTGCCTTTGTCTGCTGCTACCAAAATTGTTCTCAATAAACTGATGCGGCAAGGTGAAAACCTAGTGGCATCAGCACCTCCAGCTATGACCTTGTCACTTTGCCTGGAGCAGTCCTCACAACGTGCGGTGGTCAAACGCATAAATGAGATTGGCCAGACTGCTTTGACCATACATACACATGCTTTTCTTACACTGAAAGAGGTCACCACTACATCCTTCAAGGTCTTGGGAGAACACAGTGAGCCCTTAGTCACTGGATTATTGCTGGTGAACCCACAGCTCCTCATCGCTGCTGACTTCAACAACCACTGTCTCAAAGCGCTGCGAAGAGAGACTGGCAGGAAGGAGTGGTCTGTAACGAATGTCCTGAAACTGAAATGCAGGCCGCACAGCATCACATTAATTCCTAAATTTGAAGGAGGAAATGAAGTTGCTTACAGCTCTGAGACAGCCAAACTCAACAACCGTTCAGCTCATTCTGCACCAAAAGGTCATGTTGAGCAGACGGCAGCTAAACAGCACTTGGAAAGTGATGAAGGGAAAATTTCAGATGACCAGACAGTGCCATTGATAGATAAGCCCTTGGTAGATGATACAGAACAAGTAGCAGTATCTTCTCCAGATGGCCAGTATCTGGTGGCATCAATTCCCATCATGCCATCTGCACAGATGTCTGTGATTTATTCTATACAGACTGATCGAGGATACTGGGGCTTAGCCAGTATTAACAAGTCACTTGTCGCCTCACACTTAGGTAAAAAGAAAACTATAGTTATCTAGAGTATGATAGTAATATTCGATTTTCTACATTTTACTAAAATTTATATGGAATTTTTACTTTTAAAGATACATGTCCTTTAGCAGATGTGCATAGAATAGAATGTTCAGTGGTCTTTCACTCTTTTAAGATGAGTTTTGATCCATACTCCCCAGTGGAAAGGACATTTTTCTGCATTACATTCAGGGGTTTTGAGAATGAGAGGATCTGGTTGGAAATGCTGTTGTCATATAAAGCTTCTTACTGCAGTTCCTGTATAACAATTATTATTGTATCACATTAAAACATGTTGTGCAGATCAAGGTCGAGCTGATCTTGCCATCCTTAACGAAAAAGGGATCCATCAACGTCTGCTTCCCTTAACTTCCCCGTCATCTTCTGATGTCTTGGTTTCACCTCGACACCTTGCTATTGCTGATCAGGGGTCCCGCATTATGGTGTCAGATCAAGGCAAAAAAGCTGTCTTTTTACTGGCTTCCGATGGAAAAGTTCTCTTCACCTTTACCGGTCATGGTGGTCAACATCTGGACCGACCCGAGGGCCTGTGCGTGGACAGTCAAGGACACACGTTTGTTGTGGACAGTACTCATAACTCTCTGATAATGCTCACCAGTTCTGGACACCTCTTACGCCAAACAATGCAAGGTTACTATGGCCTTAATTGCCCTCAGGCTGTTTGTGTGGACAGAAACAGTCAGATCTACATTTCTAATCATAGTGGCAAAGTACTTAATGTTTATGAAATGCTGTAAGCCCTGAGGCCTTAGCCATGTTCATGGTCCATACAATCCATGCATCCTGTT
Source organism: Pomacea maculata (assembly GCA_004794325.1). NCBI lineage: Eukaryota > Metazoa > Mollusca > Gastropoda > Architaenioglossa > Ampullariidae > Pomacea > Pomacea maculata. Next base: position 62,662 of record SRHC01000093.1, on the reverse strand, counting down.
GGCACCAGGTTCAGTCTGATGTCATTTGAAAATCTTAAGCATGGCTTGTTATGATGATCACTTTCATATTTTTTGATTTGCATCAACTTTAAGGCATTCTATTCTGTTAATTTTTTGTTTAGTTATACTGATCAAGAATCTGGATGTTTTAAAGTAGGCTGTGTAACCAAATAAGTGTTCCAATTAGTGGTTTTGTCAGTGATCCCCTTAAAAGTAAAATTGCACACACCACTCTGAGCCTTTGAATTGACAATACTTGAATAGTGAATAGGCAGAGTGTAACAATGCAGGAATAGATTAAAATGAAAACACAGAAGAAAATTTATTTTTAAAAACTGTGTTGTATTAATATAAACTTTTTTATTTTTCTTAGATATAAGTGAAATTAATAGTTATAAGTGAAATTTTTTCCTGCCTTTCTGGTAATATTCTGCATATCACTGGTTTATAACTACAGTTTTTTTTTTTATAACTATAACAGAAAGGAGAATTTTGTGTTTAACATACAGAATAGATCCTTAAAAGAATTCATTATATCACCTTGACTACTGATGAATGTGGCCGATGATTCAACTGGTTGTGCTTTATACGTTAAATATGGGAGGTATTTTCACTTTTCCATGCATAAATCTGATCAGGAAAATGCAACATTCTGTGACTTCTAATAATGCTTTGTTGAGCTTCACCACAGTGCGCTGTACCAGACATGCAGTTATCATTGTGGGTTTGATAGATTGTTCTATGAAAAGACAGTTGGTGAGTGGAAAAAACTGCTGTCAAATGACCTGAGAGATTGTTTTCGCCAAGCGTATTCTTCCTTAACAACTAATAAGTATAATAGCTAGCCACAGGTTTCAAAACCAACTGTGAATGTCATGTGATGTGGCACATGAAATTATATCATTTTATATGTAATATACAGTGATACCTCGGTTCTCGAACATAATTCGTTCCGGGAGGACGGTCGAGAACCAAATTGTTCGAGAACCGAAGCAATGAAACCCATAGGAAATA
>SRHC01000093.1:0-61625 GCA_004794325.1 Pomacea maculata | reverse complement strand
TATATTACATATTACAATTATAAATGTATATTGTGCTATGTGTGTTAATAAAATCTAGTTCATGACAGCATGCAGATCTGTACAATTTAATCTTAAATACTATTTATTTTTTAGCTTTAGGTTGTTAAAAAGCTTAGTATAAACGTATTTCTTGGATCAGCAGTTATATAGATTAGTTTTCTTAATACCTTGTAAAAGTGTAGTAACCATATGAAATGCAACAACCTCTAGATTGCTTGGGAGAGGTGGAGGAAGAAAATAACACAATGAGTCAATAATTTAATATTTTTAAACTCAGTGAAGCCTGAGAATAAATGCATATGAAAATATGTACATAGAAACCCATTTCTACTTTTTACTAGTTTTATTTTCTTTCTGCAGAATATATTCTAATATTTCTCATCGAGTCAAAATGCACCACTGATAAAGTAAAATGCTCTTCCATTTTCAAAAGAAAATTAGTGTCTCTGTCATATCGAATTAGACAAGACAGAAATACTCTTGTTTTTATTGTAGTGAAGTGAAGAAGAGTTCGCAAAAGATCTGGAAATGTTTCCTCCACATATATGATGTCTGCTCCTAAAATGACATCAAAGTCAGGAAAACTATAGATATTATCACGTGTCCAGTCAAGTTCTTCCACAGTGATTAAATAGTTTCCAGAATTAAAATTATCTGCAATAACAGCTTCTAGATGCGGTAACACCTCAAATCTCTCTGTGACTGTTACATCTGCTCCTGAAAACAATGAGAGAAGTGTGACAAAAACACATTTCATATTGTTTTGTGGATTTCTGTAACAAAGTATACCCCAGTAATTTTCCAAGTACTTCCAAAATGAAGCCTGTGGAATGTTATCATGAGACTAGTTCTTTCAAAGCATCACATTGGAACCTCACAAAGTGGTGTTGGTAGCAGCCAACAATAGAATAAAAAGGCTATGCTCATTACCATCTCACCATCATCTATCATTACAGAAACCACATAACCAAAGTGGGTACAAAAGAAAATTACACAAATAATTGGTTCATATAGACCCCATTATTCAAGAGTGGCCTGACTTTTCACTCCGCATATCGCAGAGAAGGTTGAAGCCATCCTTTGTGTTCCATTCTGTTTCTCTTAACTGTTTGTCTGCAGACTATTTGTTCATTTCCTTTGACTCAGCCTCTCATACATATAGGCAAAACCTGAACATCTGCATTACCTGCCAGAGCAGCTACCATGCCAACCAGTCCAGTTCCTGCCCCTAGCTCCAGAACCCGTTTCCCAAACACGATCTCTTGATGCTTCACAAGATAGTCACACAGCACCACAGCCTAAGGCAGAAGATATTCACTTTCTTTAGCTAAGCTCCTTTACCTAGATGGTCAAAAGGGGACTTGGGAGAGAAAGCCGGTAATAATATGATTGTGGTCTTTAGATGTCCTTCTTAACAACAGCATGTTGAGAAACTTCAATCTGCATGCTTACTAAACCAATTCCATGTACCAACTTCATTTTCTTAAACTTTTTGCATCTTAAACATGCGATTGCTTTTATCTTTAGGTTTGTGGGTGCTGCAAAATGAAGCTAGAGTGAATCTTGCCTTAAAGTGATTTGTAGATTATAGGGTAGAAACAGTCTTAATGTTATCTTTTTCAAGTTAAGGATAATTTCTGCCACAATTATAACTGATTCATGCATATTTGACATTCATTGACAATTATGTATTATAAAATGATACTCAACAGATCAGTCTAACTTTCATGGGTCAAAAATCAAGTCTACCAAGATCTAAAACATACAGAATCCCAAACCACTGCAGCCACACCAAGCTTGCCCCAGTCTTGCTGGATTCTCAAGGTCTGACCCAGGAAGTTAAACTCCCGTTGTCGCTTGTGGAAAGGCAGCACATTCTCTTCCTTATACAGTGCAAGAGCCATCAAGTTCTCTGCTGATCTCAAAATCATGGGTATGAAATTTAAAAAAATAAATGCAAATTTATGATAATAGTGAAAGTTCCTAGTATATGTAATGATCTGGGCCAGTTCTGTCAAGTGAATTAGGCATTTATCCAGAATATATGGAGGGAATGAAGTGATATGAAAAGACTGAGAAGAGAGGGCTTCACTATTAGGTCTTAAGCTTAAATGTGATGACCCCCAAAACTGTTAAAAATGCTCCTCATCCTAATGAATTTTTTGGTCTGCTTTCCCACCCACCCTAAAAAAAACTCTTTAACCTGTGGCTCTTATCTGGTACTTTACAAAGGACAGTAGGACATTGAACTATGTGCACTTTTGGGTCAAAATGCAATCCTTGAGTGTGGGTGTTTTCCTGAGAAGGCATTGGTACTTCCAGATAAAAAAAAATTAAAAAGTACAAGATAGGCTACGATGGGACTGTTCTAAATATATATTTCTCTTTGTGAAATCAAAATGATAAGCTGGATAATGTGTAACTTTTAAGAAGTTTATTTCATCAGACTTGCACAAGATGCATGTAACACTCAATATTTTTAAACAGAAAATGGCCTATAATGGTTTCACTATGATTATAAGCTCTTCTGGGTCTGAAATGTAATGATTTAATGACCATTACAAATATTTATCAACACACTGAACAAAATTTTACTTATTTAAAGGAAACAAGCAAAGACAATACCATCTTGCACTTGCTGATTTGAACAAATGACAAACTTTTCGTTGCTTTTCGCTGATTCTTGAAAACATTGACTAGAGCCCAAGTCATCTTCATGGAGATTTTGACCAGTGATAAATTTCTGCTGACAAAATTGTTAGGATACTGTCGATTGTTCTTAATGAAAAGACAATAGTCCTACTGCATTTTTTTCCTGCCTATAGTGATTCTCCATTCGGCACATTATAGTCATCAAAACGTCTGTATTCTACCCCAACTCACTCAGCCATGCACATCATGCAAGCTTGATCTGTGTGTCACAGTGACAAACATCAAATAATTGGGAATTTATTTCGACCCAAAAGCACATCGACCTGAGTCGGATCGACCTCTGTCATGATAACATCGTTCCACCATAAGTCGAATCGACCCAAGTCCAAAAGACGAATCGAATACGATAACACAGCTTTTATACACACCTATTAGAATTAGATGTTAACCGAAAATCTGCAGATGTATTTAGAATGAACCATAACAACGAAAATAAAGAATTAAGGCAAACTTTTGTTTTAAAAAAATTGTTTTGTTTATATATATACGTACGTGGAAAGATGTGAGCTATGTTTGCTTGAATAATGCTTAATTGGCTGTTGGAAATAAATGACATTTCCAGCTATTTGTGTCATTAGTGATATGACTTGTTGGGACTATTAAATATTTTTATCTTGCGTGGAACGATTTGGCTAAGGCAGGGGTCGATCCGACCCTAGCGTGAGGTGGGCATTGTTGAGTGCCACGATCAGAACATCTGCATCGCGTGTTTATTGACATTATTAAAACTGCATGGACCTAACAACGTATATACGTCCTTGGTTATACGCGTGTGCATCTATTCTGACTGCGGCATGAAACTTTCAGCTTTAGTACATGCAGGCGGTGAGAGCCGATCGATCGAGTCTATACTAGACCCCACCGCCTAGGTTTCTCACGTTCACACGTTTGCATATACGCGCACACAACCACACAGAGAGGCATATGCTTCTAGAAACACCTCATCACAACATTAACTATTGACTGCTCACAGTGTGATTATACTGTTAATACCTGGTTCAAAAGAACAAGAAGAGTAGCAATACACGTATTCATCATACCGGGGTTCGAATTAAATACTACACGAACATTTCTACTGCAAGAAGTTGATACCAAAAAGACATTTTAAACTAACTAAACAGGTTTAATGTCCGGTCTGTGTCAAGATAGCGGTAGAAACAAACGTTGAATATTTCCACTTGGACCTTCCCCGTTCCATATTTTTAAACAGGAAGTAGAAATCAGCAACCTCTTCCTGTTCCAGGTCGTATCCATGGACAACGTGACGCTGTCAGAGCACAGCCGACTTCTCGTCAAGGAGTGTTAATTGCCAGTTTTGGGTGTTTCTAGCTAATGATGTCAGGCCTTAATCATAAACCAAACGAAGCCGGTGCGTTTTAATTCATATTATCCATGTCCACTTTTGATATCTGCTTTGTACCTTTCGGGGGTTTCTATATTTTAAAAGGGGTTAAGCAACGATCATCGCAATTGCGACGATCGATACGTACATCAGAAATTCAAACGTACATTCAAGTAATCACGATCGGGAGTAGGAGAAAAATTGCCTAGCATGTCTTTAAAGTTAAATATTCAACCAGTTTGAAAGAAACAATTTTATTTGAGTTAGTTGGACTGGAAAAACAAATTGTTAAAATGAAACACAAATATCGTACATACACGACACAGCATTCATTTTTGAAGGCCTGTCGAGGCTGACAGTTTTAAAAATATGTGGTGCCAGTTTTCTGGTGAATCTGAAATGTACTGATTACACGGAACAATGTACAAGTTCTCATGCATCACTCCTCATATATAGACTATTAATTAGTGTATCATGTCATATAATTCTAAATTATATTAAAAAAACGTGCAACCATGTTATAAATATGGGAATACTTTCTTCATGTAGCATCATAAACACAATAGCTTAACTATCATAAGGTCTGTATTTATTTACACAACAGTTCTAGTGTATTATACTAGGAATAGTGTAGAACTTTTTTAATGTGAAAAGTGCATGCTTCCGTGACAGGGTGGTTTTACCATGCACCAACTAAGAAGGAGACAGACTACCAGCCTGTGGGTGCTCCACCACCATCTCAGATCCCAGGTCTTGGGCAGATGGAGGAGTTTGAGCAAGAAAAGCCAAAGGAACTGGTTTTCAGAGAAACAGATACAAAATACATCCGTTTGGCCAAGATGGGAGGGAGAAAAGGTAAATCACAAGTTAAAAAAACACAACCCCAACTCTTTCTCTCCAAAGCTAGATCATCTATGAAATTCATAACTGTTTTTGCGCATGTGTGTATATGTGCAAGTATGCATATATCCATTACCATCTTCAGGAAATGGAGTTTTGAGGGTTTGTGCATAATGCTACCTGCATGGATTTTTGTTAAAGATCATATTAGAGACAGTAAAAGAATTTTCCTAATGGTATATATGGTTTAAATATGCAGTTCAGTCTTCAAGTGAGACCAGGACTAGACAATTACAAAAGACAAGCTTACCATAGGAAGTGTTTCCTATCATAAGTGTGAAAGTAAAATTGTAACTGTTCTTTTAATATGCATGCAAATATATTCATCTTGGTAACATATTCTTAACCATGTTTACACCTCTGCAGATCTGCTTACCATAAACTCTAATTCAGCAAATACATCAGAGCCCGTTTCATATCCACGCTGTGACTGGTTTTATCTGGAGGACAATGCTCTGGAAGACAAACCCAGGGAGGACAAGTAAGTTTTTGTCATCTGCATTATGCAATAGTACATGTTCTGTTTGAACAGATCTAGCACAACTGTTATTTCTTTCAGTGTCAGAAAATAATATTGCACGCCAATCAGTATTATCATAGTTAGGTGGGAAAACAGTGTTCATAAATGTACATACCTTGAAACTTTCACATTCATGCATAAGCTATTTGTTCTTTCATTGCGCCAGATGACTGGTCAATGCCAGTTTGCCCCACTTCAATTGTACTTCACTATTTAATGCCAACTTTCTCCACCTAGTTGGTAAACTGAACTCATTGACATGCAAAACTATGATAAATTTCAAAATAACTTCAAATATACTACAGTATTTCATTCAGTACTGCTGCCTACCTTCCTTTAAATATAAACATCATTGATCCTTGTGCTAAGGAAAGACTTTTTCTTTTAAACTGTTGAATATTGAATATTGAATATTCCTTTCATATAAAGGCTATAATAGAATTATTGTATTATAGGAAATGGGAGTTTTTGCTGCCAGAGTATATGGTACACCATGCTTATCAGCCTCATGGTGATACAGCTGCAGAAGCCAGTAATGGTGTTCCCATGAGACGTCCACCCTATGCAACAGAAAATCAGTCTTGTTTCTACCAAGATGGACATTCATTGTCAGATAAAACTGTGTCACTCCCTGAAATAAAGCGACCAGGATATGGTACACGGAATGCAAAAGCAGCCAACAGCAAACAGCCAACCCTTGACAAAGACAATCCTCTAAGTTCTCAGGCACTGAAAAATCATCCCCGTCCAAATTACCAGCTGTGAGTATCATGCCATACATTTTAGGTTGTTTCTCTCCAACTATGACCATAATTGCTTCTCAATCATTCAATATAAATCTCTAACATTGAAATGCATATTTTATTTCAACAAAGTTGGTCAAGCACTTCATCTCTAAAAGTCACTCAAGTAATTTTTATTTTGATGGCATTATGGTAACTATAATATGCTTCATCACTCTTAGTATGAATTATTTATTCCCCTAAGAAGCATTTTGAACTGATTCACACACAATTTTATGTTTTTAGATGTGGACTTAACACTTTCATTTTCTTCCATTTTTTTCCAGCCAACATGTAAAGGATTCTGAAACTACAATGTCTAAACTACTTTCAAACTCCTATGAACGAGAGTGGCATGAGCAGAATCGTACAAAGCAGGCTGAGCAACAAGGTGAAGCTCCCACTATGGTCAAAGAAGAGAAGACAGTGCAGGGGGAGCACAACACCAATGACGGTCATTCTCCTCCCACTGGTGCCACACGTTCTGGCAGGTTAATATCTCAGAATCTCCCATATTTCTATTTCTTCCTCTTTTGATGGCTACCACTTTGCACAAATAGTATTATGGGCTCTCCGCAAACTGCCTTTCACCACTGTTTGTCCCATATAACTTGAAATGTGTTTATCTGGACTTTAAGGTTCCACATAACTTCTTAAGTAGTAACACGCTAAAAAACAGCATTGTAAAGTGAATCATGCGCTGCCATTTATTCTTGGGGTTTTGTAACAATTAATATGATTCTTGGATTAAAATTTCCAAAACAAAATGTTAGCATGTTGCTTAAGAAGTTAAGTGATGTGGATTTTAAGTCTATAACATGTCATGGCTACATAATTTGACATCATTGTAGGATCATTCAGCAGTCGACTACTTGACATTATAAATAGGTTTGTAGCTACTTCTGATAAGATTTCATTTCCTTGCTTAAAGTGAGCATTAGCCACAAACACTCACTTAGACATAGGGATAGACGATTTGACAAAGTTTTTTACAGTCTCAAAATGGAGTATATATATAATTAGTATTACTCCATTGTTCTAGATTTGTTGCTGGTAAAACATTAATAATTTCCCTCTTTTCTCAAGTGTCATCATGCATATGTACAAATGAGCTTGTGCACATAGGTTTGTTTTGTAAGCCTTTATGTGACAAAAATAGAAGCAGGGAACCTCTCGACGCATGTGCCTTTAAGTGTTTGTTGAATCATTTAGAAGTTAGAACAAGCATTGTAGTAGAAATTGTGTGCGTGTGTGTGAGAGAGAGAGCATGCACACATACATGTACCCCTATGTGTATGTAAAGACAATAAAAGATTACTTTTAAATTACTAGGAGAAATTCTGGCCCTAAAGCTATCTCCAAAAATACACAGTCAAGCAAAAAGAAGGAAGATGAACTGAAAAAAGAGCCTTTCAAACTGAGCAAGTAAGTAATTTACAAAGCTGTAATGCAAAGTAACCCATACAGAAACTATGACTATCACAAATTAAACATAGTGATGTTGCTAATGTAATGAGCTTATACACCGATCTGTGCCCTACTCTCCACAAGCATATTAAATTGCTGACTCCTTGACACACATACTTGGTGTCAGATACAGACTGTAAATGATGCATTTCAAATTTACAGAATAACTTACAAAATGTTTATCAAGAAACTCTCAAGAAATTTACCTATCAATGAGTGATATGTCTTCCTCTGAATATCTGACAATTAATATTGTCACTAGGATTAAAATGTTACATCTAAATAGAAAAGATCTAAATATGAATAAAAGAAACAAACTGCATGAAATGGATAGGATAAATCATTGCTTTGAATAATTCTTGGTGTAGCGTATGCTCTATGAATTCATGAAGCTTTGCATATAGCCTTAAGCTTTTGCATTCACTCACGCATAACCTATTGCTATGTGTCCAACTGACAAAATGTGAAAGAGTCCAGAATATCACAAACCCTGAAGATCTGCAAACCTACCAAATGTTGGTAACTTACAGACAGATGCCACTTCTTGTTAGTTCACTTTGAGCTGCCATTAATCCTACCATTATGCATGCACTTACAATGTGTTAAGCCACCATACACTCAAGATGAATGCCTCCTCTGGACCAGGTCAGCAATGCTCGAAATGATTTTTAAATAACATATGCTTTCATCAAGAAAATAATATGTGTTTATATTTGCATGTTTTGTAATTATGTACAAGTAATGTTTAATTGTTTAATGAGATTTTTGTAAAAATGTTTTTGACAGGTTCAAGAATGTCCCTGCTCGTGTTGACACGCACCAAATACCAGAAGTGCTTGCTGCTGTTGGACATTAGAGAAAGAGCTGTTGGTGGTTTATTAAGACCTATGCTCTCTTCTCTATTCTGGAAGCAAGATATAAATTATTATAAGAACATAAAATATTTCACAGAGGCACTTGATGTCTCCTGTAAGCACTAACAATAATTTTAAATAAAATAGACTTTTACTGTCATTTAGTATATGAATATCTACAAGCCCAAACACTGTTTGGACTTTTGTTCATGACTGATACAGTTACCTATAATTTACATATGCTGTGCTGTGCAAACATTACAATTAAAAGAATGATTATAATAATGCCTTTTAGTTTGTTTTTTTTTTAAAAGGGCAACTATAGCAAATTTAAACAGTACCATGTGTAGGTGTTGTTTGATTTGTTGGTTAATATATGCATGCTATAACTCCCAAACAAAGCATAGTAGTCAGTTACAGTACCGTTAAAAAATCCATCCACTCTATGAGAAATAAAAATGTGGCTGAAAACAACTTTTCATCTAACTCTATGCATATTTTATATCCTATATGATTTTACGATCTTCTGCACACAAGAAATATTTCTGTGTGTGCATGCACACATGTTTTTTATACTGTTTCAAAATCCATTTCATATTAAAATTCTCTTTTTCTCTCACACACAGACACACACAAAGAGAAAGAAAACAATTGCTGCAGTTCTTTGCAAATCCTCCATTTTTTAGTACAAAAAAGAGCAAGCCACATGCTGGAAATGAAACATTTGAAATTGCAGTACAATGCAGTTCTCTTCACTAAGCTCATCTCAATCTGCTAAGCTGCTATGGTACAGTATGTGGATTAAGTGTAAACCACCAATTTTAACACTGACAAGCACAGACAAGCAAACCACTCTCCTAAATCCAGGCTTCCATGAAAGATACTTTCATGGGAGTTAATAAGCTTCCTTCTAAATATTCCTGAGATTACAGTTTTAGCTTCTCTGAACTTAAGGAAATCTTTAAAAAAGCTGGCATCCTAGTGCTAATAATTTTCTTTTGAGAAGGCTCACATTTACACAATGTAGCACTACTTATTGCATAAAACTAGAAACAAATGAAAACAATTCCAACAATCTAGAAGATAAAATATTCATTTGTCAGTAAAACCAGTATGTATATACCACTGCATGAAAAATGATAATATTAGTTTATTTATATGACACAAAAGCATAATTTGATTGTGCTTATACAAAAAAGTAAAAAAACAGCTTACACTAACAATAAATAATTACATTTTAGCCTGTTTGCATGCTATTTGCACATCTTATTTGTGCTGCCTTGAACAGTAAAATAAATAACAAGTCAAATATCACATTCTTTTAAACATGCTCTACAGATCCATATCAACAATTCTTTCATGAGTTATAGGCAACAAGATTATGGCTTAGAAACAGTCTTCAGCAATAAATAATGTTGAATCTGAACAAGAGAAAAAAACAGAGAGGAGAGATATGTGACACTTCAAGCCATTCTTCTTCTTTTTCTTGTTCCTAATCGCCCCCAGAGGAGTATAGGGCTGCAACCACACCTTGCCATCGGACCCGGTTCTGGGCGTCCCTTTTTTTTGGGATCTTCAAGCCATAACTAAACAAATACTGATTTTTACTGTGAATTGCACCAAACCCATGTTTAAAGAAGAGTAAGAAATTTAAACTCACTTCTTCTTACCATTTCTGTCTACAACTGCCACCAATCTGTACAATTCTGTTACATGAAGAGTTTATGACTGCTCTCTCTTTTTTTCTCTCTCTATCTCAAGACAGAGAGATCATGTGATTGTGCACACTCATACACACCACACACATGTATGCATGTCTAAATGATTTTACTGGTAAAAAGCACACAGATCACAATTTTCCATCTACATGAGATCATTATTATTGCTTTTTTGGGGGTCAAACACAGTTGTCTTGCTGGGATCATTGCAGTGCAATCTAATAAATATAGCTGAACAGTTAGCAGATTCTGATAAGCAGCGTCTCTTAAAAGTAACCATGTAGATACCATGCCAAAATATGAATGTCAAGCCTCATATGGTGAGCAAGCTGTGATAAACAGACGGCTCAGCAAAAACGTGAAATAATTATTTTATCATTTCCGGAAAAAATTATTCATGATTTACACCAGGTTATACATTATTCCTACATGTATAACCATTCACATCATCATGTGAAAATGCAGAAAATTTAAAACTGAAAGATCTGATCGTCCTAACAAACGTGGAATTAATCAAAATAAATCTCATAGTATAATGTGATGTAGTCTTGATCAACAGCATCAAAATGACAAAGTGCTTCCACCTAATGGTGACTTCACACTTCTAATTGCTGGTATTAGCTCTTCTAAATAGATTAAATTGGTTATGTAAGTAATGATTATTTAATTAGCACAAAATCAATACAATTTAATTGCACAATTAATTTTCTACCACAGTAGAATTTTGAAATGTTCAAAGTTATATAAATTTTTAAGAAAACCATAAAAACATTTATGATTTTACTACCAATTTTCTACCCATGACAATTTCTTCAAGAAATATTGCTGCATATCAACTTTAATATGGGATTACAGAAATTTCTTCTCTAGCCTCTCAAAGGTTTCTTTTATGAAACACAGGCAGCTTAATCTTAGCAATGATATTGGCATATAGCATAACTGTGTAGCTGATGCACTACTGCAGGTATCACACTTCTGCTACTCCAGGATTGTTCCATTAATTATGGTCCCTGAATGACTGAATTGACTAAATATAGGAACGATTTTAATTTAAATAAGTTATATGTCTTAGGTCTCAAATCCATAAAGCCCAAGTTCTAAACTATAGCTGCTGTATGGATGATACATATTGTAACCTCTTAGATGTCTGCAAAACTTGCACATTGGCTCCCTCAAGAAAACCACAAATCCAAGTATTACAAAGCATAAAATGTAGATTGAGATGATCACCATGTACACAAATGAACCAAATGCCATGTTGCTTACTTCAGCTTATCTCACAAAACTTATTTCTGAAGTATACTGGGCACTGGCCTCTGACTTTCTGGCTGCTGCTGGTGTCTTTTCTGTACAGTTTGTCCACTCCTGACACAATGGCAGCAGAGGTTCAGATCAAAATGTAAATGATTACTGAGAAGAATTCACAGTACTAGGGCTCTTGCAGAAAGTGTTTTCTTCTAACATCAAGCCTTTTGTAACTGTCTAAACTGCAACATCAAATGATCTTGAAATGGCATTGCTGAACAACTGTCGATTGGGTTTTAATATCTGAATTGGTGGGTGCTCTGCAAAAATGTTTATTTTAAAAGAGTAAAACATACTGCAATTCTTGGACAGCACATAAAAATAAGCAGCTGGTTCCCTCCTCAACTTTCAAAATTACAAAATTTATCAATATATCACATCTGCCAAAACTAAACAATATAAGCCATCCCTCTATACGCAAAAGAAATTGCGCTTGTTAACTCCTGGCAAGTTGCCAGTTAAATATATGTCCTTCTATTGTTGCACTTTATTCAGCAAAACAGTTCCCCCTCTACCCCTTCATTTCTCCCCATAATATTTTCCATTTCAATAAAGCAGTATAACTAAATAATATATAGTTCTCCCAATAGCATGAGATATTACTGCTGTACTTGTTGCTATTCCGTTCTATAATAAAAGCTCAATGACATGCGAAAAGTGAAAGTAGTAAATACACATATATAGCTCCTTTGATTACATGAAAGGGGTCTGCTGTAAAGAAATGACAAAAAGACAAAAAAAAAAAAGGAAATTATCGTCAAACGCATTACTATAACACTCACTCACCTCTAGCAGTGAAAATACAAGATATTAGATGCGCAGACCTCGAACTTTCGGTAACAATCACCAGTCACATAGCATAACATTGTTGTCATAATCCATGCTGGCACGTCGATCGCGATCGAGCCAAGTCTATATACAACAGCTCGAGCTGCAACAATTCACACGATTCAACAGAAAATAGTTAAGATAATGGTAAATGCTCTTAATACTCAATCACGTAAAACTGGTTCAAAGGCCATGCCGACTCAGAAGCAGTATGAACAACTTGGTTTTTATTTGCGGTAAGACCCGATGAGGCCTGTGTCGTATTTACGTATGTAAATAAATTGCTTATGCAAGTTGTACCTGACGCACCGCGGTACGCAGTTTCCTTGACGTCGACCTTGGTTATGGTATACAGTTCCGGAATTTTCCACTGGCCAATTCAGGGGCTTCGACAAGTTACTGGCTGTAAAAGATTTTTTAGTGTCTGTCTCAAATATCTTTTTTTAATTTTTGTAAAGTAACAATTTAAAAATCTGGCAAATGAACCAGTGTGCTCAAATTAAGTTCGTCACAACTCACGAACCAAGTGCAATAATCATGCAGCTTCTTGCATACGTATACATCCGTGCTATCACTAGAAGTTTCGAGGAACTTATTGCAACTTTAATAGTTTTTATCTTTTTAAAAAAGTATGCCTTGTCACGATTTTATCGCTAGATTTAGAACTACCAAAGTTCACTTCAGAAGCATTATAAATCTACTGAAGGCTGGTCCTATATTCAACCTACAGGTTCCGTTCAGGAAAAAAAAAATACTGAGATGCTTTTGCAAGGTCTTTTTTATTGTCGCCGAAAACTGTTAAGAATCCATCGCTGGCTTATTAAACTTTTTTTTATTGTCTGTACAAGTCCAGGACAGATTAAATTTGTTGGCTCACAAATCATTATATACACATAAGCATACAATTAATATGCATGAATATCTACATATAAAGTAGCCCGGCCCATCAATAGCCCTGGCCCAAGTAGATTCGATTGTAACTGCTATCATATATGGAAAGGTTTTCATAGATAAATTTTAAAAAAGCAACAAAAAATCCATAACAATTAAGATTTTCTTCACGCATAAGTGGTTTGTATATAGTTCTACAGGGAGAGAATTCAGGATTTCAGGGGTAACTACTCTGCCAGCAAGGAGGCTCTTCCGTCTGTGACAAACCACAATGGGTTTGGGCGATTATCCTGCTGAATTTAACCCCAAAATACATGGACCATATCATCCAGGACGCTTCTATGGAAAAGGTACTCTTAAGTCTCATTTTTATAAATGTGGGAAAATTCATGATTACAAGAAGAATGTCTAGCATAATAAAGTCTTGATTGGGTTGATCGTGCACCAATGACCTTGGGTTTGGCTTGAATGAGGAATGACACGAGTGAGGCTAAACCGATATGTCGAAGAGACCAATATCCAGTTCGTTTTCATGCAGATTGTCTTTTTTAAATTTAGGTTTAAATATTCTAACTAAGTCATACCTGTGTTGTATATTTTTTTATTCTAGCTGACACCCCACTTGGAGAAGTGAAGTTAGGAGAGTTTGGAAAGTGGCTGAGTCGACGAAACTACACTCCACAGGGAATGGTAGCTTGTTGTAGCAGAGGTATATTTTTGTATCATACTCTGTTGGTTTTAAAAGCCAGATTAAAAGCTATTTTGATATTAATTTCTAGTGTTACTTAATATACATGAGTCGTTCGAAAATGATTTATTGAAGCAGGGGTGGGTGGGGAGGCTGTTTTCAAAAGTCTGAAGTGAAAACAGTTGTGATAGTCAATATTTTTGGTGTTTTGTTGTCCGGACCATCTGGACAGTTTGCTTTCTTTTTTTCATTGGTCTTTCAACCACTCATGAGATAACCACAGGTGACAAAAGTAGGACACAAAGTCAACTATTGCCAGCTTAGCCATGTGGTGGCACTATAAACAAGATGAATTTGTTTTTTTATATTAATAATGTGTACTTGTAATGCACAACATCACAACCAAAATAAATGGCATTCTCAGCACAGACCAGTAATTATGAATGAACATTAGATAACAGAAAGTGGAATGTGAGATTTGTATAGGCACACAGAATAACATAAAGATGAAGTACAAGATTAGAATGTAAAGCAATGGATAAAGGTATAAAGGGATATAGGTACTAGAAACAGTGTAAGATGGTGTATAATAGTTAACATGGCAGTGTTGCAAAAGGAGTTTAGGATAGTGATTCAGGAATAGTACTTAGTGAACAGATGTTTTCAGAGAACGTTTGAATGTAGCCTTCAATTCAGAGTGGCGAATGTGATGTGGAAGAGAGTTTCACTGCTTTGCAGCACAGAGGGAGAATGTCTTTTGTCCGTATGTGACTGTCTTTGTGAGAGGGAAGGATAGAATGTGGAAGTCTGATGAGGAGCAAAGGTTTCAAGATAAACTTATGACATTTGCACAGACCATCACTCATTTAACCAACTGTAGACTTTACAACACTAGGGGAGGGAAAAGATGAATAGGGAAGAAAACAGAGACCTAATGACCAGGCCTGTGACAGTGCAAGCAGAGTTGCCAAAGATGACCTGATGTAGTTCCTTCAGCCTTATGATCCACACTGAACTGGTGAAAGGAGCCTTACTATTGTGCTGTTGCACCATCTTTTAATATCAGTTGGGGTTTTTTTTAAAGATTGGTCAAATAGCATCGAAAGCTCAAACTTTAAGCACATCAAAGGAAGGAGAGAGTAATGCACATGCACACTTTTGTGCAGCTCAGTTTCTTGTTCCCCTGTCCTCCTATGGACAAGGGTCATCTTGTGGCTATAGTTGAATCATCTCTTTGTCATCAACTGGGAAATGGTATTGTCAGTGAGCCACCAATTTCTTTTGCGTAGATGATACTAGATGGGGGCTGTCTGTTCTGGTATTTGCTCTTCTTATCTCGCTATAGTCTTTTTCTTACCATTATGTGTAAATGATTACTGTTCATTTACTCCTTAAATTACTTTTTAAGAAATAAAAGCATTTTTAACTGTTTGCCGATTACCCTACTTGTTTGAACTCAAAAGCTTGATTAGTCAAGAACTGGATACTTGTTTTGTCTTCATTACCTTCCATTTTTTTTATGCATATGAGTGCATTACTGCATTTTGAAATTGTCTGGTATTCACCATTTACATGTTAGAATAATACTCCCATATTTTTTTTTTTTTTCTTGTTAATAGCATACTGGCGTTGGGCAACCAAATACCTGCTTGCCCGCAAGACAAGTGTAGCTCCACTGATACATTTTAGTGCAGCCCTAGCTACAGCTTATTATTTTCTCCAGTATCGTTCCCACAGTAAGTAACTTACATGTTAGTAGGTATTAAAACTGCTGTCATTTCAATTGTTGTATTAAGCATAATTTAAGTAGAAAGATGTTTTCTGCTTGAAAAGATAGAATGGATGAATTACATGTACAGTTTCCTGCTGCCTCAAACATTAATCTTATGTTTTAAAATTCTAGTGATCACTGGTGTTACTACTGAATTTTCAGACAAAAGAACTAAATTATGTATATGACATCTCTGTGAGCTTTTATAATTTTTTTTTTGTGTGCTCAATTTGCAGCCAACCACCGCCATGCTAAATACCATTAAAGATTGGTCTAACCATGGGAGACAAGATGGTGCTTTGAAGTCACTACAACGTGATGGCTAGGCAGAACTTTTCATAGTATAGTACTCCTAATCAAGTTCATAAAGAATAAAGTTTGGAATGCAACATTAACTTCCGAGTTCATTTATTTGGGACTATTGCAGTTAAATCAACAATTGATCCATCAGTAAAACAGAAGAATATTGTGTGTAGTTTTTAGAAAACAGATCCAGGATGCTGCATGGAAACCCAATTCACAGCTGCAGTTATATGTTTACAAATTATCTCAACTGCTTCTGGACAAAATAAAATGTGAAAAAAAAACATCAGTTAGTGTTGTTTCTTTGAGAGATGCAATTTAATGGGCCAACTGAAAGCTTCATAAAAAGATTTTTGAGAAAAAAAATTTTATCTCTCGTCTTTATATTGTGCAAAGGAAAAGCACTATAAAGCATGTTTTGAAGACAGTTTCTTGGACAACAAAAGACCTAATCTCTTGATCAAACTATCACAGGGGAAATTCTTAAAGATGATTAAGAAACATTTTTGGTAATAAGTAGACAATATGGATCTGCAAAAATATATCTGGAATCAAAAGATGAAGTCAAATATTTTGAATTTCAGCCTTTTCCAACTTCCAAAAAGGTAGCCAAACAAAATTAAGTTTTAAATGGAAATAGATGCCAACAAATACAGGAGTCCTACCCAAAAATGTGCTCGTATATTAATGACAAATGCAGTGTTTATCAACTTACAAACAAGATTAATGGTTAAAATTTAAAAATACAAGGTAAAAAATGGGCTTGCTTTTTGAATGACAATAAAAGGGATAATATTAATAGTTAAATGCAAAATGGTGTGTAGCATTGATGGCTCTGTAAAAATGTCCTCTAAATTTTCTATATCGTGCTTTCAATAGCATTTTATGATAAATTTTCTCTCTTCAAAAATTAGTCTTCTACCATTATTAGGGTCCAGTATATTTTAAAAGAAAGAAAAAAAAATCAGTGAGTTGAGTCTGTATGCATCATAGCTTATATATTCTTCATGAAGCAGATAATTCTAAAACTTGAAAAGAAATGATTACAATGACATTGGAATCCAGCATTACAATGACATTGGAATCCAGCAACCCAGAAACAAAAAGATCCAACATCCTGGATGCTAAGATTCCTAAATTTTTTATAAAAATTGAACTTAAAACCTCCAATCCAAATTCTTTGGCATGGTGGGGTAGGGAGACCCAAACAAGTCTATAGTTGCATGATAATACCATAATTTATTAGATACAGTGTTCTGCAAAATATTTTACAATTATTGGTTATGCTTTGTGAAAACTGTTTTAAAACACCTGGAATGACTGAACCTGATTTAATAACTTCATCTACCAGCTCACCAACAACTGGACTGAATTATCAAGAATCTGAAACTAAACAAATCCTTGCCTGCATCATCGTCCAGCCAAAACTGGTTTTCAGCTGCTGAGAATACCGACTGCTTGGAATTGTGAAAACAGTAACGTAAATGATGATTGGCCATAATTTTAAAAAAATGGAATGCCTTTAAAAGCAATGCACACTTTTATGCATTAAATATTAGATAATACAGGCTGTGGTTTCAGAGAAGAATAAAGAAAACTATTCATATTACCGCTGCAAAACCTTTCTTCAATAAAGGATGACACCATCTACTGATAGTCTACAAGTCTTATTGTCTCATGACCTGAGTTCATCTTTTGAGTGTGCACTGAACATACTAGTCACTTAGCTGTTAGTTGCAGAAAAAGGCATGTGAATAAGCATTGAAAGCTTCAGTGAGGGCTGCTTGCTTCTTGAGTGTAAATGCTTAGTTTTCCCTCTACCTTTCCAAATTTCTTTTGTAATATTAAGCATTTCACTTTCATACAACAAACCCACATTGCCTGCAAGAACAATCTAAAGATAATTTGTTTCAGATGATAGACTGTTTTATAAGGGAAAGAATTGACTTGGTTTTACCCTGCAGGGGTCACAATATGTAAAACTTTCTCAATTGTGAAGAACAATTTTTTGTGATTAATGCTTTTAAATACACCATTCATTAAATCTTTCACACAGGCCACAGTTAATTTGGAGGGAACAATAAAATGCATGACAGAAAAAAAAACCAAAGCAATTAAAATCTTATGGCACCATCTTAAAAAAACCCACCATTTATAATAAAATTTGTTAGGACCAAACATGAACACAGGATCAGATGCATTGTCTATTGCAGCCCATTTTTAATTTGGTCACAAAGTCTGCACAATGTTTAACAGAAGAAAAAAAAACTAACAACAATTTTTATATTGTGTTACAAGGTACTCAACATGCACCCACATTCAAATGAGTCAATCTGATAAATATTTGTGGGGAATGAGTTGATTCCATATATTTTTTTAAAAGTTTCATGTGTTTATATATGTCATAAGTGTACTGGCAGGGAATTCCAAATTATGGATCCAAATACTGCAAAAGAGCACTTGTCCAAGATGGAAAGGGAGAACTTTGGAATTCTAAGCAGGACGGCATCCTGAGATTGCAGTGTCCATGATGCACATAAAAAAATATCTCCATATACAAAACATTCTTTACTCTGGCATCAAAATGTAAGGTTATAACAAGGCAAGGAAGCAGGGACAGTCCTCTTATATAAAGGCAGTCTACTTTTAATGCCGAAACGAAAAAAAAGATTGGTTTTAAAACCACATATTTACACTGCTTCAACTTCTTCCATGCCAAATTATTCTTTATAGTATAAGTTAAACATATTTAAGCAAATCTTGGGTCTTTTTGCAGTGCTGAAATCTAGAAACTCTGTATTGAAAAGAAACAATCCTTGTCCCACAAGACCTCTCCTAGAGCTAGTTTATTAAGTGTAAAAAGCAAATACAGTGTACACTATAATGTTCAACTGTCTAAGACAGTGGTTCTCAAAGTGTGGTTCATGGACCACTTGTGGGCCACACACATAAGTCAGACGGTCTGCAGCTGACAGTCATCATATGTTAGCAAAGTGATGTTTAAATTGCCAGATCCACTAATTAGTCCAGTCTTGATTTCACATGAGTTTTAATTTTATCGATGCCCAACAGCTCGTTCACTTAAAACGCTCACTTACCAAGTCTTTATGTCATAGCACAAGCATTGCGTCATCTAACCACATCATCCGTTACCCCCTAGTAATGAAATGCACTTCCTTATTTTTAATTTTCATGAGTACTTTGCGATGTAATTTTATATAAACTTACTACTATACTACTGTCACAAAAGTACATTTAATTTTGAATTGAAATGAAACAAATGTGGCAAATTAAATATGAAATTCATGGTTCAAAGTGATTTTAGGCCTTGGTGGTGTGCCATATTATTTACTTTAATAAAGTGGTCCATGGTCCGAAATACTTTGAGAACCATGGGTCTAAGAAAAAGAAAATATTTCAGTCAAAGGGTTTATATTGTGCTTATAAACAAGAATTAAACTTGTTCTGTTTAATGATAGACAAAAAGTAGTGTAAGTACTAATCACAGTAAGTAACTTTCTGCACTGGTTCAAAAAATACAAGTTAAAAATGTTATGTAATAAAGCATGCATCCACAAATACTTCCATGTACATTCTCTCATGCAATTGTTTTTAACTTTTCAGCTTACTTGAACACATACTGTTAACAACAACAAAATTGCAGGTGAGCAGGAAACTGTACAGAAATAAAAATTTAATACCTTCTTGCTCCCTAAGAATAATCTTAATTCACATAAGAAAACTCATGAAGGTGTTATGATTCATAAAGTTATTTACAAAATAATCTATTAAAATGTGAAGGTATCAGCAGAAAATAAAAAAGAATTTCAGAGGTTAAGAGCACTTAAATGGCATGTCCTCAATTTAACAAAGAACTTGCTGCAGCAGTGCTCAGCATTATACACATGTATTAGGCAAACACATGGATATGCCTCTTTCCTGCTTGCAGATTTTTAAAGCACTATGATGTATTCTGTAGATCTCTCCAATCCAATGCAGGGAATGCTTCTGCCTTTAACAAAAATAAGTCTGTTCCTTCAGACTTTTTCCAAATCTTGTACAGTATTGTATCTTGTAGTCCTCTCCATCAGTTTTCTTCTTTAGAGTCTTCTTTTGGCAGCACAGATACATAAAAGATCTTCTATCATATTCTACCATACAGAAAGTTCACCTTGCTTTTGATGTAAGATGTACAAATTATCACTCATGACATCAATAAGAAAATCTACCATGATCCATGTCGTCTGTAGAGGTAAAAAATAAAAACCATGCTTTATACTGAAAACACCAAGAAGAAAAATAAAGTAACTAAAATTAATTCATTTTTATTTCATCAATCACGGTGGTCTTTCAGAGAGCGGATGACTATACCCTGGTTGACAATACTCTGAACAACTTTGCTCATGTCAAGGTCCGGTACATGATCTGCTACAGCATCTTCATACCCTGCCTCCTTCAGTCTCCTCCTCATCTCCTCTTTGTCGCCCTGATCATCAACACTTGAAGATTTCATGGGTACTACTAAGTCCTTTCTTGCTCCTGTCTTTTCCACTTCACCTTTGGTACTTATGTGCTTTTCCTCTGGACTGACAACAGGCATGACATTTCCTACAACCTCACGCTTACTTCTCACAGCATCAATTTTAACATTCTCAGGAATAATGGGAACTTGGTCCTGCTGAACAGCGATACCTGGCTGTTGAGCTAAATCTGCTTGACCACTTTTTGCACCAGGCAATACTTGCTCTTGCTGTGGGACTTCCTGAGCCTGAGCTTGTGGCTGCTGAACTGGAATCTGTGGCTGCTTAACCAGATTTTGTTGTTGAATCTGATCCTTCACCTGTTCTGGTACATTCTGAACTGGTCCTGGTAACTTATCAACTTGGAGTTCCTGTTGGCTCTGAAGAAGGTTTTGAGAATCTCCCACATCCTGAAGTGGCTGTTTTTGTTGCTGAGGCGCTACCTCGTTGGCTATGACAACTTGCTGTTCTTGATGTTGGTGATCCTGATGAGGCATAGGCTTAGCCTGGACATCATTTGGTTGTTGGGGAATGATGTTTTGGTCCACTTTTTGGTCCACAGGGAATGCCTGACCTGGCTTCTGGTCATTCGCCACCTGTTGTATCTGTTTCTCTGGCCCATCAATCTGTCAAAATGTTAAAGAGGCATAATGAACATTAATTATCAGCATAATTTTTATTTATTAAAATCATTTTTTCTTTGTCTTGGCTGAGCATCTTTGCATGCTGCATGCATATGCACAAGTGAATGTTCATCTGCATATATGTGTGCATGCATGCATGTTATTTTTAAAATACTTTTTATACAGTCATATAAAAGTTTATTTAGAAACTATATCCAAGAAGGCAGACATGTTGAAACACTTGATGATGTTAAATAAGAAAGCATGTGTATAGTCAGTGGCTGTTGATCCCTTAGAGAAATGAGCCAGCTGAAATACTTCTGCAAAGAACACAGAAACAATGGAATGAAAATACAAAGCCTCTTTGTGGAGAATACTGAGTAACAGGCCATCACATAGCAATCATAGCAACGACACTCCTCCCTCTACAACATTTTAACATTAGATTGTTCTGCATCCTCTTACTAGTACAACTAAAATCAATACATAAATTTACCTCATGTTCCTTCTTATGATCTTTCAGCTCTTGTAGAACAGCCTTCTGCTCAATCAGAAGCCTCTCCTGCTCAGCACGCTGTGCCTCCAGTGCTGCAAGCAACTCCTGCTGCCGCCTCTTGTCATCATGTCTCTCAAGATCTGCCTTGTCACCTCCTCTTCCTTCCTTTGCAGCTTGGTCTTGTGCACCCTCTGCAGGAAACTGTTTAGCCCTGTTTACATCATCAGTATCATGCTGGTCCAGAGGCTTTGGTCCTTTCCCTTCTGCCACAATATTATTACCTATAGCTTTTTTTGCCAAATCTTCCTGTAGAAAATGAGGCATCAACATATAAAACAATGAAAACACTTTTGGAGCATTAAATAAGATTTTTTAAAAGCCAAATAAACATAAAGAACATTCCAAAACTGCACAGCATATGCATTTAATAGACTTAGCATACCAATGAGCCCTCCCCCACACCATCACCAAAATCTTAATTATTTTACTCCCGCCTTCAGCATGTGTTAATTTTTAAAAACATAGCATATCAATAGATTTCTACACCTATGCAACCTAAACATGAAAAGAAGCGAGACTACATGGGAGAGAATTCTCTGACTTTTTAAATCTGTTTAAGGAATGGCTGCATAAGCAACAACAGGAAACAACTGATCTGTATTGAAGGACAGGTAAACTGGGATAAAATTTCTCTAGAAAAAGGCATAGAACAGAGCTGTGCTCTGTAATTGGGATTAGTGGGATTAGGAAATGCATTTTGCCCAGATAGCCGGATGTTTACAGAGTTGATGAATGCATGCATTCCATTTCCAACTAGAGTTCTTAACTCTTTACTCTTGAAAATGTCCGCTCACACTAAGTTAAGGTGGCTCTTCCACAATCCAAACTTGTTTGAACTGTAAAGAGCTAATTGTTGAAGTACACACCTGAGGGTTGGGGGGTTCCACTCGCTTTTCAATGTCCACTTTTGCACCTGCAAATTAGCCAAATAAGAAAAACATCATACTTTACATTATACCTGTATGCCCTAAGGTAAAATAAAACACCCTGCTGAAACCAGAGGCTAAAAAAAAAACAAAACTGATGATAACAAGACAACTTCAGCACCTCATTAGAAG
This sequence comes from Pomacea maculata, assembly GCA_004794325.1. NCBI lineage: Eukaryota > Metazoa > Mollusca > Gastropoda > Architaenioglossa > Ampullariidae > Pomacea > Pomacea maculata. Next base: position 38,766 of record SRHC01000093.1, on the reverse strand, counting down.
AAAAACCATAAAAAAAGTCCATTTAACTGATTTTACTTGTAGGCTTGTTAAGAAACATTAGCTAGCTTCATTTTTTTTTTTTTATCTTTCTAAGAAAATGAAAACTGAATTTACCATCTTTTTTAACAGAATCAAGTTGGTCTTTGTGCCAGTTGCTGTCAATTTCTGGATTTCCAGCGAGATGGTGGTTCAGATGATCGGGTATTCCTGCACTTTGCTGAACTTGGCTGCTGTCAGGAGTCTTCAATGTGGTGAAAGTGCTGACAAGGAGGAATACCAACCCTAAAGCTAGGACAATCTGTATTGAAGAAAATGCTATATTTGGGTGTTTCTGATAGACCTGAGTAATACACTATATTTTTACACTGTATTTTCTACTCAACATGTTCTGCAGATGTTTACAGACGCGGTTAACTATTCCATGCAGATAGTAAAGTCAAAATAAACACATGACATGAAGCATGTCCAGCATTATAGAAAACATGAATGAATGTTTGCTTTGTGTGCACCATCTAATTATTCATTTAAATGTATTCTAAAACACAGACAAGCCAAGCAAATCTGCATCAACAAAGGGAGGTGGGAACATCTCCAAACACAGATAGATGTGAACACAGACATCAGTATTATACATACATCTATGTTGTCAATGACTCAGCTAGCAGGCAAAGGGAAACAAGTAATTAAAAGGATTTTATGAATAGACTTTTATGAAAGGATTATGCAGGTTAAATGGCTAGAGCAAGTGTAAACACACTACCCAGTGGAGGTGTGAATAACATTTGTGACAGACCATCTCAGTTGCCAGTCAGCAACAATGGAATGTCAGGACTGCCAGCTGTCATCCTCAAAACTACAAGGACTATGCTACCAAAACATTGGTTACCTGTCAGAAGAGGCAGGAGCTTGGTGCCAAGATTGGCAAGAGAAGTCGCCATTCTTAAAGATAGTCTGTGTATTCAAAGCAACAAAGTCAGAAAAATTATGTTGCATCAGGGTGTTTTTCATTCAATGGCTGAACATAGCATGTGCCACTGTGCATAGTTAGGAGACCAAGCTGTTGTCGATGGAGCCAGGTGCCATCCCTGGACTGGCACAGTGGTCGGTACCTGTGTTGCCTTGGGATCAGTTGTCCCTTTCTGACATGGTTGGCATACCAAGTGGTGGATTGACACCAACAGTTAGACAGGGCACTCCAAGAAGAGAGCCCTCGGCATGCTGTGAATGTCAGCTGGAGACCTGCTACCTATCTGATAAGAAGCATGGACTCGCAATATGGAAAGACTGAGATGTAGGAAGAATTTGAGAGCGGCATATGTACGTGAATGTAGGTGGTAGTTTTAACAGGAGATAACAGCACTTTTGCTTGGAAGTACAGATAACATTGGGACCCCTTTTAGATCAGCCTAATTGTTGTGTTTTCATGCAATTTTGATGTTAATAAATTCTTCCTTATGCTGTGATCCACACATATCGTTGTCTTTTTTCGTGGAAGAGCAGGAGTAGGGGCTCATGAATGGTGTAGAGATTGATATGTGAACATTAGATTCAATGTTTCCCTACAGGATTATGTTAACGTGGGTAGTAAGTGTTATGTCATAACTGCCACCGATGTGCTCAGTTCCCTGGGCCAATGTTTAATGTTAAATAAGAAAATGAAGGAACATTGTAACACCGTGAAGAAATAAGACAAAGCACATGCATTTACAATCAACACATTTAATTTCTGACATCTTGGGTACCTGTGCAATTGTCTTTCCTTCTGCTTTGCTGGACATCACATGCAGGAAGAAAAGGGCAGGAAAAATATAGCAGATTAGTGTTCCTGTAATGGCTCCATTTAAACCCAAAATAAACTCAACTGCAAACAAACATCAAAATCATATTAATCTTTCTACATATTATGAGATTCAGTAGATCACATAAAACTTTTAATTGTATAGGTTTCCTTATCCAAATGGCCTAGATAATCTTAGTGCACAAAGATACTGGTACACAAATATGAATTGTGAGAAAAATACACTGGTAAATTCTTTTTAATGGCATATAAATGTATTGTGCAATAAAATAAATAAAATTGAAACTGATATTTTCCACTTGCTGTAATTGCTTTGTTATAGATAATTTAAGCACTAGGCAAAACCAGTGGATGGGATAAGAGAGTAACCTATCAGAATCAGATAGACATTTGCTTTGTGCTTTATTGCACCATGGGATAAGTTTTATACAAACCTGCATTGTCTAGTTGTGCATTATGCATTAGAAGTGACTTTGTCATGCTTTCCTTTACTGTGCTACTTCAAAAAAAGCTTATTTTTGAGGAAAACAAGTTTAAAGTGACACATAAAAATGTTAATGATTTTTTTCGTTTATGCAATGTTACACGATGAGAAAAAAATATGTCAGCAAATACTTATAAAGCTTATGGTAAATCATAAGGTCTGAAAAAAGCCTCCAGAATATAAAGTTTCAATCCCCTACTCCAAGATCATATTCCTCACCCTCCTGTACTTGTGGTTTTAGGTTTTCACTAAAATCATTTGGAGTATGTGGAAATACATGGAAATATAGCACCAAACGATGACTCGAGAATAATCTTTTTGTAAGAACAATGCAGAAATTCAAACAAATGTCTCTTGAAATTCATGGCAAAAAACTTGACTCCTTGGTGTTTTTGTTTTCGCTACCACCTGAATTATAATAAAATTATGACTGATTTTCACTTCATGCTTCCATTGCACAACACTTCTGCAAGATCACTGTGTTTAAATAAAATCACTGTGTGTAAGTAAAATCAGGACTCTGGGGACAGGAATCAGAAAACACTAACATGAAACAAAACACTAAGACATAAGGCAGAGTCCAGAGCACTGGCAAGACAAAATATGCTGCAGAAATATAACTGGAATGACCACAACCCAAGAAGTAACTAAATAAATAGGGCACGGCTGTGTTGCATGGGAAGAAAAATGAAGCATAAAAACCAAACTTCTGGAAGATTCTACACCAAACAGTCATACAATTCTACTTCCAGCCATACTTTTAATTAAATTCTTTCAATAAAAATAAAACTTTGATTACCATGGCATAGGTATTACTGGTGTTTAAGAATTCTGAATAAAGCATATAAGACTTAAATTACTCACTTAAACTTTTGCCAAAAGCAATTTTCAAAACTGGATACACTCACCATTGGGAATAAGAATGCCAGTGATTGTTGACACCAAAACGATACCTATGGTAATGGCCTTGAAAATCTGTTCTGGAATGTAGTTGCCAATCACATCATCACCATGTTTCATCTTCTACAAAAGCAAAAGCCCATTTGTGTCAGGAATGCAAACCCAAACAATACAGTACATGTATCTTGTGCATAGACTAAAAGCAAAATGATAATAATGGATAGCCGATTCCTTAAACAGTTACAGATGTAGATATCCCATGCACATTTACAAGACAGAGCTTAAAAAAATCTTAAAGGACGTAGTGTTGAAGTATTACAAAAAGCAATCTGCTGTTGAATACCAAATCTAACAATTTATAACAAATGCTGACTAACAAAGGAAATAATGTGAAGTTGCTGATAAAGAAAGTATAGCAGAAAGAACATCCAAGAAATCCTCAAAATATAGTCGCATGAATATGTTCTCTATACTATCAGCTTTTTAACAGTTTATGAAATAAACAGTGTACACAAGCAGTATTATTCACTCTCAATACTCCCCACTGAGATGATTTCTAAGCCTTCCCACGAAAGGATAAAAAATAAAATTGAAGGATATACATTATTTTATCATGCACCAACAAGTAAAGAAACTTCATAAACATTTTGAAAAATGACCAAAAATAATGAAGAATCATTTTATTTAGTCTAGATCCATACATGTGAAAAAAGCGGGAATAAATTAAAACAGTTTTCTCCAGTATGAGGAATTCCTATCTTATTCATACAAACCACATTGTGCAATGACAACCATCACTCCACAAATCAATCTGATTTTGTTTTACTTTTAACTATGAATAAGCTTACTAAATGACACTTTTAAAATACACGAGAAAGCCCACAATACAGATTAATGTGCATATGGTTGTAACAAAAGGATGAAACTACATCAAATGGTATTCACAGAAAGTGAATTTACTCATTTATTTATCAGATATAAAAAAGGCGTAATATCAACGTATTATTTTAGGAAAGTCTCTTCTTCGTAGACTGATGTGCAAATAATTACATGTGGACTTTGAAAAGGTGAAATATTCAGTCATGAAAACAAATAAAGAACAAAGAGACTGTGGCACTGGAAAAGAGACAAAAAGATAAAGAAAGAAACTTATCTAGGAAAAACTGCATGTGCAAACCAGATTTCTTCCTCCCCTGCCCCAACTACCAAAACGCTCCCCTCCCTTACTTTACATGAACTTAAAACATCAACTGAGTCACAACCTTTGACAAAACAATTGCACAGCAAACAGATGCTTTCTGATTAAATGCAAACAAGCTTCAGTGTTGGTACACTGTTCAATTTTAACCCTTTGATGTGTATAAAGGCAGTGTGGCAAGTGGTTGAGTTTTTAAAGGCAGGATATTTTTCACGTGTTTTAAGTACCAGGCAAAATGCTCTACACTGTCAGCAACTAAAAAGCACTCTATCACACAGTGACTCAGGTTATATTACTTTATGAAGCCAAGCATGTCAGCAAAATGTTTAAAAGCCTACAAAATTGAACCACTGGATCAGGATATCACAAGCATGGACTATAAATGGAAGAAAGAATGAGAGAGAGTGCATGCGTGAGAGAAAATGTGTGTGCATAAGAGACAGAGAGGGAGGGGGGCAAAAAAAAAAAGAAAAACCTATTCGTTAGAGCTAACAGATATTTACTGCATCTTTCTACTTCTGGATTCATTTTCTAATCCTGATAATTTTTGTAGAAAATTATAGACTGATAAAAAATGCACTTTATATAACCTAACAGTTATTCAGACATGTTGTACATGAACCTTTTCCAGAGTGTGGTGTGCATAATCAATGTTACCTTCAACATCTCAAATAGAACTATAATAGCAAGCTTGTGATTGGGATGGTGGAGAAATTCCATTCACTATATATATACTTGTATAAATAAAACTCATCAGTATTTGTACCATGTGGCACAGGAGATAATGAACAGTGTTATATCACGAACTAATATACCTGGATTGCTGGCAGACGATTTTTTCCAAGTTAACTGCTAAAACGAGGCATTAGACGACATAGCTTCCAGTTTATTCACATTCTTTGTTAAGGCTCACCGAGACTAATAGTAGATCACTTCGCAAGAGGAAAAGAGTGAGTCTTGGCATACAGACATCAGTCCCTAAATACACGTCCATGGTTATATCTCCTCACATGATCCAAAATAAATAATCTTTCATGCAGACCAGTAAATTGGTGTTAGTAAAAGCAAGATTTCAGGACACACAGCAGATGTGCATGTGCCTAGTTAAACTGAAAACTTTGGTAGCACCATTTCTTCAAGAGTTTACTCAGGTGTTGTTGCTTTTTCTTTTGCCCTCATTTGTTTGTCAGAGTATCATTATGCACTCACCACTGGATATGATATCACCCAATGGTGAGTACATGTATTATGATGTGGACTTGTCAAAGTTTCTAACTATAACAATCTAGTTGTGACTGGTTCATCTTTCTTCTGGCTATTTTACATCAGAAATTACAAGACAGTAAAAGATTCATAGTATGCAGCATCAAGATGCATGCTCAGATGAAAGGCGTTTCAAGGTATAGAAGGAAGGTTATATAAAATAAGTTTCATGACGCATCAGAAATATTGCTGCGATCAAGCAAAACATACAGTGTATTATACATGGTGAAATTTGTAAGTGAAAACATTTACATCTAACGATTGAGGTGTTACAGTGATGCTCGATATGACAAGGAAATGTTGTTGCAGTGACTTTCCTAAATGGTTTTAAAATAATTCAGAGTGCCCACAGTCTGAAGGAATGAATTAGCAAAAGATTTTCAAAATAAACGATAATGTTTTCTGAAATCTTTTAAATCCATTTCTTCCTGTTCAATTTCCCAAAGGAATCTGAATTACTACTTTTTGCATATGTTTGCCAAATTATTTTCCTTTGCTATTGGTGCCTTCAGACCATTCAAAAGCAAGGTATTTTAAGACAGACGTCTTTGTATGTACGAATTCTTTGCATAGAAAGGAGAAAAGCCTGACTAGCACTTCTTTATTTCGAGGATAAGTTATGACAGCAATACTTCTTGTTAAATTTAACACTACAGTGAGACAGAAGATCCACTCTTTAAAAAACAAAAACACAAGAAATTTAAAAAGAAAAACTAACATTATAATGCCTCAAATGATTAACAGTAAAACAACAAAAGGAATCCCACAAGCAATAAGTAATACCATATTTATAAACACTACCAGAAATACATGTTTGTAAGTTATTGTCTAATAAAAATGAAATAACTGCAGTATTATTGCTTAATAAATTTCTGTATTTTTCTGTTATGGAAATAATCATAAATTTCTATGAGACTTTTGTGAAGTACATGAGTTTTTAAAGTCTTAAGGAAATAAAAGTCTACTTAAAATTAGTTTCAACTTAGTAAAAATTAAACTCCCAAAAGCACTGCTTTGAAAAAAAGGGGGTTATTGAAAGTTCATAGCATATGTAGTACCAGTAAAAACCCGAATCTCACACCTTTACATCTGATGTTTCCATGGCTGAGTGAGCTAAATCATGAAAATCCTGGAAAATAAAATCACCAGTTTTGCTAGACATTTTGAGTATCGCTTCAATATATGCTTGCCTGACACTGGGCACCATGGTGTCAATACACACTGTACAGGTCATTAAAACACACCTAAAGATGGCAACTAAACTGCTGACCATGATCATATAAACTTCAGACAATTTACTCCAGAAGTAGTCAGCCCTACTGTAAAGCTACAGTCACTAACTGTTGAACAACAAATTAATCAACTATCATACATTAAATCGCTAAATTTGTTGGTCTTGCATTTAAGTGTATTGTTCCCAGCTGGATCTGTGCACTATTAGAGTTGCATCTCATCCTCTTAAGCTTTTAATGGAGCATATATCTGAAGTAAAATTATATCTTTGTAACCAAATTACAGATATCTCTTGTTTGAAAAACTTGACTGTCTTGTGTAAATACAAAGATATATCTATTCAAAGAATTTTGAAACAGGTTAAAAAAAAGAAAAACAGGTTTGCTTATCAATCAAAGTTGATGAGCAAATAAAAACTTCAGACAGAAAAGGTTTTAGTATTGTGTCCATCCCAAGTTAAGCTAATTTTTTTTAATGTTAGGTAGCTTATTCATGTGTTTATTCCAATAACCTCAGTATTTCTTCTCATTACCTTGAAAGTATTGTAAGTTCTGGAGATAAAGTCTGAATCGCTATTAGTCTGCAATCACTGTCAGCAATCGCATAAAAAGGGATGAAGGGTCCTCAGAAACAGACTGAAGTTGTGTTAATGGTTGTGTTTAAATTTCAGGAGTAAAGAGAAGATGCACATCCATTGCACTTTGGTGTTTTTTAAACTCACTAAACACTGATTCTGACTACTACTATGTTAATGTGGAGTGACCAAAGGTTGCATGGCAACTACAGTAACATGCTGGGCCCAGTGTGTCAAAGTTATATTCATCAGTTAATAAAAATATACAGGGATAAAACTGACAAAAAAGTCTGCAAACCATAAAATAATATGTAAAAAGCCTGTGTTATATGAGCTTTTGCGCATGCATAGGATCTCATTTGATACTGACAGGATTCCACAAGCATCTTCACATTAACAACAAGCAGTCTAGCAGCATGCATTTGCTGCCATCATCTGCATCACATCCTTGCTGATAAGCAGAACAGATCTGATGAACAACAGAGATAACCTCAGATAACCACAGTTTTATGTGCCGTTGTAGCCTCTATATGGTTATTCAGGTCTAAATAATCTTTGACATGCTTACATTTATGCTAAATCATATCTATAACCTTGCAGGGAGAGGTGATAGTGGTTGGGGGTCTGTCTAAATAACTCAAATCCCTACTAGCTATCAGACACTTAGTATAGCATGTCATGTGTGGGTAGCTAAATCAATATTTTTTATTCCTTAATGTAAAAAGCACATTTGTGTGCTCCCTGTTTAAACTAGAACTAAACTAAAATGCTGAAGAAAGCTGATGAAAAACCATATCAGTGGTAATGCCCTGTATATGGTTACAAGGAAATGTGATGAAGTGCCTGCTGCTTACAACAACAGTACTACAACCAGACAGACTTTCTGTTCCTAGCATTAATTCCATATTGCAGAGTGTGGTGGGAATTTTAAGAAAGACTTTACGTAGATACTGTCAGCACAGATCAAAAAGATGATCAAGAAGTCAAAGGAGCACTATAAAAAAAATAAAAGGCAAACAGTAATGATCAGGAAGATTGAAAACAGGGACTGTTCAGATAGCTGGCTTTGAGCCTCATTGCACACCATGGGATATAAGGTGTTTACCACTTTTTGATTCCTTATAGTACAGAAGTAACAACCTTACTATTAAGGCTCAAAGAAAAAAAAAAAGATAGTTTATAGTTTTACAATGTGTTTGATGCTACAGCAGAAAAACAAGCTATATAACTGAGACAGCACAGAGAAGTAATTCACCTTCAGTAAGCTGATGACTAGCCATTGTCATTTAATCCCAATTTTATGGACATATCGCCCTCATCATCCCCAAGGCCATGAGCACACTTGATGATATTACTACCAACTTTTGCCAGCTTTCACAGTTCTCCACCATTTACTCGGGTCCATTAAATAAGGCCACTCTTTCACTTTTTTTTTTTCAACGTTGACTGCACATTTCTTCTTTTGTACACCTCTTTTTCTGCCTCCCTGTACTGCTTCTAGCAGGATCATCTTTGCGAATCCCGATGAACTCAAGATGTGCCCACACTACTTCGCCGTTTCCTAGCTGTTCCTCCTTAATATATAAAGAATGATACATTACTTTGCACATCCAAAAATGTGTCTTGTATTGCAAAAGCAGATTTTTATTGTATAATTTTCTTGCATTTAATTATTATGGACAGGTGGCTGTGAATCTTATAATGTTATAACATTTACACACACAATATGCTGTTTAAAGACTGTAAGACTGGTCTATTTTGTGGAAAGATAACATAACAGAAGGCAAAGTACAGCTGAAAAAGGCTTTTTAAAGTTCCTGTAATGCAAAAACTACTGAGACAGTAGTTTGCACCAGTGGTGTATTTTTTATGATTTTTCCGCTTCTTTATTTTAAGAAAAGATGAATTCCTGTTTAATCCAGTCACTAACAGATTTTGTTGTAGAACAATATGAGGATCAATATAATTTATCTCTACACATAATATGGCACATTCTTAATTCCATTTGCTTGAACAAACACAGAGCAGAAGAATTTAACATTTAACAATGGTTGTCACTGCACAACTGGGACAACATAATCTTTGACTTTTTTCTTTGCATTGTCTCCAAAATAATGTGGATGAAAGCACAGCTCTGTCTGTGAATGTGAAGATCTGATTTTATTAACTCTTAAGAGTATTACCATATATTTTAACAATATTCTCAACACCATGTTATTCTTTTTTAGGTCATGCAGATTTAATTGTACTTCCTTCATTTTTGAAAGCAATCAGACTTTTTTTTATTATGGTCTAGATTTTCTGCATATTTCTGGGTGGTTAAAAGCACCAACACTTACAAACTTCCATGAACTGCCCACATTTTTCGTAACATTTTGAGCAGCTGGTATAGAAACTTGACACGATCATATAACTATAAAAGAAATCAAGGGTATTCTGACATTCTATTAATTTTGCATTTAAGTAAAAAAAATTAATGCAATCAAAGATGAGTGAATGCATATGTAGTACATTTTGAATATTACCAAAGTCCAAACAAGCATATAAACAGAAAGCCCATACCCCAGAATTTAGCTACAAATCAAGCTAATCCTTACCTTTTGAAAAACAAGAGTATAGATGCTGGCTCTGCAGGGAAAGATAATAACAGGGAATGTGATGGCAATAGACAGGACGAAGCCTAGCTTCATGACATTTGCACCAAATGTAGATGGGAACAACTTCATCACGTCACCAGGAATGTTCCCTTCATAGAACGTGACGTATCCAAGGAAACCAACCTGTCAAATAAATAAAATACATAGCACTCATATCAAAGAAGACTGAAGATCACATTTCACTATGAATATTAGCTCTATCTCCTACATTTCTATGTAAAGCATATGCAAGACACTGATCTCGACCCTAACTGATCAAAACTGCTGTTTGGAGAGTTTTGTAAAGAATTACTGGTTGGGGAAAAAACCTGAAACTTACCATGAAATAGGCTAGAGCACATAAACTGACAGCACTGTTGATGATGCCTTTTATGGCATGCAGCGATGGTTCTGGAAGGGCTTCATACAAAATAAAAAGTTGCCTGTGGATGATCAAAACTCTGGTAAAATTTTCTCATGCTTACGTAAAAATAAATGGTAAATCTTATGTAAAAGTACTTATGGATAATGCAGATTATATGTCAATTGGCTTCTTTTAGCCTGAGATGCCTGATTTCAGACAATAATCACTAATAACAAACCAACTACTTTTTGTCTTTAAGAAATAGATCATTCGAAAGTATGCCAATTTCATTAAAATAGTTTTCAAAATATAACTGACATTTTTTTCTGGTGAACATTATACAGAGAAGAAAATATAATGCGGAATGTTTTTTGTTGATGGAACAATGTCATTGACACATCATATGACACCATCTAAATGATGAACAATTTTTACATGAAAATGAAGTTTTCACAAGAAACTTAAAAAAGATAACTTACGTCTGACAACCAAATGAAAAAGAGAAAATAGGAAGGCACTGGAAAATTCCCTCTTTCCGCCAGAAGTTTACATGAGTATACCAAGTACCTGACATCAGATTCTTTCCTGAGATGAAGAAGATCTGTAGCAACAATGTACAGAATACAGCTTGTTGCCTAAATCTTCTACTATACAATTAATTACAACATTCTTTATAACAGCAAAATGAGTTAAAAATCAATTCTATCTGCTAATTATGACATTTCCCATCAGCACCAACAACATTACATACTTGGTTTAAACTTTCCTTAATACAATGATTTTAAAGGAAGGCAAACTTACATATACAATGAATGTAGTATAAAACATGACACAAATTGTGCTGACACGACTGACACTGCGCATGTCCTTGATCAATCCCAAAGGAAGTCCAACACACAAACATAATGTCAGCATAAGGTAGAGACGAGTGTTTGCTGTTTTCTGAAAAACAGTTAAACAATAGTGGGAGTCAGTAGAATACATAGTAAAACCATCATTCCCTATTTAAAGAATGATTTATTAGTAAATAAATCAACTTTTACTACTCAGCATGGTGCAATTCTAGATTACTTGCAGGGTGGCTGATTAAGCTTACTGTTCTATAGTTCTAGCACAGTTTGCTGTTTCATTTTTGGGGGGGAGGGGAGGAAAGGGGTATGACCATTCTTTGCATTCCCAGACTCTTTTGCACAAAGCAGCGAGGGTCTTTATTGTTTCATCCTGTAGAAAATGCACTAAGAAATCTTTAACAAAGCGATCCTGTTCAGGCCAGTGAGTACCGTGTCACTAGTCAAGATTGATGACCCTCACACAAGCCATCAACAATGCACTGCGACTACACATCCCCATCTTGCTTGAGTAGCTCAGCTGGGACATCGTCAACACCAGGTGACTTTCTTCCCTTCAGACTGCGTACCGCTCTTTCGACCTTTACCCTAGAACTGATAGGTCTGCTCGTTCACTGGTTCTAATCTGGCTGTTTTATGGGATCAGTCCATTGGTTGAGTACAGCAGTGCTTTATGTGAGAAAGTGACCATTGTTGTCTTGACGATGACTTAAGTGTTGTGCTGACCTGTCTTGGTGAAGGTCTTCAATACTTGGTAGGCCTTTTTACCATCACCCTGTGCAAATCCCTCCTTTATGATCCAGTATTTGCCTTCAATCCAGTTCTCCCTATCTACCTTTCTCCTTTTCCTGGAATATTCACATCTTTCTACTTGGAAGCTGTTTTAGGTTTACTTTTCCTTTCTATCTTCAAGGCCCTTCTTTGGTCACAGAAATCTAGGATGTCATTTGTGATCCAGAGTTGTTTCTTCTTCCTTTAGTACCCTAACATTTCCTGGGCTGCTGACAATAGTACCTTTTTGATGTTTCCAGCAAGGGTGTCTACATCACACTCCAACAAGTTCAGTGAGGCAAATTTACCTCCAGCTTTGGCCTTGAAGATTTTCAAAGTGTTTGAGTCTTGCAGCTTCTTCAAATCCCAAATTAAAGCAAATTGTCATCTTCAAACTTGTTGAGACAAGTTCATGGTTGCTGCCTATGTCAGTGCCTGGATAATTCCTAATCTTGGTCTTGTTGATACTGGATTTGAAGCATCTATTTGATTTGGTTATGGACCAAACCCTCTTGCAAGTACTAAGTTGCTGTTCTTGAATTCTTGAGGGAATGTAAGGTATTGGCAAAGGTTAGTCAGTGGATCTGCAGAAGCTGTAGGAGTCAAACGCTCCTGTTGTTTGTTTGGCCAAGGCCAAATTTACCCACCCTTCCTGCCCATGGCTGGTACCTTGTCAGTGGGACCATTCTTCCTTGGCTAGAGTGGTGGTAGAGCAAAAAATGATTTTATTCATTGATCTAGACCTAAACATGATTACAAAATGTAGCAAATGAGAAGAATATTTGAGTGTTTTCTCTGACACTAGTCAGTTTTCTAGCAGCTCACTCACTATCCACCAATTACATTATTTCAACTACAAGTCCATACCTCTACACCAAAAAGAGTGTTTATAATATCAGGTCCCAGGTCACCAATTACCACTATTTGAGCTATCAGTGTTCCAATCTGCATCCCAATCATGCTGTAATAAAAAACACATTATTATGACAGTTGAATAAAAGACAGCTTGGACATCTTGCTTGCAAAGAAACTTTTTATTCAAAATACTATGAGAAAGAAAACATATTAATATGATTCCACACTAACTTCCCTCCATGCAAAGATGTGCACAGTTTACATACATAATACTAGAAAATCAAACAGATGCCTACTGCAGATATAATGTCATAAAACTCCTTTAGTCTCTTTTGATTGGTTAAATTGCTATTGTAAAAAACATATGGAGAGCTAAATGCAACACTAAAAAGACTTAACTATGTTTTTTCTATTACATTCTACAGACATTTTTTTCTTCTATTCTTCTAAAAAATTACTGAAATTTTTTCAGAATAGTTTGCTAGGTTAATGACCATCAACACTTACCAAACCTCAACAACAAATTTTCCTGGAGCACCATAAGTGTGATAAGCTAGAATGGTACAAAATATAATCAGACAAATTGTCAGATAAAAGGATTTGGTAAAACATGCACATACAAGCCACACACACTCGCGCACACGCTTATAAATGTACATCAAAATAAATAATCAGAATATGAAATGAACATGATATAATAGCCTCTAAATTTTGTCTTATAATTCACAATTTTTATTATAAATGTAAATTGTGTAATCAGTTTTGCTGCCACTCAGTTTATAGCTCCAACTGGTGAGAAAATACTGTGTTTTATTTGCTAAACAAAGATGATGTACAAATTATACTTCTGTGTAGCTGATTCTGTATATCCCCAACTGACATAAATTGATTCATATTACAACACTATTTGATCTTTAGTTTTGAACCTTAACTGAAACACTGAGAAAGGAAAATTATCTGTTATGACAGATGCACGAACAACATAAGTCAACAAAGTGCTTACACATGACAACAGTAAAGATGCAAATGAAAAGACATTTCTTATTTATGTGATAAAAGATAATGCTGATATATTAAATGTTGCTGTCAGGAAATATTTATCCATTTCCAGCTTACCTAAAAATTCGTATGACCTCCGATGTGACACAATACCAGCTTTAACAAGCAGCTGACAGGAGGCAAGAGTCAACCAAGTGCAGAACAGTAGTACCAGTGACCCCAATATGATTCCACACTATAAGCAACAGAAACATACCAGTGCATGATGTAAATGGAAAGATTTCTAATTATTTAAATTTTAAATTATTATTGCGACTGGAAAAATGCACACACACATGACACATTCTTTCTTGAAATAAATACTGGAAAACTTTATCATAGCTTCATTATTTCATTTGATATATGCTTACAGTTTTTGTTGGAATAGATACAGGTTTAGGAGAATATTTAAAAGCTTTTCTTACTTGTTTAAAACAAAATGGCATAGCCAAGATGGAAACTCCAATAATGCTGTTCCCAAGGTTGATCACAAAAGGCCAGTTTAGTTCACCTTCTGATTTCATTCTCTGATGCTGCTGACAATGGTTTCAAAATTCCTGATTCATGTATCACTTTTCAGATGTGCCCTTTTAGCACCTTTGTGGAAAAAATACCTTAAAATGTTGTCTACAATTATCAAAGTTATTTAATCTCAGAACTATCAAAAGGGGTAGTGTCATAAAAACCTTTTGACCATAATCAAAATGCTTCCTCAGATACCTGGGTAAGATCGAGTGGCCTTCTAGTTTTGGAACAGAGTAATTATCTAATCTAGTTTAATAAGCAGCTCCTATTATATCTTATGCATGGTTCAGCCACCATGGATTAAGACAATAATCCCCTCATTAGAAAAGATTTTGCCACTGTTAGATTATTTGCTCTAGATTTCTCATAGCCAACTATTTGCGGGTCAAGCATGACTTGCTTCCGCTTTTTCTGCTTACCTCTGAAATCACCCCGCTGTGACGCGTCACTGACATTTCTTGTCACTACCACCTGTTAACCATGACACATCGATTAAACAATGTTGATGGTATTTTTTGTATGCCTGTATTTGCAACTAATCACCTAAAAATATGTTAACCAGCATTTGTACCAAGGACCGAAACACACCTTTCTGGCATGCACGAATAGTTTCTCTCATTCACTATGTATAAACGTTCTCGGTGACACTCGAACGCTGGAGATTGCCGATTTCGTCAAAGGTAGATTGTAAGTTGCGAATTAATATTGAAATCAGATACTAAATATCAATCATGCATAAACCTTACCTATTACTTGTTATTATCATGTTTGACATCGCCTCTTGCTGTTGGCGAAGAGGACAGTACGCGTGTCCAGACCACAACAAATGCTGTCATTCGATACTTATCGACTTTCAAGTTAAGAGATTGCTCTGAAGGGAGAGCACTGTGATACACATACAAATATGACTTCTGCTACTGCGTCTTCATTTGCGAAGGTGAAATGATCATCAGTATAAATGCTTGTATAAAATAAGTCTCGCTTAAATCCTTAGAGGTATGATCAGAGTCCAATGACAAAGTACGCTGAAAGCAGTCTCATACTGGTGCATTAAAAAATAAAGTTCATGCTGCAGAATACATGTACTCCATCACTAAGAACTTCACAGATTAGAATGGAATTGTTTAACAATCAAGAATGTTTTTCTTATTTTTAAAGTGCTCAAGATACTAAATTCCAGTATAGACTAGAGTAAGGGAATTTTTTTTTCGAAATTTCTGAGAATTACCTTTAATTGTCATTATCCAATACAGACATATGGTAACCAAGTTAAAACATTAAACTGTTACTTGAACTATATTTTGTTTTGCTCCAGGTCTACGCTTACAATAATTTCGTTGTGTTGAGCACAAAAAGAAAGCGCCAGCTATAGGCAAACACGTACTGACCTTTTCTAGTCATTCTTTAAAACACGAAAGAGATCGATTTTTGCTACCCAAATTATTTGATGTCCTTGTCCTTTCAATCTGTTAAGTAACTGTGTACATATATTCACAGCATTCAGTGAATCACCTAGATCTTTATTTAACTCCCAGCTTTCCTGTATTCCATTAATATCGTCTTCACACCAATTGACAAGTATATATAAATTCATGAAATGTGTTGGAAATGTATTGTAGACAACTAATTGATAACTATTTTTGTTTCATTTTGCTTTGTTTACCTTCATTAATTATAAACAGTATATTGTTTTAAATTAATGATTGATAATATTTTATTTGTAATGATGTTTAGACCATGGCAACACATCCTGAACTGTCAACAAAAAACAAGTCTGTCACCTCGCACTGGTTCCTTGTATGGCGAGGAATCTCACTGTTTATGACAGTATTTTTCCTCCTGGCCTCGGCAGTCAATGTAGGTTGTAGGTTTGATGTAGGTTTGTAGATTTCATTTAACACGCGCTTGTGATGCTAGATGCTTCATGAATGGTCACTGAAATGTGTGTGAGAAAAAGAGAAATGTTATTCACACAATATGATATCCAGACTGATGTGTGCTCTTTTTTTCAGATTAATGATGGAGACTGGTACATATGGGTTGTAAGTATAACATTTGATTTAATAAAATGTAAAATATAATAGTTCTAAACCATTAAGTCATTGGGGAATGAGGTATTATATACAGTGCCTGCATTTATCAAAGGGCCTATTTTTTCTGCCCATGTCCTTTCCACTGGTTTTTTTTCACCAACTTTCTAAGGAGCCAGCTACCTATTCAAATGAAATCTGTCAGAGGAAATAGGCTGTGACATATTTTGTAAATGAGTGAAAACCTGCCACAAATCAGTAAATTATTCATACTGTTTCAGCCAATATACCTTATTCCAGCTGTACTTGCCAGTGCAATCGTGATTAGGCCAGACGTTCATGGTATGTTTATGACAAGTATATTGGTATTTATACATTGTTGTAAATAAATGCAATAAATTAGTTTTATAGTAATGTGTAATATTTCCTTAATTATAAATACTTTGGTTTATTTTGTTACAAGAAATTTGTCAACATTATGTTTCATAAGTTATGCACTTGTAATATATTATTGCATTTACTAAGTGTAAATTTCATCATGTGATAAATTTTTCATCCCATAAAGAGATGCGAAATTCATGCATTCCTAATCATTTTTATTATAAAATATGGAAAGGTTTTCAAGAGTTATTTAACTAGTCCTTAAAATTCTGCCAGTGCTTAACAAAAAAAAAAAATCACTTTGGAGTACCTGTTAATATGTTTGTATGTCAATCATGTTTAGATGCATATTTACTAGATATGGTTATTTCACATTGCCTATGATGTGTTATAATTTTGATTTAACATTGATAGTTTTCATTTTGATTTGACAATTTTCACTCCATTATTTTCATGCAGTTATGTTCCCTTATTTTCATATCAACAGAAAATAGAGTGTGGAGCACTTTGGCTGTGATCCATTTTGCATTTTGCCTGGCTTACACAGTTTATCAGGTGGTCCTCTTGATAGAGGCTATCACAGGGGAACTGAAAAACCCCTTAGAACATGAAGAAGGCCGGTGAGATTCAAACACTTAGATATAGTGACATGTTATACATCGAGGCACACCTGTGAGAAAGTGTCTGTGTATGTGTGTGCACTAATGTGTGCATGTACGTCTGTAAATATATATATATAAAAAGACCTTAATCATTATCTTACCTCCATGTGTCCAACGTAGATGTTGGATGAGAAGTGAGGCTGGCAACATTAAGAGGGTGTGTGATCCATAACTAGGGGAAACTTTGTGGAAAATCTGTTCTAATAGTAAGAAAAGGGTTGGTAAGATAATAAGTTGAATCTGTTTTTATATAACCTGTTAGCATTGTTCAGCATTCTGTCAAAGATAAGGCATCTGATGTGGGTGATCAAGATTGCCAGCAAGATCATTGGCTTTTTACAAGAACCACTAGATGATCTATATACCAGGGCTGTGAGGTTAAAAGCTATCAGCAGCATCACAGACTCCTCTCACCCACTGTTTCACCATTTTAAAATGCTGCCCTCTGGCTATAGGTAGAAACAACTGGTCACCAAGAAGAGGACTTTTGCCAAGTTTGTCGTACCAACTGCAATAGTACTTGTCAACAGAACAAATGTACCTAGGGTGTGCTTCTAATAAACATTGTTGGGGGTCAAGGGTTTAAGTACAAGTGTAAGTAACTGTATGGTTGTGTGAGGTGGGCATATATGTTCTTTAGTTTATTACTCATGAGAGCTCCCAACAAAGGAAAATTTCTATCTCTGTTGTGAACAATAGTAAACAATAAAGATATTTGCATCATGCATGGATTTACATTCAAACTGCTTTTGTACTGTGACTGTAGAAAAAGTGCTTAATAAACTGATGGTGTATAACTAATCTTTATTGGGATTTTCAACAGGGAAATGGCGGGCCTTTTGATAATTATGGCTTGGCTTGGAATTTGCAGATTTACAAACCTTGGAAGGTAAAAACTTTTGTTCATTTACTATTAGAAGATCACATGCTTCAGATTTTCAGCCCTCTTATGCAGGAAGCCCCAGCTGGACTTTCATCAAACGATGATAATGCATGAAAATTCTGATAGCAGGCTGTCGTAACATACAGCACTGCAATGGGACCCCTGCATCTGAATTTTCATGCACCATTGCGACTATAGTCCAATCTAGGCTTACTGCATATGAGGCCAGGACTTTCAGTTTTATCCTTCCTTTACCTCCCACCATAGACGTTCATGCATTTTGCATCGTCATTCAGATCTGCTTCTCAATTACAATTTTATAAATATGTTTTTTTTTCTCAGCGCCTTGAACAGATAGCTCAATTGACCTGTAAATGTTCTCACTGTGAAATAATGTTGGCTAATCTAGTACGATTGATGGGATGTTGAGGATGGGGAGATCTGCAAATATGTAAAAAATAATGATTTAATGGTCTATTCAATGTCACTTCAGGCCAGATGGTGCTGTTTCCAATCGTAGTCTGATGAATGCACTGCTTCTGCTAACGGTCATGTTGGCTGTAATTCCACTGGGTATTTGGTCTCTCTGCTTCGTTCATGACTGGCACACAAAACTTGGACATTGCAAGGGCATGTTTCAAGAATTCAGTGACTTCGAGAAGTCAAAAGAGCTGTAGTTGGCTTGCTGAGCCCCAAATAAAGAATGCTTCCCAAATACATGTCCACTTTTTGAAGATTTCTTTGACAGTATTTTGTTTGCACTGCTTGTATATTCTGTTTTATCAGCATAAGAAGCAAGTATACCTACTTGTCGAAAAGTGTTATTGTTTCTTGTTGACTGTCACTGCTGTTTCATTCATGCATTTCTAAAAATCTTTTATGCGATTTTCTTTCTCTTAGTCTACTATTCTAAAACATAATGATGAACGAACAATTTTCAGTTGTTGAATTCTTAAGTTAAATGTCTCTTTCTTTGAAACTTGAGTCTAGTCCTTGTTTACATATCAAAATTACTGTTTGTGTTCCACTGCATCGTACATTCCATAGATAATATTTTAATATTCTCATTTATGATGTGATTAAATGTTTTTAACTTTTAACATATGTTTTTGCTGACTTTATACAATTTTAACTTCCAAAAGAAGCTTTATCATTGTACACAAAGTCAAGGTTTCATGTGCAATAGCTGAAATATACTTGTCCATTAAAAACTGTGAAGTGTTGTAATAACATACTTCAGAGGCTTTTGATATTACCATCGTCTTTATCTCTTGATTTAATCTTATGGCTTTGGATATTCTTTGTTCAGAAAAATTTGAATTAATACTTACAAATAAGCATGCTTACAAAGAGCATTTGTTCAACAAAATCCAACGGGTTGTGATATTTTGCCATAAATGTTTTCATTATATAATCCCAATAAAATTTAATCATGCATTAAATGTGTTGTGGCTGTGCATAACAAGAAGAATGCATGCAGTGGCGACATGAATTGTCCACTTGAAGTCCATTAAATATATGCATCAGTGTATATTATATACTGCAGGTACTTAATTGAAGGTGAAAAATATTTTGTATAGTGTGTCATTCCCTTATTTCACTTTGTGTTTTTTCCTAGCAACAATTCTTGGTTGACCAAGAGCTTAAAGATCTGAATGGGATACATTTTCGTCCTAATAACTAGTCAGAGCGTTTCCCCAAATCTGAGTGAATACCCCTAAACTATTCTCAACATACACTCCTACAGACATCACAGGGGCCAGGAGAAATGTTGATACTAAGTTATCCTCAATACCCTGTATATTTTGTGATTGCACATGTAACAACGTAGATGGGGTTGCTTTCCCGATCTCACGACAAGAACAAACACAACACTCTCATGGGTTCCAAGTCTTTTTACTTTAACGCCAGTCGATGGTTCTGGCTAAAGCAAAACCTCCACAACACACTCCCACTCTCGAGGAGTCGTAGCTCTCACCTTTGCGCTGTCCCCCTCCTTCACAACCGATTAATCAAACATCCCCGCACTTCCATCCTGTCACTAGTCGACCCCCTACCGCTCTCTCCTTTGGTCACGGGATTGTCTAGGCTGCATTTTGGCAATTTTTCGTCTATTTTTCAATACAACTCAACAATATCTTCTCGATAGAATACCTTTTGACAATTTTTTCTAACCTTTAGATGTTGTTGGGGAACATTGAAGAGGCAGCAGAAAGCACTTATCATAGGCACCTGTTGTTACACTGTCACTATGTGCACCATTGTCAGTTATCTATAAGGATAACTTTGGTCAAGGAAGTGTCAGCTTATCTTCTGGCGAGATAATCATTATCAAATTACTTTGCACAGGAAGACGACAGCACATTTTTGACATGTGTCATATTAGTACAGCTTAGGAATTAAACTTTCTGGTAGCTATTTACAGGGCGAATACTCCCCTTTTGGGAACCAAAGGAATTGATTGCAGCAAGAAATATGTTCCAGGATTAGTGAGCAACTTCTAAAATAGTCTGCAAATGCATAACAGTTGCATGTGTGCAGTGTAAATTTGGATTGGTTATCTGGGCAGATATAACTGCATGGCCCAAAAAAAAAAAAAGAGTGGGGGGGGGGGACGGTTGAGTGTACCTACTCCCAGGCGATCGACTTATCAAATTGTCCGTTTGCTGAATGAGACTGGTGAGTTGTTAAATTTGTTGATAGGGGAATATCAGGACGTTTCAGTCCTTTATTTTACAAAAACTTGATCGAAACACAACAAGCCGGATTCCGCTATGGCCCCACCACTACCAGTGTCCACCACCATCACCATCATCACCACTACCACGTTCTCTTTCCTGGTTTCAGCGTCCACAGATCTGACTGATGTCGAGTGGCCACTGGCAAGCAGGAAGAGGAGAGGAAGGCTTGCGCTTTCTGGTGAATGACAGATAATGTGTTGTTATTGCTGTGATCTCAAAGTCGCCCTCGAAGAAGAATATTCAAGTATCAAACGTAGGCATTTTTATTCCCCGCGAGTTCTCGATGATTTCCATTTGGTGATCTTAGCATCGGCTGCTTTGAAGGTCTCCCTGTGTTACCTGATGACCTCCGCAACCTTTGCCAGTTTGTTTACCAGGCAAAACAATCTGCTAAGGTGTAATATAATAACAAATAATAGTAAATTATATAATTGGTGTAGTCCGAATACCGTAGGTGTTCCTCTGATGGTTAACCCAATGACATCTCATATGGTGTGATGCGGCATCGTCTGCTGTCCTTTTTCTTTGTGAAAGTCACAGATGAGAAATGGAGGGTCACAGGTAAGGAAATAGTCCAACACAAGGAAGAAGATACCAGCAAAAAGGTGAATGTCAAACAAAGGGCACTCAAACCAAGCACCGACGCAGAGAAATGAAAATGTAGTTAATAGGCTCTCTCAAGCCGGAAGAGACACCAGACATTATTTTTTCTTTTGCTACTTTCTATAGACATCTCAAGTCATTAAATTTTTGTGACAAAAAAAACAAAACAAAAAAAAAAAACAGTCGAATGCGTTGTGTATCCATGTATATAATAATGAATTCATATGTATAGTACTAGTTTTGACCCCTATACTAAAAATATAAACATGTCAGAATTTTTTTCTGCTGTCGTCCACTTCTCTGTACCTGTCACTATCTGCAACACAGTTATTTCAGTGAAAGTTGTCTAATGCATATTACCGAACGAAAGGGAGCTTTCTATAATAAAAAGTGTTGAGCGGAAGGGAGGAGCGAGTCCTGTTGTACAGCCACTGGTCGAGACAGTGCAGTGTGATTGGCTGGAAGTCCATGTAGAACTTGTTGGCGAAGAGCTCCTTGCGCTCCATGATCTGGGGCAGATCGCCCACGCCGAAGATGCAGATGCCACGAACGATCTTCCCGCTCACACACAAATCACGTGGGGGCCAGGATGCGTACACAGCCAGCCATGGCTTCTTGTCAGGCCGTCCTGAAATGAAATCAAAACGTTTCCTTTATCATAAAACAGAGTGTGTCCTGACCTCTGATCACCGAGTACACCAAATCTTATATTATATGAATACTGGCTGATACTCCAGATTTGGTAGATGTACGTTGGTTTTATATTCTGTTCTCTAACATTTTACCACTGACTCAAAAAAAAAAAGTATTACACAACATATTGCGCCATGCACTTTTTACACCAAGGCAACAAGGATGTCGTCATTTGAGAGAGTATCGAATAAGAGCTAATGGGATGAAATGAGAGCAAGGGGGATGGTTGGTTCGTGGTTGTGTTTTACGCCATGCCAGCAACTAAGGCAATATCACTGAGAAAGAAAATAATCATACATTTAAATGTTTGGGAACAACCCCCCCCCCCACACACACACACACACAGATTATAGGATAACATCCTCGACAACATGAGAAGCAAGAAATATTCAGATTGTAGGTATAATAGATAAAGAGACGTGTTGTGACTTAATAAGCCACCAGTAACCCTGAACCTTAAACCAGAATCTAACAAGGCATAAAACCTTAAAACTGATGGTAAAGCACTATACTCTTTAAAAATGAAGAGAATAGCTACCGATGAGACGGCTCGTATAAGGAAAAACAAAGTGCATCCTTAAAAAAATTGTTGGCGGATACTCTAAAGACCAGAACAATTTACTAAAACATGCACAACAGCACGATTAAGACGAATCGCCGGACAGGAAGAGTGTCGCGTAACGCAGTCGGGCGTCGCAAGACTCGCTCTCGCAGACACACTCGCAATCACACAGACTCCCATGCATCCACCGCGAGCAACGAAGCCAGTAACTCCTCAGTGGACGCAAAACATGTGCACGAGGTGACAATACAACACGTAAGTTTATTGGCGGACCCCAAAAGTACGACTCGCCAACTTGAAAGCAAAAGGAAAAGAAAATAAATCGAACATTAAATCAAAAATACAAAGTAAACGGAGGAAAAGTCCCTCCACTGACGTGGGAAAGCATTACCTAACATACACAAACACTTAGATATGCCCCCCACACAAACTAATGGTGTCCGCGCAATCCGGTTCCACCCTGAGTGTTCACTGTAACCACAAAACTTATCCGCCCCTCGGTCACTGCTTGATGCAATGCAATGCTGACGTCACCTCGTCCAGTGACCACGCCACGCCCTCGCCTATTGCCCTGCCACCTGGCGATTACACAATCCGTCCTCGTGGTGACTTGAATTTCGGTGGCTAGTCGACGATGCACCGACAATTCCACACAGGTTTGGCCACCCTCTGGTAGTCAACAGCACTCCGTCCTCAATTCGATGACTGACGTGAGTCTGTCCACACTCCGATGGTTAAAGGGATGCTCAAGGCTTGTGATAAGGCTCTGGCGACGGTCAAACGTTTCAAAAATATATTTAGTTACAATTAGAGAGCACGAGAGAGGAGAAATAAATGATTCGTTTCTCACTTAATTACCATTTATTAGCACTATTTTGGTTGCCGATGTTTATAAAAATCGAAAAAATCCAGTGAAATCGACCTTTGTGTCCTTCCGCCGAGTAACCGCGATAGCTTCCCGAGATGGTCAAGTAGACGAACCTGCGTGTGACGTCAGTCAGAGACGGACAGCAAGTGTCTGTGGTCATTGCTATGGTTTGAACCCCGGCTACCTTCTGAGCTATGAGAGAGAGACAGACGATCCACTGGCTTTTTCCTACACCTGCCGTCTCCCTATTCAGCGTATCCTTCTGAGCCCGTACAAAGCGATGCACATGAACAACACATTCTTCGGCCATACACACATACAGAGATCTCTCAGCCACAGTCGCTCGCGCACCCAGCATATCTGCGCACTGGTCAGTTAGTTACTGACCCGCAAAAAGGTGACAGCAAAGTTTTAATTACTCACCCAATTCGGCTCGTGACGCGTTGATTCTTTCACACACAGAAAGCGCCGGAGAAATGTGACGGTTTGCTAGTACCCGTTTCACGCACTATACATCACACAGAAGGCACGGGAGACGTCATGCTCACCAGGATGGCACACAGCCGGGCCCTGAATACACGACGTCTCCCCAAACCTCAACTCTTCTTTATCCACCCCGATCCGATTCCGGGCATCCAATATATATATAGTTCCCATCTAGCCCTGGGCTCCCGCTCTTCTTACGTAAATGAGACTCCCACCCTCCTGTCTTACGTCAAGACCGTGACGACATATCCTATTGATTACGTCACCTGTATTACGATGTCTCACGAGGTGGGTCTATTACCTCATGCTCCGTCGCACTTGAGAGACGCGCCACGTGTTGGCCCCTCCCTCTGGCCAGATAGTTGGCTACACCAGCCCCAGGGCGACCTCTTCCAGCTTCCGGGCGACATCCACCAGCCCCCTTACCTTGACCACCCAAGAAGCAAGCGACACGCGACAAAGAGTTCAAGGAGAACCTGGCAGGAAGACGGACTATGTACAACACCGAGTGATAATGGGTGCTTCCTCTGTTTTTTCTTTTTTTTTTTTTTTTCTTCTCCTTGATACAAATGGCATACGAATGGTTGAGGCCCAAAAACAGCACGGTGGGGCATGGGTTTCCAGGATGAGCATTTAAACGACAGACATAGGACAGCATGAGTCTGAGTTCCTGATTTGGTACCTTACATCTTGGCCGTGTATTAAATAACGGGGTTTTCAAAACACCTTAAAAGTGGGGTGGGGTGAGTAAAAGAGACCATGGACTTACATTGTAAGCTGACGTTGACGGTGTTTGTGGTGGGCAATTATATGTCAGATTGTGATTTCAGCAGAATCAAACCGAATATGAGCCAACTTTTCTGTTTACTTCAGTTGTCTTTGTTGTGGCTGCATCAAACGACGGACTGGGAGGTCCATTTTTCACAGCAAGCCATATTATAGTTGTCGGACTCAAAAAAAAAAAAAAAAAAGTTCGGTTGAGTGTATCTACTCCCAGGCGATCGACTAATCAAATTGTACGTTTGCTGAATGTGACTGGTGAGTTGTTAAATTTGTTGAGACGGGACTATCAGGACGTTTCAGTCCTTTATTTTACAAAAACTTCATCGAAACACAACAAGCCGGATTCCGCTATAACCCCACCACTACCACCATCACCACCACTACCACTACCCTGTTGTCTAATTAATAGGCTCTCTCAAGCCGGAAGAGACAGCAGTCAATATTTTTTCTTTGCTACTTTCTATAAACATCTCAGGTCAATAAAGTTTTGTGACAAAAGACAGATAGTCGAACGCGTTATGTATCCATGCATATAATAATGCATTCATATTTATAGTACTATTTTTGACCCAAAAATACATTAATAACAACAATATAAACACGTCAGAAATTGTTTCTGCTTTCGTCCAGTTCTCAGTATCTGTCGCTGTCTGCAACACAATTCGTTCAGTAAACGTTTTCTAATGAAATGTTCCAGACGAAAGGGAGAGTTCTATAATAAAAAGTGTTGAACGGAAGGGAGGAGCGAGTCTTGTTGTACAGCCACTGGTCGAGACAGTGCAGTGTGGCGGGCTGGAAGTCCATGTAGAACTTGTTGGCGAAGAGCTCCTTGCGCTCTACGAGCTGGGGCAGATCGCCCACGCCGAAGATACAGATGTCACGAATGATCTTCCCGCTCACACAGAAATCGCGTTGGGGCCAGGATGCGTACACAGCCAGCCATGGCTTCTTGTCGGGATCGCCTGAAATGAAATCAAAACTTTTCCTGTACCATAAAACAGTGTGGCTGTGTGTGTCCTGACCTCTGATCACCGGGTACACCAAATCTGGCAGGAATATTGGCTGATATTCCGGATTTGGTAGGTGTACGTTGCTCCGCACTAAGTTTTATTGTCGATGTGTATTTTCTGTGCTCTAACATTTCACCACTGCTCATGCACTATTTACGCCAAGGCAACAAGGATGTCGGATACTTTAGAGACCATCAAAATATGCATAACAGCAACAGCAACAACAACAACAACAACATCCTTGACACCAAGGACACATTGGTGGGGGGGTCATCTCGTAAAAGGTGTGACTTCATGGCATAGGTGTGTCCCAACTTTAGTCAAGTGAGAACTACCTCCTCCCGCCGCACAGGACATAGAGACAGGTAAAGGCGCCGTTTAACTTGTTCTGGCCCAGAGTGCCCCAGTGGCAACGCCATAGGAACTGAACATAGGCCTTGAACAAAAACTTACAGTCAGATGACACCAGTGAGTGCATTTGACCAGGAGACTAGCAAGCGGCCTGGGCGGCATTTTCCACTCGGACATTGCCAGGTATGCCGGCATGACCAGGGACCCAAATGAAAACATTGTCCTTGTTGCTACGAAAGGAGAACCGCATGAATCGTGTGAAGCTGAACCACGAGAGGTTGGTCGAAACAGGTGGAAAGAAGTGCTTGGAGAGCAGAAAGCGAATCCGAAATGCTCAAGAAGAGTTGCTCCGAAGAGGCGTTAACGCAAACTGGCGTGAAGTTCCGCAGAGAAAATAGAGCAGCCATCCGCGTCGGACTGAAGAGGCCAGTTGCGGCTGGCAGGACGGAACCTACCATAAACAATATCATCAGAAACGGATTTAGACAAAGACAGTTTGAAACCATTATTGCACACGACGATTTGAAGGATCCAGTAAGTTTTCGGAACATGACATGTCGTTATTGCGCGATGCATTGTAAGACGTGTAGACCATTATTGCCGATAGTTGACAGTACGTGCTACGGTAAACCACAGTCTCTTTCAACGATTTAATTAATTATAGAGAAGGCTGCAACTAGACACGAAAAAACTCTGCGGACAAATTACATCATCTGCTATGAAGTCGGTATATGAAAAACATTAGCAATCTATTTTGAGTTGAAATCATGTCTGATCGTGAAATAGTTTTTGGCCCTCTTTACCATCTGGGACATTTCATCGAGTTATCTAGCATATAACGAAACTGCATCTCAACTCCAAGATATTAAAGGATGGCTCTGAGCCAATTGAGAAAGAAACTAAACCAACTTTGACCGCTGATCCTTCAAAACCAGGTTCGGATTTGGAAAAATGACACACGTCTTAAGTCATGTCTTAACAGCGGCAAACTAAAAGCTTTGCCATCTTAATGTGACTTATGGTATTACAGCACACGACACAACAGAATTGACAGAACACGTAAAACTATTGTAGTTATTCCTCCGTTGTCTATAAAGATGGTGGAGATCTCGCTGTAGCCCGGTATAACCCGTGGAAGTGTGAGTGAGGGAAAGACAGTTTCGGTGAGAGTGGTATTTTTTAACCCTTTTTCCCTACCGGCTGTGTTTCTTATTTATGGCCTGGGAATATAAAGTTCGGAGAGCCTGGCCGTGTGATGGGATTCCGTACTATACAAACATCCTTACTTTTATCTATAATTACTACTATATTTCCATAATGGTTTACATGTAAAGCAACCTTGATGATGGATGGATGATGGCTCTATACTATGCACATACCATGATAAGCTCCTGGGGTCCCTAAGCTGGGATTGTGGTGAAGAATGGACCAGTAAAACTCATCAGGGCTGTACACGTGACGGGTCCAGTTCAGCAGCGCCTTGGCGTGCTCATCATGCAAGACGAAGTGGACAAAGTCCCGCGAGAAGACGCCATAGGCGCTGCCCTTGACAACTGTGGCGTTATAAGGGGGTGGCTCCAGCCGCTCTTTAGTTCTGACAATCATCTTACGCTGGGTTTTCGGGTCCCATTTGTACACATGCTTGAGGGTGAAGCGCTCCTCGAGGACTTGAAAGGCCGTGATTCCCTCGACGTCGTTGGAGCCGTTGTAGATGGTGAGGATCTTGACTAGTTCGGCGTTAGTCTTGAGGGGGAACTGTTGGCTGGGCAGATTGATGAGGTAGCGCCAGGGAATGTTTGTGTTTGTTTTCACGCCTTGCTTCTCGGCTTTCCACGTCATGTGGTCCTGCATGCAGTTGATGTCGGCCTGAAGACGCGTAAAGCCACTGTAGGTAATATTTTCTCGTTTCGATGTCAGGAAAACGTTGTCCAGGCAGTTGGCCAATGCTGCCGTGGCCTTGTACACAGAGGCATTTGCGTAGCCATCCACGTGCAGGCAGTACACGTTGTGTGGTCGATAGATGGCGCGCAGCAGCATGTGAAGCTGGTCCACATCCTTGTACAGGAGAACGTTGAAGGCCAGGGGAAAGTCAAGCTCTTCTTTACTCACCTGGCCATAACGTTCGTATCCGAAGCGTTTTCTAAAGTTTTCGCAGTTGGACGTCAGACGTATAAAATCTTCGTCCCAAATACGTGACACAGAGTTTTCGCCGAAGTCTTTGGAGGACAACGGAAATCCTTCTATGGCACGTACACAGTCGTAATTTTGCAAACCTCTTAAACCCACATCGTCAACTGAGACGAAACGAATTGGGTCTTTGACAGTGACTGAAGGTTTCTTGCTTACAATTTCTTCCTCCCAACTGGGGATAAGAGGTCTGAAGTTGAGAATGTTCTCCCCAATCTTGCTCTGCACCCGTGGCTCTTGGTCTGACGAGAGACGCAGGAGGCGAATGCAGACGACAAGGAAGATAACCAGCACGATCCAGCTTTTCCATCTCAAGCACTTGCGGTACATGCCTGCAACATGTGACATCCGACAGGAGAGATTAGTGCGTAGACTTGCAATGTATTTTTCGTGTGATGTCAGTGGTAGATTAGAGAATTCAGTTATATTAAATTTTAGGCTAGTAGTTACAGAGAATAAACCTTTGGAATGGCGAGTTAAATACTTTTATTACTTTAACGCAATCGCTTTCCTATCTACTTCTATGTTTCTCTATATTGCATTTTCAATAACAGGCATATCACCAATGTCTTTTTTCGCCTCCACGTACGCGGCTGGTTCATCAACGCTATCAGTCTCCTCCTCACTAGATGCCACACCACCGATGTCCTCGTCTATATATCTTCTGCTTTTTTTTTTTTCAAAAAAACCACATGCATTAACTAGTAGTGGTACCGCTCAAGCAGTAAACCAATCAGTAACCTGAAGTTCCAAATAAAAAGTCCATAATCGACATTACCTGACCACCTGCCTTTTGCAATAAGTTTCATTCGTAGCCTCTATCGATCACAGATAGATGTTTTGTCACGTGACATGCTAACTCAAACCACGAACTTATATTCCTGAACAGCTTGCAGACGATATTTTTTCCAGTTAATTACTAAAACGAGGCAGGTGTATACACAGCTTCCGGTTTAGTCCCATTCATTGTTCAGGCTCGCCGAGCCAGACAGCTGTCCACCGATACACGTCCGTGGTGAAACCATTGATAGCTAAGAACAACAACTGAAAGACCCACCTGAATAATCTACAGCTTTGCAGAAGACATTAGTCATCAAAAAGTAAAGAATAGATCACAGTATATATCCTGTATTTCTGACAACGGTATTGACTGCTTTGTCTTGCATCCTGTACCTTCCTCCACTTCGCAACGGGATGAATATTACAGGCAAATGACGAAGGATGTACTCTCGAGAACATGACCCATGCGAGTGACACAAGGACCTAGAAAGTACTACATACTAGAGTAACTAGACTAATCAGCGCTCTGTGAAGTGTAATTGATAAATCATCTCAGGTGTGCTGTCAGCGCCACCTGCCGCTGGACTCATGGCGCAGGTGTGTTAGACCGACGTAAACGCAGACTTTACACACCTGGCGAACAGGATCGCGCTTGCTTGTCCACATGCACGCGCACGATCGTATATTATGAATGTTAGTTTTGTATCTTTCCGAAAAGCTGGGAAGCGCATTTCACAAAACTTAACTGGACTTAAGCAATAAATACAAATAAATAACGAGAAAATTATCATAGAGAAAGTGGGGTTAGGTATGTGTGAAGGTGAGCGCATGTAAGCGTATGTGCTTGACGTTAATTGTATGTTAGTGAAATAGGTAAATAAAGCATTGCACTTTGGTGTACATTCGTATGAGTGTAGAACAAACCTGGGCAAGGGGCGGCCCGCCCGCCAGTATATATACTATATATACAGTATTGGGTAAAACTGAGTTAACTATATTAGTCCGGCCCTCTAAAACCATCCCAATTTCTCATGCGGCCCCTTGGGAAAATTAATTGCCCACCCCTGGTGTAAAACACATTATGCTTACGTTTCTTCATTTTGTGGGAAACCCCCTTATTTGCCAATAAAATTCTTGCAGTTTACTGCTAATCATTCTGTGTATGCCGTCTAACAACATAGAATGTGTGTAGGAACGAATTTGTCGAATAAAATTTTGTTCTGGAGATTCAAAACGAACAGCACAGTTATCCGTGTTGCTGAAATCTGAGAACAGAAAACAAGATGAGGCCAACAACATACTGTAAGGTCATTCATCTGTGACACGGCACTTTTAACCAAGTCTCGGTTTCTTTGTTCTGTTATCCCGTTTCACACATTAAGTTCCTTGTTTGTTTGTTTGTTTGTTTGTTTTCTTGTCTGCTATCACAAATTCGGATATGCATAGCTAAATAATGGTGAAGGTACCTGGCATGATGACTGTGCCCCACTGTGCTAAATTTTAAAAACATTCTCAGAATGTGTATGTCAGTTTTTAATATACAGAGATTTTCATTTTAAAAATCGTGAGCAAAACTGATTTTAATGTGTAAAATAAAAAAGATTTTTATTCTCAGTATTAACCAATAATCATGATTGAATTATTATTTATGCTGAATACAAAGCGGTTTAAGTTACACTAAAAGGAAAGTAGAATTACTTCATCCCCACCGCTTGCTCGGTAGGCCTTCTATCCTTACAAACAAACCCACAAACTCAAAGAAATAAACATAAAACCCAAACAAAAATTCTACGACACACACAAATCAACTGAGTCACAGCAATAATCCTTCACTACCCACATTCAGGAGACACGATATCACAAGCTGTAAGTGTCCCACCACCGTAGGACGACATTCCCTGTTCGAAGATGTGAAAACCACCTCACAATACCCTATGTTTTTGTGTTATTTAAAGTACAGGTAGTCCTCGGGTTACGACGGTCTCGAGTTACGTCGTTTCGTGGTTACGACGTTCATTCCGACTTACGAGGTCAGTGCATCAAAGAAAAGGAAGGCCGTCACCATGGAGGTGAAAGTGGATATCATAAGGCAATCTGAGAAGGGGGAAACAGCAACAGAAATTAGCAGGTCTTTAGGACTTAGTCGTTCGACTGTCGCTACGATTATCAAGGATAAAGATCGCATCCTTGAACACGTGACAGGAACTGCTCCTATGAAAGCGACAGTGATAACAAAGCGTACTGCACAATATTTTACTGTACTTATGTTTATTGATAATTATGTAGGTTGCTGTGTTACGATAGGTGTGTGGATAGGCTAAGTATTTGCAGTACTGTACTGTTATTATGGTACAGTACTGTATGAACGTAGGATCCGACTTACGTCGAAATTCGGTTTACGACGCCGCGTTAAGAACGGATCCCCGTCGTAAGTCGAGGACTACCTGTACGTAGATGGAAAGTGATGCCGGCGTGTAAAACACACCCAACCTTCCCCGGCCCTCCCCATCCCCCACCCCATCACAAACACACAATGGGTTGAAGAGCTAACGAGACTGAGTGTTGGTCTCATAACAATAACAGAAGATCCTGTTCTTTTTCAACTTTTCCAGACCTGTCCCAAAGCCTGTCCTCAGTGACCTATTAAAAAAGGAAAAACAAATGGGCGTTTACAAAAAGTTCAACGTATACGTAGATCGCCCTCCTGACACTGTAATAGAAGCTTCGTTTTCAGACCATGAGAAATTTAACTCACGCAATAAACCATGTTCTCGATGTCTCTCATGGTCATTATACCGGATACAGTTTCCTCGCTTTGACAATAAAATCCTTTCTTTGCTACTATTTTCAGATTAATGACACCGATGTACCCAGAGAACACAGTTAGTCCTTTGTCATGATGAGCATTTGCGAAACTGTAGTCTAAAGCCACTTTTTTTAAATAGATCTTTTCTCCGATTGCTAAGTGTGTCCAAAGCTTCAGTTCACTTCGGTTCACTTCAATTTCATCTATGAACAGACTTGAATTGTGCTGTGACCAAGCGTGAGTTCAAAAACGAACTTATTTTCAGTGTTCGATCAGGCCAGATGTGAGCTGTCAAGAACAGGAAGGGTTGTCATCCTCGAGAACAGGCTATGTTACACCCCAGGCGGATGACAAGAGATGTCCCCCCTTTAAAAATGTCAACAACTTTAAACGTAAAGGTAGTCCCGTTACCTGACAGTCGTTTGGAGAGTAAGAATACTTAACTTATCTGAGAGAGGGGATCAGCATTTGTGTGAGAGCAGTGCACATCTCTCCATCGCTGCCTTACTTGATGCGGAGTCAGATACCTAGTTCCACACACAAGTTAACAGGGAGGAGTACGCTACGCCAAACGGGTATTGAACCGGGTAGTGTGCTGCTTTGAGCTTTGCATGTAGTCACCCTGTTATCCGCTTTTCAGCTCTCTTGTAAACATATACAGCAATTCTCCTCGGATGCAGAGAAAATTGAGATTTTTTCATAGGCAACGTAAAATGTAGTTTTTTTCCCCCCAGAGTGTTCACACAACCGGAAAATGATGAATGAGGTATGTCATCCTCACACAACCAGCAAAGACGGATGAGTTTATGTCGTAGTTTGTGAAACATGCCTGCGGCCGACATGAAACCTTCAGGCTTGCATTCTTCACCAAAAGAGAGACGAATGGCCGTGGGTGGACCCAGGGCAAGGACTCGTCTCTCCGCAATTATCAATAGAGAGTCTTGTTGTAGCTTGTAGCATAGTCCATCGCCGTGCTTTGTGTGTGAGAGAGAGAGAGAGGAGAGAGAAAGGGAGAGAAACACAGGTCCCGAGACAGACGAGCACATCGACCTTTATGGGGCTCAAGAATTATTAAATTTTGCTTGTCTTTTAGGTTTTTCCAATTAGCCAATTAGCATTATGCTAAATCGATTGCTATTACCTCCATTTAATAACGCAATATCGACCATGGGCAGAACAAGAGAGTAATTAAACACTACAGTGGCTCAACATTACTACATAAATTTCCACCATTCCTATCTCGGTCAAAACAAATAGAGGAAAAATGAATTAAAGATTTTAAAGCTGGTGCATCGGTGGTGGTGGTGGTGGTGTTAAAAGGGCACGTACAGCAAAGCACATAAATTATTCCTTTCATAAATTAAAACAACTAGCGATCCAAACGTGTTGCAACAAACAAAGGCTCCTCTTTTTCTATTTCTTTTAGTAAATTAGAAAATCAGCAACAGTGTCAGTGACGAACTATTTTGCATAGTAGGCAAAGGACAAACTAAATCTCTTCCCCACAAAAAAAAGGGTTTGTTATGATTTTTAAATTTAAGTCCAAAATCTTTTCATGCGCTTTGTTTTGCCACCAAAGACCGACGACTGGAGTGTTAAAAACGCGAGCGACAAATAAACAAACGACTTAAACATGCAACAGCACTCGAAAGTCCCTACCGTTTCTATTTCTATGAATGGATACACATACAGGAACACATAAGCACACAAACCCAAGAATGTGAAAATGTGAACATCCACATAAATGGTTTGAGCGAGCGGCCACGCCTCAGTCACACACAGAAGTGGAACAAAAACCTGAATCGTCCTTTCTTCTAAAACACCCATTCCCTCCCCACCCCACCTTGTCTAAAACTGAAACGTGTTTACTAATGTTGTCCACGCCACACATTTCTGAGTGGGTTGGCATGGGAAGTGACAGGCCCGGGGCTCTTTAAAGCTGAAACCTCTACCATACCTTCCCCTGATCTGCCAAAGAAGAAATTATGGTATCTCTGACCAATCTGCCTGACCGCCCATCACGTTGGGAAACCCAACCCTCATAAACATTCACAACCACTTCTTCACAAAGATATAAAAAAAACTTGCAAAAGGTTTCGCGTTGTAAGATTCGGTACTAACCATCACAGCACCGGTGTTGGCTACCTTGGTCACTGGGAGCCATCTTTAACCCAGCATGGGACCTGTCCAAGTCAGGGAAGACAGCCTGCCGCGTGGTTGCCATCGTGGTAGAATGTCGGCTCCATGACCGTAGTTCACTTATGTAGCTATAGGGTGGCCCACAGTTCAGCGAAGCAGATGCTTAGTGAAATGTTTACCCAGTGAGCCAACGATCGAGGAACAGCACGTGGTATCTAGATATTATCAATCCTGTGAAAGTTGATCAAGGGCTGTTTACATGGTCGTTTGTGGTAAATGGATGAGCAGATGCAGATGGATAAACCACTGCCTTTCCACTTTAAAGAGAAGATTGGCACAATACTTATTGAACTTGCGTTTCCAACGTAGCACTCCCACAATGTAAATCACACCTGTTTCCAGCGCCGCCCGTCGGGGTTTTTTTTTTTTCTCTCTGGTTTCCACCCCTTTCCTCTCCCCTCAAAGTGAGAAATCTGTTTGGATGGAAAGACTTTACCCCGCCAAAACAACCGGTGAGCCAACCAACGTGTCTGCACCCCGTCAGGCGAGAGGTCATTCTTCCCCTCATGTCGACTGCGGGAGGAGTACTATTGTGCCGTGTAGATTTTTTTTCCCCCGTTGTCAGGTGGCTCACCTACCTGGAAACGCGATCCTGGGTGCAAAGCAGCCCCGATACTGTAGATAGGGGTGGGCCGTGGGCAAAGTCAGGCCTAAAAAGTGCATGTGTTTACTAAACAGCCCCTTTTAATTGCTTACATCATTCTTCTCGCTCTCCACAGTTCAACAAACTCGTCACAGACCTGTGAGAATCTAGGGAACATAACTTTCTGTTTTTAAAGGACAAACTTCTACTCTACTGTCTCGCATAAAAGAATGGGGCGGAGTCGGGGCGAGTGAGGTAAGGGTGGACCAGATCAAAGCGATTAGCAAAGCATGATTACTGCTTCAACCATCATCTCGTATGCTCCTCCCCTCCCTCTACCCGGCTAAAGATGTGGGCGGAAGATAACACTCTGAATGACTGGGAAGTAAAGGGCATGAGGAAATGAAACATAGTACCAATAAAGAACTACAAGAAGATATTGCAAACAATCGTAATAACGTGTAGTGCGAGTTTTAAGGTCGCCATAAATAACGGGTGTCAAGCGGCAGTCCCACAACCAGCGTGATAAGAACATGTTTGCCCTGCTTACACTTCCACAGCGCCACTCCGCCATTCCCTACCCCTTCCCATGGGCCTGGGAATAGCTCGATCACTCCTGTCTTCAATTCGAAATCTCCAAATCTAAGGCTTTGATATTTTTCCAATAAAATTCGTAAATAAAAAGTAATCAAACGACGTTATCAAGAATCGCACGGACTGACACTGTGCCCTGTATACAGCCCGCGATCCTGGGTACAGCAGCCACCACACTTACCCTCATCAGGCCTGTGTGTGTGTGTGGGTGTGCGTGCGTGCGTAGGAGAGATGCACACAGATGTGAGAGAGATGTCCTTGTAGCCTTTTCAAAACGATGGAATTGCAATAATGCGTCTGCGTATATGTCTTTATGGGTGAAATAATAAAAATACAGATCACTCACCAAGTCCTTCCGAACACAAATCACCAAAACCGATAACCTTTCTCGGTCACGTGCACACCTGCAATGGCGGTAAGTGATAGTATTCTATTATCACCGCCCATCCACCCTCATCCGTTGACAGACGCGCTGATGGCAAGCGAAAACAAGCTGGAGAGGCGACGGGCCGTCCAAGGTTGATGGCTAACGACGTACCAGCTCCACGCAGTCTTCGTGTTATAGGACTGCCAGTTGCCAGGGAAACCTTGCAGACAGAGGAGATCGATGCTACACCCTGTGACGTCAGATGCAAGCACTGCGGAGAGCGTGAGCAGTGCGTGCTGCATGCCTTGACACAGCGACCTTTGACCTCTAGCACTGCAGCGTCCTGTAGGTCGATCCCTGCGAGCAGCTCGAGCTGTTTGCTTCCTGTTACAACCCTCGTTATCAATAAATGTCTTCATTAATTATAGCGTTGCCAATAGCTATGGCGCTGGTGTCGCGGCGAGCACCTGTACACTTGACACTTTCCGATACCTCGACATGGCGAAGCGGATTCGACGCTCAAAGCTTTTCTCAAAAACACTTCCCGGTGTATAATAAAGCTTTTTAAAATGATGATTGGCAGTTGTTTGTGTCTGTTCAATGGCCAGGACGTGCTTTGGCTTGTCCGTTAAGACCAAAGTTAATGGGGTTTTATTTGTAATGCTTTGCTAGTATGTAACCGGCTGTCTCCGCTACTTCACTGCTCGCAATATTTATTATTAAAGCATCAAGGGGGATATCTGTTCCGAGCGATTTCGGAGACTGGGAGAAAGTGTTGGAATGATACTGAGAAGACATTTCACAAAAAAAGAATTACAGAATATGTGAATAGAGGTATCAGGTACAATCCAGAGAGGAGCTGCGAAGATTGAACAGAGGAGTAGTTCCGTTAATGAACTGCTTTTAATGAACAATATAATAGGGATATCTTACGGGTTTTATGTATTCCTTGAAATGAGGACCATACCTCATGGTCTGTCACGTGGTAGTATAGTTGGCTAAGAGCAAGATTTTCCAGGATTTAGGACAAGAAAGGAAGGTTTGAGACATGGCAATAGCTTTATATAAGTCGTTGCGGTCGAGGCGTGGGATGACTATGACATGCTTAATTGAAGAAGTTACCGTGCCTGTCAACAAAAAGTGACGACAGAATCAGCAGATAAGACATTCGTGTTACAGGTGGGTGGAAACAGATTACGGAGTAAGAATTTCTTTGGAGACTGCGTTATGACTGGGTACCAGGTGCAATCTCAATAAAACTCAAATGAAGAAAGCGTTGCTAGAAGTGTCAGAAAATGTTCCCAGCCCGCTCTGATGCTATTAGTCTTCTTCCTAAAGTATTCATAGAAGTCATCTGACATCCGTTCAAGTGTAGCGGCGTTAGGCAAAAACCTAAAGTGTTTGCTTAGTACCCTCTATGCTGCAGTCCCCTTTATTTTCGTTATTTGCATCGACTCTCAGAGGGGCACCCTTTCTTTTTGGCGTCAATCACCTTTGCTGTGAGCCAAGGTGCGGAGGGACGGTTGGTGACGTGATAAGAAGTAATTCTCCTTTAAAGCGTTAACTGCAAACTGAGACAGGTGCATATAGTCTGTACTTTCAAATCTTAGTCTAAATCAGAAATATCAGCCCTGCAGGTAAAGCTAATAGAACGAACGGTGTTTTTTGTTCGTTTTTAAGGGTCGTTGAGTGGAAAGAGGGAAAGGTTGGGGACCAGCGTTTTGTGACAGTGGTGCGTGCTCCTTTCCTTTCCCTCTCGCTATTTCGCCTTTCTTCCAACCCTCTCTGGAGAAAGATACCCATTCTCGGATTTCTACATCCAGGCCAAACGATACTAGGAAGTGGTCTGACAGTAACCCATATTTCTAGCAGAGAGATTTTATTTGGAACACATTTTATCTTTCACACACAATCAGCCAGTTGATGATGGATAGATTCTTACCTGATTCCCTATTTGCAAATGTACATTTATACTTAATCATTACAGCGACATTGTGTGCAGGAACACCAAAAATAAATTACTTTAATCTTGCACGCCGTTTAACAGTCTGATAAATTATATTGCCACTGATCTCCCTGACTTTATTTCTCTGAAACCGTGAGTCAGAAGTGTTAGGCAAAACCGAAAACACCAACAGGTTTTAAACTCTTTTAACTCCTCTCCCATAGAGCTTTAACCAGGGTACTGGACGTTTGGCAATAGCAGGAACGCATACTGAAGTACCGTCTACCTCGCAAAATGTTCCGAATTTGGGACATCCCATTACGACTGGAGGAATTTAGACAGCCTGGGGTAGTCCTGCCCACCGTTCAGGCTCTTCTACCTGCCACCTTACGAACCATAATTATTTCAAAATCAAATCAAATCAAAACAGACTTTATTGTCTGCCCAGGAGGACAGAAATTTGTCTTTGCTCACATACCCATACAGACATTTAACACACAGTTAGAAGTAAAAGTGAGGAGTAAAATAGTGTTGATTGCACCAGTCCATCAAAGCAGTGTATGTTTATCCTAACAACAAACCTTGGGTGACCAAGGGCCTAAAAGCACTGCTTAACAAAAAGAAACATTTGTTCATCACGGGCAGAAGCCCACGACAGAAGATTAGTACATAGAGAGGACCATGATGCTATCCGTTGGGTGGGCAGAGAGGCTCTACGAGCATACTAGTTAGTCCGCTTTCAGTAGTTTGCCGGTGGACCAACGA
>SRHC01000092.1:59266-103799 GCA_004794325.1 Pomacea maculata | reverse complement strand
CAAATTTCTGTCCTCCTGGGCAGACAATAAAGTCTGTTTTGATTTTGATTTGATTTGAAAACCATATAACTACTTAACATTTTTTAAGTAACTCAAATTTTCAACATTAGACTTGTTCACTCTTTTGGGATTTTACTTAATCACCATAGAAAATTGCCAGAATTATAGCTCAGGTTAAAATAATACATTTTTTAGATCTGTTAAACTAAATCATATGGTTATAGGGGAGTAATGTGAAGGAGACCTCACTTATTGCATGGTTATAGGTGAGTGAGGTGACAAAGCCCTCATTTATCGTAGAGATTCAAGATTTCAATTCTTATCGAGTAGGTCTGAGCCCATTTCAAGGGGGACAAAAGCAGCCTTCATCAATAACTTTTCATAAATTGAAGTGTGGAAAATAAACACACAATTAAATTTTGATAGTACAATTATGTAAGATATACAGCAACATCATTCTTTTACATCCAGACATGGCCAGTAATTGAGATTATGTACACAGCCAAAAAAACTAAATGAAAAAAATGAAAATGAAAATGTACAATGTAAGATTTCAGATGAAGAAAGTAGGCGTTTCAGTATGCATCAGAGTGAATCTGATTGATTGTTTATTACTTTAAGAGCATAGCATCATCAAGCAAGGGTGTTGGCATTTAAGAAAATAACTACATATCTTAAAACTGCTGTGCATACAATCCAGTAATAAGTAATGTCAAGACCAGTTATTTTCAAATTCTATACACACATACATATACATGCACTTCATGCAGCATTTGTGAATATAACTACTCTCTCACACATACACTGCTCTTACACCATTATCCTAAATATGAAAACCATATATGGAGAATAATTACATCATAAAGGAGAAAACATTCTCACAGCCACTGGCTGTCAAAACAAAACTTAAAGAAGGGAGCCATCCTGAATGTAATGGGCTTCAATTTATGCCACAGCTTTTCTTATCTCCAATGCATTGTAAACAAAAGAGGTAAGATGTACTGTAATTAGCATTCTATTATCTGAAGTCAAGAGTGTGAAATGGAAAAGGGAAGGGTGCTTAGAGCATATTTTAGGTTCATATATTTACGGCATACTAAGAGAAATCACTGTTCAGTTTCAACTATGTCAGGGCAGAAGGGGAAGTTCAAACACTATGAGTGAGTTAAGAAATAATGCTGCTGATGGCATTTACGTACAATTATACCCATTCTAAATTTTATGAAAGTAACTCTTATGCTTCTGTGTTTCAAGCGGACAAGATAGTTGCTTAAAATAATATGAGTCTTGAATGTATTGTATGGGGAATATTTTGAACTGCTTTGAATTGCATCATGCCACTGCTGATGATGGCAGTCTACCAGTCTCTGTAAAAAGAATTTATTGTTTCCAGTACTTGACTTTCCCACACCATGCTAAAAATGTATTTATTCAAAAATATCATTAAGTATAGCCATGCTTTCTTGTTTTGTTCATGCAGTAGTGTAGGGAAAGATATTTATTAAGAAATAAGTTTATGGGAACTATTGTGGAGTATCCATAACTGTCGGGAGCCCGAGTGTTGTCCATTTCCTTCTGACTCACCCAAGGGCATTGGCCGTTCAAAGGGTGCTGAGTTGGTGTGAATAGCATCAATGGCTGGGAAGACCCTAGCGCAGTAGTTCTCAAAGTGTGGTCCGCACGCATGTCAGGTGGTCCACAGCTGACAGTCATCATATGTCAGCAAAAGGATGTTTAAATCACCAGATAAACTAATCAGTCCAGAATTAATTTTTCATGAGTTTTAATTTTATTAATGCCGAACTGCTCGTTCGCACAAAATGCTTGCTTACCAACTAAGTCTTTATGTCTTTGAGAACCACTGCCCTAGCGCTTTCCATGGATGGGTGTACAACGAGGAGTTTTCTATCTGCCTGAGTCAATTTCTTCAGCCAGGAATTAACATGTGTCCAGTGGCTGGGTGTCGGAATACTGGCCCCAGTTTTCAAGTGGAATAAGTGCCAGCATGTTTTTTTGTATATTTGGAAGTGAGAGTGCCTTCCTCTTTGGTGATTTGTGCGACTCCTGACGCTGTGTATGTTGAACATGTCAGAATGGGAGTAGGGTTAGTGTTAGTGCCCTAACTGTGCAACATAAGTGCATTTTATAACCTACTACACACCTTTACTCACGGTAACTGGTTAACAGACCAGATCTGTACCTGTAAACTGTGTTTTCTCTTGACATGGAGTATTAAAGGTGTAAAAGAGTGAAACTAGAAGAGTGTCAGAGTATGCCTCAATTATTTTGTTTATTCCTTGTTTGGCTAAGCAAGAGAATAGTTGTTATATTGTGTATTATGACCATTTTTTTTATCCTGTGACCTGCAGATGAAAAAGGTCAGGTTTGAAAAAAGAAGAAAAACAGGAACACATGGGAGTTAATAGTAAACAAA
This sequence comes from Pomacea maculata, assembly GCA_004794325.1. Classification (NCBI taxonomy): domain Eukaryota; kingdom Metazoa; phylum Mollusca; class Gastropoda; order Architaenioglossa; family Ampullariidae; genus Pomacea; species Pomacea maculata. Next base: position 101,365 of record SRHC01000092.1, on the reverse strand, counting down.
CGAAAAGCCCATCAACAGGTTGTTGTCGAAAGAATGCATGTGGACATCATTTGAGTATTGGTGCTGTGTGTATCACCTCCTTGACAGACGCTAGGTCTCTGTGTAAGACACCAGAAATTTAAAGCATGAAACACTGATATGCTACTAACTGCTATCAAGAAGACCTGAAAGAGATAAAGAAAGCATCAAAGGAAACCAACCTTCACTTCAGGAAACAGACTGGCTGTTATCTTGGCCATCAGGGCTGCATTACCACCAATATATTTCTATAAAAATAACACAGACAATGCATTCCCACAATGTAGCATAGACCAGCAAAAACAAACAGTATAAATATCAATACATAAACTGAGCACTATAACCAATTCTAGAAACCAAACCAAGATGATGGGAAAAAAAAGAAAAAAGAAAAGAAATTCGTATAAAATATGTTTCAGCATCTTTTTTCATAAAATCCCACAGGAAGAAATGAAACTAAGAAATTATGAACGCTTACTCACTTCAACTTTATCTAGAGAAAAAGCTGCCTTGACAATGTCCCTGTAAGCCTGTGAGTCTGCAAAGATGCGTTCTGCAGCACAACCTCTAGTGAAAAAGTAGGTAAACGTTTCTTGAAGATCAGAGACACTGCGCAGTGCATTATGGTTCCTCTCCTTTCCTGGCACTTGACCAAGCTTTGTCAGCAGATCCACACCAGACACGATCAGATCTACATCTGCATTGATGCTTCCAACATTTAAAAAAAAAGTGTTCATAAACATTATGATTAGATTACGAATTTCTCACACAAAACTATATTTCACATCTGACATAATACAAAGTTCTAGTGTCTGAACCCAAAAAATGTGTAAATATACTACTATGTTTAATCAAATGGCATATTAGGCAGGTCTACTGATGTCACTTTACTGATTAAGTGTATAAGACAAAGTTATAGTGTCTGAATCAAAACAAAGTGTAAATGTTTTACTGTTTAATCAAATGCCACATCACGCAGCTCTGCTGATAAGATTATAGTGATTTAAGTGTATAATACATATGTCTAATCATTTGTACATAATATGGCATGATACTGCTGATATACAGCATTAGGCTTAATAGATAATTCTGAACAAAAGATTCATGTCCATCTATCTTGCATATCCTTTAGAATAGTCTAAATTATTTTTAGTGACTGGGTAATAGGGGTAAGTAACTTGGGAAAAATATCTCATATCAGTCAACCCAGCAGCATGGCCAAAGAACTGGTTATTCTACAAGTCACGATATAAAATAAAACAAAAACTACAGAATGTCCATTACAAATTATGAAACTATACATCTAGTACTATACAATAAGCACCACTAGTACCGAGTTAAAAACTGAATGCACAAGCATAAAAAAATGTATTGGATAACAGGCCAAACAATGCAGCTGATGGAACTAAAATAGCCCCAGCAGCAATAATCAAACCTCACTGTTCATGCCAAACATGCTATTTTATCTAAAACAGTACACTTGAGACACACCAGACATGCATGTTTATGGATGACACAGTGCTGAGATTTCTTCTGCTTATAAAACACTATTCTAGCACATACGAAGATCGAGATCAGAATTTCACTGTCTGCAAAGGCAATGGTTTATAAGAACCAACAAAATTCTGCTGTTGCTAATATGTTGCTTGCTAATAATGCTAGGAAACGTTCTTTTAGCGCCTTCCAGCTTTTAAAGATACGAGTCTGTATAGTTTTAGTTTAGTTTATTCCTTGTTGCTCCTCTGAGGAGCATAGGGCTGCACAAGTCTGTATACATGCATACAATGTGCCAAGATGACTATAACAACTAGCTGAATGTTTGCCGCCTATGCCATTAGTTGAATGCTCATCTCTGCATACTAGTAATACATACTTATCTGTATATGGACAAAATGATATCTTTTTAGATGTGGACACATACTAACAGGTGCCTTTTTTTTCCTATTTTGCCAACCATGGGTCCCGAGACAAAGGGTGCTATCTGGTTCATATCATGGCATAAGATGTTTCTTGCCCTTAATCTTTTCAATTTGCCTTATGGGTTTCTTGAAGGCCTGTCTATTGTTGCTGGATGCAGACTTTTGTAAAATGGGGCCAATCAGCCCCAGCACTGCTTCGGTATTCCTAAGTTCACAAGGTCTTGACTTGTCTTCTTCCAAAAGTCTTTATTACTGATGGTCCTTGGCCAGCAGATTTGCCTTAATGATGTTCTTGCTCTCATATCTGCCACTTCTCTGACCCATAAAGAAGGATTGATTTTTACATTGGTAGTTAACAGCCTGATCATAGTTCGCTATGATAATTCTTAAATGCCCCAGCTGCTGGAATCCAGCTCTTGCTTTACCACTTCTAGTTCTATATCTATTTGTGAGAGCAATTCTAGGACACATGCATATCTTATGGGACCTACACATATGAATAGGAAACCATGACTAAATATATTAGCTTTGTAAACGTAACTCTACTGTTTTGTTGAAAACTGTCTATATATTTAATAGGCGTAAACAAGAAACTGTGACTACCCATAATAATAAACTTGTAAATGTACCTGTAGTGTTTTGATGAATAAGATCTGCATGAACAATGCTGCTTAATTGTAACGCCGCTTGTGACTACTAATAATGTGGTAATGACATCCCTGATCTTCAAATGTGAATAGGCCACAGTAAATTACAATGTAATGTTTTACAATTTCTTATTTGTGATTAACATTTTAATTGTTATTGTCTTCTGTAGAAGAAGACATTTGTCCGTTAGGTAATCATCAATACATACAAATTACAACTGAATTGTAACGCTGGGAAAGTCCACTCCAAGGCAATGCACTTTTATTCACATGCGTAAAGGCCTATAGTAATTTACCTATCCATCTTGAAAAGCATAGGAGACAGTCTAAGTTGACAGCAATCAATAGTCTTGTGACTCCTAGCTGGAATTCTGTCCTCGCAAATAGAGCTTCATCCAACAATCTTACCCGACAGCAAGTCGCGTGAAGTTCTTGGAAGGCCATCTTATGTTTTCTGACCAGAACTTCAAAACTTTCGATTCAATCAAATCCAAATTCTCCACATCAAATGTTGCAGGAATCCATTGTAAGTACAGGTATGAAGTCACCATCACCACTGTTGCAAGAACAACACCTTTCGGCAAGCCTGTCATCGTTAGAGATCGCTGACAGTGGAGGAGAGCCACAGCACGACACACACCGCACTGTTGACGTGTTGTGCAGTCGCTCAGCTTGTGGCACGGGGCAAATCATGGCCAGCAGAAAAACCAATCTTCTCTGAACAACATAATTTGAAAAAATATTCTTGTCATCGTTATAATAAAATATAGACAACTGTATATTTCTGACATTTTAAATGCATGGTCTTTATGCTATTTGTTTTACAAAGTTGTAGCCGAGTGTAGTGAAAGTCAAGGTCAGGACGTGATGGCGGCCGGCGATGACAGAATGGAGCTTCAAGTTTGGAAGGGAGATTGGGGATTACCATCCATAGACCCTAACTGCCTTGCCGTTTTGGTAACGTTTGACGAAATTATTTGAAACGTTTTAAACAGAATACACTGAGATATTGAACATGTCTCTTTCCGGTATCTTTAGCAGACGCAAAGTAAACAACGTTCAACTTTCATTTCCCAGTGACACAGGGAGAAATGTAAATAAAAAGTGTACCATCTGACTTGGACGAGGTAACTTATAACACTGACGGTGTTTTTGTCATGAGACGCAATGCTTCAAACAGCAAAGCAACGTGTTAGGCAATATTGAAAAGATATCAGAAGAAATTAAATACAAAGCCATGGATGGTCAAATGCGGTGCATTCATGGGTAAGCCGCAAGAACACAAATCCTTAACCAGTAAAAAAGAGTTGTTTTTTTTAAATTAGTGATTTATTATTATATAAAAATGTTGATTACATCAAAGAGTTAACTAATGCTGAAAGACAACAAACAGGTTTTTTTAAAAAAAATTTGTTCCAGGCTTACTGCAAATTTTCTGGTGTACCAGTTGATGTAAAGATCACTGGAAATCCATGGAAATCACCATCAGGTACAATATATTTAAGACTGCATTTATTGTTTGTATATATTATTTACACATACACAGGTGTATATAGAGATATAAAAACTGGTTGGAGTACCCATCATCATTGGGTATTTTCCAACTGTGATTTTGTATTAACTTTCTGCCACCTTATTTGAGTCAAGATTAATTCATTGAGTAATTAGACATGTGCATTTGATGTGGTTGACAACTGATTAAGGATGTAGAAATGGAGAGGTTAAATGGGGGAGAGGAAGCCCAACATTTTACGCATTTGTCTTTGTAGGAATTATGTAATTTTTGTGTTAGAGAAAATAGTTTTTTTATTATTTATTTAGAGCCACTGACAACATCTTATAGTGCAGAGAATAAACATAAAAAAAATTGAACATGCTGTAGAATATTGTAGACCAATTAAATATAGCCTTTGACCTTCCTATAGATATAATGAATTTAATTTTGCTTGATGGTCAAACAAAAATGACACTGTCACTTAAGGCTCTATAGCCATGTATGTCTAGATCAAAACACCGCCTAAAAAATCTGAATTTAAGAAATGAATATAATATTAAAAAAAATAACAAATAAAAATGCTTAACTATACATGAAAACACATAGTTAATCTCACATACCACCTACGCTTTTACGGTAAAAGTCTTTGATTAAAGCTCACTTATATGCATGTCTGCATTTGAAGCCTCTGCCGTCAGGTCTAGAGCTCCACCAAAGAACCACAATACACATAGTCTTTTCACAGTTGCCACCCCTCTTGAAATTCAGTTAGATCCAGTGCTGGTGCAGCCAACGACAAACACAGAAAGATAACAGAATAAAAGAACAACCTGGACAGAAAAGTACACCCCTTAAAAATCCAACAATTATTTAAATACACTAATTAAAAATGCAACAAAAAAATGTAATTAAAAAAATTAAAAAATCAAAACTGAGGCAGACTTAAGTCAGCAGGTTTCACATGAATTATTATTATTGTAGTGAACTCGTATAGTGCCATATTCCGGTCCTGTGGACAGGCTCATGGCGCTTTACGAAAAGAACCAACAAAAAACACAAAATAGACATGGACGAAAACAACATAATATACAAAATCATTAACTGGAGAATGGCAGATGAGATTAAAGATATTTAGCAACAAGATGCTCCAGCGTGCGCAAATCATTTGAAAAACTGATCCAGGCTGCAAATGATCCTGTCCCCACCACATTCAGTCATATAATGGATGTAATAGGTCTAGGTCTTCTTTTGTTTCATTTGGCTGCTCATCGGTCTTCCTGCAAAATGCCTATTTGAAAACCAAAAATGAGGTCACAAGCTGTCAGAAGAGAATTCCATCAATAAAATAGTGTGCAGTGTTAAGGGTTTCAACTGTTCGTCATTTTTCACAGATTAGGATGTGCAAGATCGAGGTATAGATCTAAAGCTCGTAGTTCAGATTCACAAAGCATTATCATGTTCGTATAAAAGTAGAGCAATGTGTAATATATAACTAGAATTAGTTCTTGTCCGCAGAGCAAATCATCGTCAATAACTTAAGATCTGCAAATGCAAAGTCTATAGTTGAAGATTAAACAGTTGATCTAGAAACAAGGAGTTGGAGAAAGACACAGTGAAACCAGAATAATTTTCGTGCAGCAAAGTAATTCATAATCAAAATAACTGGATGCTAGCAAAATACTCCTATGAGAGGTTAATGTTTCCGTACTTACAGAACGCTGAAGCCGAAAAAGTGATGGCTGATGCAGGTAACAATCAGAAGAATGGCTAAAGAACAAAATTTGACATAATTCTTATAGTTGGTCACAGAAACACAGCAGAAAGTAAAGTTCAGTCAGTGATGAACACAAGCACAAACTGCATATCCACTGCAGTTACAACCAAGTATATAAACAATTGTGGAGTACGAAAGCTGTCAAGCCAGTTTGGCGCAGCCTCATTAGAAGGACAAGCAACATGCACCAAAAATCACCCTTTTTCTCTCCACATCACTCTTACCATTTATATGAGTGGAGCCCCTCAATGATGCCATCATGTTGCACACCACATGTGAACATTCGCATTCTTTCCAAAAACAAAACATGAGATCACTTCAGCTTAGGGCATCCCTTCCCAGTCGCACAAATAATTATTTAAGAAATCAACTGCAGCAACAATCTTATGACGCTTCATAAAAATATGTTTTCAAAAGGCTCAAGCACCCAATCAATCTTTCCAAAAATTAATATGAAGTGTTGTTAAAAATTCACCAATATAAATGTAGTAAACGTCACTTTTCTCAAAGGTGCACTAAGCACCCATGTTGACTTAACCAGAACATAAACAGTTACAACTCCATATGACACCTATGTACATCGTAAAGCCGCACCTTGCAGCGAACTTGTTCTACTTTTTATTTTTAACTTACTGTAACTAGAGCTCCTTCCCACATTTAAATTGCCCACTGGGACAAATAAAGTTGATCATTGTCATTGTTATGTACTGAGAGCCCTGCTCAATGTTTCTCCCTAACATGCTCAGTCAAGGGTTGGGAGGGGGGAAGAAAAACCACGAACACTTCACTGTTCTCCAGTCTGAAGAAACTAATCGTACCTATATAGAGAGGGACCAAATCATCCCCCTTCCTCGCTTATCTGCCAAGGTGGAAAAGTCTTACTGTACAATTTTGTCCTATGTAGTTAGTCCCATGACAGCTCACGTTTCTGCCCCTTGTCAGTGGTCCTCTGGAGGGAAGGGTTAATGGCTCTGGCTGAAAAAGTGAAAACCACACCGACTGTGCATTAGTTTCAGTGATGGTCCCTCCCCTGAATAGGTAGGTGGCTGTTCCAAGGTACTCGTCCGTAACCTCTGTCAAGTTGGTGGTGGATTACTTTTATTCAACACACATATTACTGGTCCCGTACACCTTCCTCACGCCTGCTCCAGCTGTCCTGTACCTCAAGCTCACTTGAGCACAGTGTTCCACTCTTCGCACACAGCAGCAGAGGTCTTGCGGTAACTGCCTAGTTTCATCAAAAATCCAGCCCCCTGGCTGTTCTTAGTCGGACTTAAATATCCACCCCTGTCCACCTGGATGAGAGGGGAGCATAGCCCAAACTGCACGTGAGGCCCGAAAATTTGTGATTGGTTGCATTCCACTCTCGACAGAAAATTGTGATAGGATATTTGCTGTCCTTTTAATAGTTTTCACCGAAAACTGAACTTTTTTAGCACTAATGTCCATCGTATGATTTGGGAGTTTTGATATGTTTGCATGGTAAATTCCCTACCCTATAGATATCGCGATAGCTTTAGAATCTCCCAGAGAGTAGTGAGGCACTCTCATTCTATTGTACTCTATCTTGTTTCTGTGCTTGTCAACTTCCTGCTGACATAAGCAACCGGGAAGAGATGGTCTCCATGTTCTTGCAACAGTTCTGCTCCTAATCTAACTGCGCTTGCCTCTTTGATGTAGAGCCAGTATCGGCTGAGAGGACAAAACCTTTTGTATTTCAGTTAGTGCCTGTGCACTTTCGACTGTCCATTGAACAGCTCTGGGACTGTTTGCATTTATCAAGTTGCTGATGGGCACTACAACTGACACAAAATTGGCTACATAGCGGCGATATTAGACAATTAGACCCAGGAGTGTTCTGAGTTGTTTCTTAGTACCCTGCTTGGAAATTCGTAGAATTTTTTCTCTTTTCTCAGAACTGGGTCGTAGATGTCCTTCACCAACTATATGTCTTAGGAACTGCTGCACACAAAACCAATGGCCTGAGTTTTTGTGAAATGACCGCCTGTCTCTTCATGTGAAGCAAATTTGTTCTGACTGACCGAGGTGTGCTCACACTACGCTGTTTTCCTGGTCGGTAACTCAAGCTCTGCTTGTTGGATGGTTGCTTGGTGGCATTTTTCTTTACAGGGGCAATTCTACCTGCCCTGACCATTACATATTAATCAAAGAAAAAAACGGCCGCATGTGACATTCATACCCAAGTTTGTGCCCACCCACACACACACACAAAATATTCACGATCTGCCCACGGTTTTCATTCTCATTCAACAAAAATAATGAAAATATATACAGTAGGTTTGTAGCAGACAGTAAGCATTGGCTGACATCCTGTAAATATGCTGTGAAGCAACCCAGACTAATTGAACATCATCTGCCACCTTCCAATAGACGAAAAGAATATACCTGCCATATTTGGTGAAGGTTGGACAAATGATGTAATTTTGCATAATTACAAGCTGCCACTGCTGACAAATGTCACCATGCTCATTTTATAACTGAGTGAGTGTACACAGTAAAGCTCTTGTCCAAAAAGCTTTCTTTGGTTGTGCTTTGTTGTTTTGCAGATTGATTTAAGCTTGTGAAAATCTTATATGTCTATCATCAGGAGAGCTGCCTAGCTTAAGGCATGTGGAGACTACTGAGACCAACGTTCAAGACATTTTCGCATACTTGAGAAAGCAGGTACTGGAGATGCATTTTTTAAAACTTCGGTTTTGGATTCAATTTTTTCTTATTCCAGTCTAAAGAAATCAAGTCAGCTAAGGTTGCAATTTGTTTAGTCTTTTGAGTTTATTTGTGCATATGCAAGCATGTCTCGGTGTGTAGCATGTATGCAGATACTTTGTAAATGCTGTGAACTCCTCCATGAGGAGGAGGTGTTATTATTATTGTACTACTGCACAACTACAAACAGAAAATTGTTCATTAGGAAAAAAGGCTTTGTTACTCTATATTTTGTCACCTCTAGGAATTTTCTAATTGCAAACATATATTTTACAGACTCCAGACAGTTGTTTCACTATGCTTTTTATAGGAGCAGAGCATATTTTCCCTGCACTTAATTACGAAAATATGGATTGTGCTGACTCGGAGGACAGCAGTGGCAGACAGGCTGGGCTTGCATACATTGCAAAAATGGAGCACATTGTAGTGAAACTAACGCTTGACCAAATAGAGCAGGCTAATTTTTAGGTAGATAATTTTGTATGGCCCTCAAATGATGTAAATAGCTAAATGGCTCGGAGTGAAAAAGGTTATCCCCCTCCCCCTGTGCCCTAGAGCGAACAAAGCAAATACAGAAATCAGAGAACACTTAAACTTTGACACCATCCTTATTACATAGATTACAAAGGATCAAAACTATTACAGTTGATACTCAAAATAACTGTTTCTGTTGTGAAACAGGAAAACATTCTGTGAGAATTATTTCTTGCCCTTAGTTTAGCTGAGCTGATTTAACTTGGGAGGGGAGGCCACTGCACATGGAGTCCATGACCCTCTGACCTCTGACTTGTGCACAAAAGAATATCACAAGAAAAGTAGCTTCAGATATGAAAAAGCTGGCAATTGCATGTATGGATTTTGTTCTCTCCTACCAGGTTACTTTGCATTTTTGTTGTTTAAAATAAACTTTCTGATAATATCACAAAATAATAGTGTTTAAACATCAGTGGCGTTTGAAGTTTGTACAGCAAACTGCTGCTGACATTTATATAACTCTTTACATTGCGGTACTAAAAGAGCTTTGCCGAAATCTCAAAATATGTTTTTAAAGAGCAAGCTGTCGGGCAAGGTTTTAATAGCAAAATTGTCTTTTAAATCAAAGATTAAATAAAAAATTAAGTTTGTCACCAAGCACAGCATATTTGAAAAAAATAGATTTTTTTTTCTGTCTGGAATATTTGATGCACAGCCACTTAGTTGCCTGATCTTATGGTACACGGAATTTTCGCCGCCGGACGTTTCACCGCCGGACGTTTCGGAACGGACGTTATGCCGACGGAGGTTTTGGCGCGGGGCACTTCATTTCGGCATTTCACGCGGGACCTTTAGCCGAAGTCAAATGTGTGACGCCCCTTAGCTCACACATTTCTCTCGCCATTGTATCAATGTATCAGTGAACTCTCTCACTATCCCTCCTCATGTGAACCGTTAGCTCACACGTTTCTCTCGCCATTGTATCAATGTTTTTTCTCAAAGCTGTTGCGCATAATCTGTGACAATCAAAGTGAACTGTCTGTGAAGTCTGTGTGTAAAATTTGTTTAAAATAAAGAATTATTCTGTAATCTAGTAGTTACTTTCATTCTTTGAGAAGTAAGCTAGCTCTCTCTCTCTCTCTCTCTGACATAATGCGTCGAAAAGTCTGTTGGCTAAACGTCCGAATGACATTGACTGATTTCTGAAAATGTTATGAAATTTTACAGCCTAGGAGGACAACCTAAATGCAATGTGTGATAATTTTAAGAATGTTCAAACGGCATTGTTTTTTCATCTCTTTCTGTTTCAAATGATTGTTGTGCAGAATTGGGGATCTGACTTTGAGCTTTCAACAAAGCAGAGTGCTGATGTGGTTGCCTTCTCTTCAATGTTAGAAGAAAAACTTCTACCTGCCATTGTTAGTATTTGCTTGTCAGCCTAAAAATAGTTTGTGGGGGTTATGTGTAGGTATGTTTAAACATTCATGTGTGTTCATTATGAGAAATGCAAGAAGGAATAACTGTTGCCAAAATAGGTACATTATTAAATTGAAATTAGTGGGAGTAGAACATATGATAACAGTATTTTGTGGTAAGTTGTAGCTAATGTGTTTATTGCTAGCAAAATCATTTTATGATTACCATCACCCTAGTTTAACCATACATGGTTGAAGCCCGTATATCCCAGCATTACTTGAACTTTTGTAACCCATTTCTTTTTACCTTGGGAGTCAAGGCTGTACAGTAGCTTATATGCTTGTTTGGGTATATAATCTGTGTTCATCAGCATAAGGCAAAGCCAAAGTTTAATAGTTTTTATGCAGCATTTAACCAAAGATTGGTAGCACACAAGTTCTCCGTGCACCATAAATGATGCTGTGTGGACTGGGACATTTAAAAACTTTTTACAAGCGAAAAGGTGCACTTTTTTTAACTGAGCTATCATTCTGTATGAGCCCCCATATTTCAGCTGCATATAAAGGCTCAGGTTGAACAATATCTATTCCTCTTCGTGCATCAGGTTGCACATAAGGCCTCAACCAGAGTCTGCCACTGCTGTCAATCGGCTGAAACCCACTGTAGGTGAACTCATGTCTAGCCCTTTCCTTTCATCTCCATTTCCACTGTTCTTCTCCAAGTTTCCTTTGGGCGGCCTCGTTTTCTTCAGCCGTCGGTAGTCCATCGTAGGGCGACTGTGGAGAGGTCTGCTGTCTGCTGGCGGAGCACATGTCCAATCCATCACCAACGCCTTCGTTGAACCTGCGTGGTGATGGACTCAGTTTCAGTTCTTTGGTGGAGTTCTTCGTTGGTGATGATGTTTGGCCAAAAGATGTTAAGTATGTGCCTGAGACATCTGTTTTGGAAGACTTCAAGCTTCTTACTGATGGTTTTGGTCATCTTCCACGATTCTGATCCGTAAAGTAGGGTGCTGATCACATTTGACTTGAAGATTCTCAGCTTGATCTTCTGACTGATGTTTTTTTGTCTTGCATGTGCTCCTGAGTGAGGCGAAGGCCTGACTGGCTTTTGCCAGTCGGGCTCGAATATCTACTTCTGCATCCCCGGTGTTTGCCATTTTGGACCCAAGATAGGTGAAACTGTGAACTGGTGGTGGAAGTCTTCATGATCCAGTCCATGGCCAGGATGAAGAGGACCGGCGACAGAATGCAGCCCTGTTTCACCCCAGTACTGACGTTGAAAGGGTCTGTGAGCTCCGTGTCACAGACAACCTGGGATTTGAAATTGCTGTACAGCATTGCAATGACCTGAACAAGTTTTGCAGGGACTCCGTACTGCCTCAGGATCTTCCATAAGGACTCTTGGTGAATGCTGTCAAAAGCCCTCTCCAGGTCGATGAAATTGATGTACAGCGGTGTGTTCCACTCGTTGCTCTGCTCCAGAATCTGTCGCAGAATGAAGATGTGTTCAGAGCAGTATTGGCCATTTCGAAATCCTGCTTGCTGTGGTTGGAAGTCTTTCTCAAGAGTTGCAGTTAGTCTTGACAAAACAATCTTGATGAAGACCTTTCTGGTGAGGGAGAGAAGTGTTATACCCCTCCAATTATTGCAGTTTCCAAGATCTCCTTTCTTGGATAACTTGAAGATGAGCCCTGTCTTCCGCACATCAGGGAGCTGCCCTGATTCCCAAACTTGCCTGAAGATTTCAGTCAGCATGGGAGCTGTCACATTCACATCTGCTTTCAACATCTCTGCTGTTATTCCATCTGCCCCTGGTGCTTTGCCGCTCTTCATTGCCGCTGTCACTTCTTCCAGTCTTGTCGGGTCTGTGCAGATGTCAAGGTCTATAGCTGTTGGCTGGGTGTCTGCAAGCTGAGGGGTATCTGGTCTGTTCAGAACTGACTCAAAGTGTTCCCTCCAGCACTGCAGTTTTCCTGCCTCTCCCTCGATAACATTACCGTTCATGTCTTTCACTGGCACATCACTGTTCTTAAACCTGTTGTTTAGCTGTTTGTTTATCTTGTACAGTGTCTTCAGGTCATTTTTCCTTGCTGCTAATTCAGCTTCATCTGCCAGTTTCTCTATGTAGACTCTTTTGTCGGTTTTTGTCATCCTCTTGACCTCTTTGTTTAGTTTTGTATATCTTTGTCTGTGTTGTTCCTTCAGGCGTTCAGATCTAGTGCTGTTGATTTTTTATTTGGCTGACTTTCTCTCATCTATCTTCTTCCATGTTTCTTCTCTGATCCACTGTTCTTTTTTCTGTTGGAAGCCCAGTATTTTCTCTCCTGTTTCCTGTAAGACTCGATTGAAGTCGTCTAAAGTCATCTTTTGTTGGTCTCCTAATGCCTGGAACCTGTTCTTTACTTCCATACCAAAGGTCCGTTTGGTGGCTGGATCTTTCAGTTTGCCTGAGTCCACTCTCTGCTGGCTTGCCTGTTTTCCTCGCGATCGACGTAGCTTCAGAGAAACTGCGGCTATCACAAGAGTGTGGTCACTGGCAATGTCTGCTCCTCTGTAGGCTCTGACATCTTGAAGTGAACTCTTCCATCTTCAGTTGATGATGATATGGTCTATCTGGTTCTTTGTGATCCCATCTGGTGATGTCCACGTTGCCTTGTGGAGGTCTTTGTTGGAAGTGTGTGCCTCCAATCAGTAGGTTGTTTTCTTCACAAAAGTCTGCCAGTCTCTCTCCGTTGTCATTGATGGTTCCCAGAGCGGTCCGGTGTCGCAATCTTCTAGCACCTGTCACCAATACAGTGAAGGTTGGCTGCCCAGAGTTCATTTCTCGTCTGAGGCCACTGTTCTTTCTCTGCACATAGCATTTACAGGGCTGGCTGCTTGCCGTAATATAGCCTTAGTTGCTGACACGGCGTAAAACACCAATCCCCATTGATGGTTCCAATTCCATGCTTGCCCATGACATGCCCCCTGCAGGTGCTGTCACTTCCTACCTTGGCATTGAGGTCGCCGATGATGAGAAGCATATCATGGGCTCGAACGCTCTCCGAGGCTGCCTGGAGCTGATCGTAAAAAGCATCATTGTCTTCTGCCTCAGAGTCTTCTGTTGGTGTATAGCAAGCAAGCTAGCACTGTCAGCTTGGTGTACTTTGAGTGGAATCTTGCTCTCAGAAGCCTGGGTCCATATAGCTTCCATTCTAGCAGTGCCTTTTCAGTTTTTGTTGAGGAGTAGTGCTACTCCTTCAGAGAGCTGACCATCGGATCTTCCCGAGAACAAGATGGTATGTCCTGACCCTAGTCTCCTCTTTCCCGTGCTGGTCCATCTGACCTCACTGACTCCCAGGATGTCCAAGTTGTAGTTGTCAAATTCCTTGACTAGTTGGAGAATCCTGCCAGTCTGGTACAAGGTCTGGACGTTCCAGCACCTCACCCTCAACTTTTGCCTTAGCTTGAGTAAATCCACTGTCGGGGCCCCAGCTCCCTCTCGGGTTTGGCTGTCCGTCATAAATCCAGTCTCCTGGTGTGGTTCATTACCTTTGCCATCCGTGATGAATTTTCTGATTGTAGTTTCTATAAGAGGCTTTTTTATTAACCTGGTGTTAGCCCCACCACAACCTACTTTACCTCTAGGTGAAGTGTCCACCTTAGTCGCCTCTTACAACATGCCTAGCTGTATGGCAGGGACCCTATTCTTACAATGCTCGCTAGGCAAGTATATCCCGAGGTCCCATAGGGGCAGGTTGAACAGTGGAGTCAAATAATTTAAAAAAGGTTTGTCTTGTTATATTATTGATCCTTTTCAGTGCTTTTATTATATCCATTGTAGTTCTTTTCCCTTTGATTGCTAAATGTTGCACTTCTTGATAGGAGCTCGTTGTAGTGAAGGTGAATCTCAAATACACTTATTAACCATCTCCAGCAGTTTCTTCCCAGTAGACCATTTTCCCCTTCATCTAAAAAAACCACATTTTCTAAAGACCATCGCTTTAGTTTTATCACTTAATTTCTAGCCCAAGCTGTTGACATGTCACAAGGCAATTTATCTGATTTTGACGGCACGTTGGTGTACTTGATAATAAAACTAGATCATCAGCAACCATGAGGATAAACAATTCTGCCGGATCCGGGTTCAATTTAACACCATGTTAATGAATTTCTGGGAGGTTTTTCCTCTGATGTTAAAACATTGACCTTCCTTGATCATGACAGCAGCTCACCTTCCTTTGTTCATTGTGAGAGGTTGAGAAGGACTTGAAAGCCCCAGTTTTAGCTCACGTGTTCATTGTGAGAGGTTGAGAAGGACAAAGGCATAAGTTTTAGGTCGTTGCAGGAAAGAGAGAGGGAGATGAGCACACACATCCATTCTTCACTACTTGCTTTCATCTGCCCCAACAAGCACCCTCACATCCCATTACCCAATCCAATCCATTCTTTCCTGCTGAACAATGAAATTTTGGTCTTTAAGCATCCTTGTAGACAGTGATATGTCAACTTAATCTGTTTATATTTTTTTTTTTCAGCTACACTTGTGGTGGGTTGATGGGAAAACTTTTGTGGACTTCACCAGACCCTGGTATGCGAAAGTCGTTCCTTTTCCATTAAACTTTTTCTTGCCTAGCCAGAAACAGAAAGCAGCATCACTGAGGGTTTTTCTTACCAAAGGTGGAGAAAATATATCTGACAGTGATGTTGAAGTAAAGGTAATTGTACAAAACATTGTATAAATGTAGTCATAGATTAGGAACATTTTAACTTATCTAGTTCCTATTTCCCATCTTGAATTACTAAGTTGACACTTGTATCATTTCTATAACTATTTTTGGAAGTTAGCTTGTTGTGACGGAATAACATTGTGCAAAACATTATATGAATGTAGTCTTAGGAGCAACCTCAACACCATGCTCCACCTCCTATATGGCAGTTGTTGCAAAATGGCTGTCCATTTCTATCTCTATCCAAGCAGAGATGACATGGATCTCCTCTGAGGGCCTCATCACACTCCCACACTATGCCACTTCTCACCAACGGCCTGTGGTGGTACCCGCTCCTTACAGTCAACACAAGCAACACGACCTGCACCTCAGAAACACTAAACACCCAAAGACATGTAGTACAAAATCTCCACAATGCAAACATACTACACCCCAGACAGACAAGAAATGCACACAACCAAATAGAAAAACTAGCCCAAAATCCACTACTCAATATCACGTCTGAGACTGCCATAGCTGATTCTGCTCTGTTTCTAATTGTTTTGCCTCCCTTGGTAAGCAGGGGATGGATGCGGGTACGTGATGTGTCTCTTCGCCTTCTCTTCCCCTGTCTTCTTCTACTTCGGTGAGAAGCTCTGCATCTTCCTCGAATAAGTAACATATGTCTTCTATCTTCAGTGGAGCTGTCAAGGGATCTGAGCTAACTTTGAAGAACTTTGCTGTCTAGCATCTTGTTTTTTTCCCTCTGTCATAGCTTTATAGCTCTCTTACCTTCCACCTCTTTCACTTTTAAGGATATATAAGAATATTTTGCATCAGAACTCGCCAACTGAAGTCACTTAGGTGGGGTTGCTCTTCTCTGCTCCCACCTTTTGTTTAGCCAATTCCATTCCTCTTCAAGCTATTGCTTCCTGGGTTACTATGGGCAAGACTATCACAATCTGTTGTATCTCACCTTCTATTTGGATGTCCTGACAAAACCTGACAAAGCCTTCTGACCAAACTTCCTCCTCCCAATCTCCTTTTGGGGGACTTCAGTGGGAACCACCCCGTATGATGTAGGGTTTTGGGGGACACCAGAGGGGAGTTGTTAGGATCAGTTTTAGTAGAAAATGATTTCTGACTTTTGAATTACTGTTCAAACACCTTTTGGCGATCATACAGCAGCACAGTTTTAGCTCTAGATTTGTCAGTCATCAGCCCAGTGTTATTACTCTATTTCAGCTTGATTGCACATGACATCCTATGTGGTAATGATCACTTTCCTCTAGTTATAAATTTTTAAAATTTCATTAAGCAGGGTAATAATTTTCCCACCACTCCTGTACACAGTTATATGAAGATGCTGGTAAACCTCCACTTTCTCTTGGCCATCTGGAACTTATATTGTCTTATGTCTCTTGTTTGAATGTTTTATTTACTTGTCCTGCACCCAGAATGTTTGCCAGCAATATTTTACAGCCGGCTCTGTTTTTCTTGTTTAAGTCCACTGTGCCTGATTTGGTTTAGGCCACATCACACCATCTTAAATGTGTTACTGCTTTTATGTTGTCCTTTTTACTTTTTTGTTGGTTTATGTTGTAAGTGGTGGTAATATTATATCACCTGAGGGTCTTCATTTTTACCCTTTCACTTAAATGAAATTCTCTCGATGTGATATAGCCTTAGTTGCTGGCATTATGTAAACCAACGGACCAGAGTAGCTGGAGGCTTTGTATTTCCTTTGGCATAACTCAAGGTGCCTGCACCATATAATTTGGAATAAGGACTGAATGTCATTAAGTTTTCTGTCTGCTCTGTCATTACTCGATGAGTGTAGTAGCAGAAGCATCTATGATGACTTGTTCAGCCCTGCCCAGAGCATTTAATTGTGCTCCATTTTATGGGCTTTTCTAACGTCATCAAAAACACTGTGTTCTGTAATCATTTAAATTGTGCAAGAGTGTACACTTATGGTAAGGTTAGGAGGTCTTGTTGCTGAAGATGAGTGGTCTGAGGTGGCTAGATGAACCGTGCCTCTGTATTACACTGAAAAAAATACTTTGTGTAAGGGGGAATCATCACAAATGGTTTGATAGATGTGTTCATTAGCTTTTTATTCAGTGTAAGGGGAATCACTAGAAGCAGTTCATTGGATGTGTTCATGAGCTAGATGTTCATTGTAAGGAGGAATCACCACAAGTGGTTCAGTTGATGTGTTTATTAGCTTGATATTCAGTAAACTCCTTTAAGAATAATAAAGCTAGATTGGTACGTAAACATCAAACAGTTTTCTTCATTTTCTGTGCTTTTAGTGATGCGCATGTTTGCCTTGTGTTTAGATCTACAAAGAAGCCAAGGAGTGTCTGAATTTGCTGTCCTACAAGCTGGGAAGCCAGGAGTACATGTTTGGCAAACAGTGGGTACTGTACTAAGACTGGGTGCTACTCTAACAGTGGGTACTGTACTAAGACTGGGTGCTACTCTAACAGTGGGTACTGTACTAAGACTGGGTGCTGCTCTAACAGTGGGTACTGTATTAACACTGGGTGCTGCTCTAACAGTGGGTACTGTACTAAGACTGGGTGCTGCTCTAACAGTGGGTACTGTACTAAGACTGGGTTCTACTCTAACAGTGGGTACTGTACTAACAGTGGGTGCTGCCTCTAACAGTGGGTACTGTATTAACACTGGGTGCTGCTCTAACAGTGGGTGCAGTACTTTGTCCTGCCAGTGTTGAAAGCAACCCATTTTAAAAAAAATGAGTAGACATGTAAAACAGTAGATGCGTAAATGAAACAAAACATCTAATATCTTAATCTAATAGTATTTAATATCCTAGTCTAATGATATTTAATATACTGAGCTACTAGTATTCTTTTTAGTTACAACTCATGTTATGACCCAAAAATCTTTCACGGATGTAATGTTGATATATGAACCTCATCTCTATTATAACTTAATAATAACCCAACTTAGCTTTTGCTCTTTTAATGGCCTTTTAGCAGAAGTCACCTATTGAAATTAGATTGCTCATGGCCTACTGATTACCCTATATTATGAACTTCTACAGAACTCACGTAAAATAAATAAAGTACATTTTCAAAGAGGCTACTTGTTCATTAGGTTACTGGACATTGTGACCCAAGCCTTATTGGTCCAGTCATACCACCCTCCTGAGTCGAATCAATGCCATAATGAGCATATCATCCTGACACCTAAAGTCGAATCGATCCAGGCCTAAATGTACTGTTTATGCAAGCTTTAGGTTAAAAACCTAAAATGGTGCATGAATGTGATTTACTCTTAAATGATTTTTTTTTCAAGTCTTTGTCATTATTCTTTAGTTTGGAAGTTCATATGAAATGTATATGCAACATTTGTTAATATGATTGTGCCTCTGCTTGGGCATTCACTTAGCCTGACCTTGTTTTGTCGATCTGATCCGACTTTCAGCGCGTATAAGTCGATTGTACTTCATTAATGACTTTTTGTTTCAGGAGTCATGTGTTTATAACAGTTAAATTCTTGTGACCAACTGTTTGTGCTCTGTTGTATTTTTTTTGCAGGAAATCAGGTTAACAAATATAAATATTGCATTTTAAAAGAGCATCTTTGTCTTGCAAGGTACATGTATATTGTACCAAATAAATCTTTTCAAACACACTCACAGGGCAGAACAATTGCATGTTCTTTCACACAAATAAAAAAATGACTTGCCTACTTTACTCAGTAAAACATATATATAAGTCCCAACTGTGATCTATATCATTTCTGGAAACAGTTAATTTTTTCTAAAAATAAAATCACTGTTTGATGTCTTGGGGACAGTAGAAAATTCCAAAGAACAAAATGAACTCGCGAAATATCATCTCTTGGGACATCCAAATCCATATTCTCATATTCTTCCCGTACTTTTTTTTTGTTCATTTCCTTCAAACTAACATTCTTCTAACAATCTGCCAACTGCTCTCTCACATCACGCATCTTTTGACATCATATGCATTCAGATAAACTTACGTCATTTGCACACTTTTGTCATGGTTTAGGCCTACAACTACAGCTAAATCTGTGACAAGTTATGACCTGATGTTAGTGGATTTTTTTATTTTAGCAAGTCTCAGTAGGGAGGTTTTACCATATAACAGTGGTTTCAGTGTGTATTCTTAGAATCTGCAACATTAATAATGCTTGACAGAATATTTGATGTATGTTTTGTAATACTGTATAACACGACTAGTATTCTTAGAATCTGCAACATTAATAATGCTTGACAGAATATTTGATGTATGTTTTGTAATACTGTATAACACGACTAGTATTCTTAGAATCTGCAACATTAATAATGCTTGACAAAATATTTGATGTTTTGTAACATGAAAAAAAATAGTTGGAATGCGAAAATAAACGTCAAATATTAACACTTGGTCAGAGACCAGTAGAAAAATGAGAAGATACGAAGGAAAATAAGTGTCTATATATGTGTGTGCGCACAGGTATGCATAAGTTTCTTGTATATTTGTGCAAAAAATCATTTAGCTAGAGCTTTTCCTTGCTTTCCCTTTGGCAAATTGATTTTTTTCCCCTTTTTTTTCAGACCTTCATCTTTAGATGCTATTATGTTTGGATACCTTGCTCCAATTCTAAAAGCACCATTGCCCAGTAACCAGTTACAAACACATCTAAAGCAGTGTGACAACTTGGTGAACTTCATTAACGAAATACTACAGCGCTACTTTCCACCAAATAGAGCAGGTGGGTTCCAGGCTTATGTAGGATGTGCCACTTTATTGTCACAGAATAAATAAATATTATTTGCATAAATTGCTTGATGTAAATCTGGGTATGTATTGTATCATTTAAGAGCTGTGAAAGATTTTTCATTCTGCTCTGTTTTCTTGCTTGTGGTAGATTATTGAGAAAAATTATAAACTGTTCATGCAAACATCAAGATTCTCTTCAAATGATTGTTGGCAGAGACTGAAGCAAGACACCAGAAAGAGGACGAAGGTCGACGAACAGATATCAGCACAGATGATGCAGAGTTTCCTCACAAACGTCGAAATATGATTTTGGCTGCAATATTTGCCATCACAGCCATGCTGGGCTATGCATTCATGAGTGGACTGATCCAGTTACATGTTGTGGAGTATCAGCAAACACAAACTGCTTGGTCAGAAAGCAGCACTAAGAGGTCCAATAAGGATCAACCATCTGGTGATTCTGCGCCAGACCCTCTTTTTGAAGAACAGCAGAATGAAAATCAACAGTAGGTTCAGGCTTGATGGGTAAAGAATAACATATAAAGGAATAGCAGCCTGGCAACATTTGGCTGCCCAATAATGTGTTTGTAAGCAAGCAGAGCTGTATGGTATAATTGGTACAGTTGAGGAAGGTGCAGGCCTTCATCATGCATAGAGAGGGTGGACAAGTGCCTGAGAACAGGAACATGAAAGAAGGAATGATGACCAGAGATAACTATTGTGTATTGCATGCATCAACCCAGTATGTATAAAGATAATGTTCAGAAGAGTGTTTCATTATCCATGTATAATGTGGGCCATGAATATGTGTTTTTTATTTTGCAAACTTGGAGGACTTGTGGTAAAAAGAGATGAAAGCAAGTTTTCTGTACATGAATAGTTGCATTCAAAAACCGTTGTTCATGTAGAAGTTTTCTCCCTTAAAACAGGCAGAATCCAATTGTATAAAGATTAGCTGAAGAATATGGAAAACAGTACACTTGACACTACTGGTGCAAACTGGAACAGACTGAAGTTATGGTGGTAATGTCAAAAGGCCTTAACTGCAGGACATAGCTTTAGTGAGGTGATGACTGAAAGGTTGCCTTGGTTTGTGTGCCTTCTTTGCTTATGATGCTAGATATATTTGTTTTGATAAAGGTGTTTACTTCCTAGGCTGTTCAAGTTCTTTATCAGTATTCATAGTGCCTGGCTGATATTAGTTAAGAGGACTGAATCCTACCTCATGAGGCTCTTCCTTCTTCTAGAGACCCTGAAATTTTGTCAGGTTTTGGTGACTGAAGTGATGAAGTGTTTCTAGTCTTAGGCACTTGACAAAAATCAGGGGGTTGGTAGTAAGCATGTTAGCTTAAGCTGACAGGTGGCAGAAGGTGAGAGACAGTAATTAGTTGAGGTTTATTTACTTTACAACAGTTCTTGATGTCAAGTGTTCTGTGAGTTAAGAAATGTGAGACATCTGTCAGCACTAAAGATGGTTGTGTCTGTAACTGAAACCAGAACAATACTGCCTTAATTTCTTCTTAAAACTGACGTGGAAAGACCGTCTTCACTAAACATATTTTTCCTTTTTGTAGTGTGAAGAGGTAACCTTCCTAAAATGCTCCCATAAGTTAAACAAAAAATACATCTTAAGTCTTAACACATTGATCACTTATTATTAATGAGAGTGACAGGCGGTCACAAGTAGCCTATAGCCACCAGTAGCCTTAGAATGTGCTCTGCATTAGAGAGAGGTCTTGCCAATAAGTTTTGTTTAGCTGTGGAGCTTTGTCTTACCTGAAATGACAAACGATCTTGTGATTCTGCTATTTTGGAAGCTGTTTAAAATGTTAATATTTTCTTGTAGATAACCTCAACAAAATAGGCCTGCATAAATGTACCAGTGGGTTTGTGTACTGAAAGAGGAAAGCTGATGAAAAGGTGTTGACAATAGCATCATGTTCATTTTGAAGAAGATAAACCTTCACATTATAAATAAGGCACATTGCTGACATACTTCCACACTTCAGAATGAAGCATGTTGCTGACAGACTTCCACACCTAGGAGTGAAGCAGGTTGCTGCTTTTTGTTTACATGCATTACACATTGCTGAGTCGACCTCTATATATAAGTGTTTCAAGTATCCCAGTATTCCTATACAGCTTGCCTCTTAGCTACTGTGAAATGTTAGCTATTAATACTTTGAAATGTTAGAAAGAGAGCAGTAAATATTTTGTTTCTGGTGGCTTTGTTGTCAATGTGACTGGAGATGTTTTTCTGTGAGTGATAAGTACTCTGGTGTCCTGAGAGGTATGGATCTCAAATTCTGAATGGTGAAGCAATATGCTGTGCCAAGTAGGTTAATGAGGTGGTATACCAGTTACTGAAGGTACTTGTAAATGGAGTGTAAGAGTATGAGGTGCTATTCCAACTAGTGGAGGTAGTAACTTGTGTATGAAGGAGTGTAAGAGTATGAGGTGGTATACCAGCTAGTGGGGGTAGTAACTTGTGAATGAAGTGCGAGAGTATAAGTACCAGCTAGTGGAGGTAGTAACTTGTGTATGATGAAGGAGTGTAAGAGTATGAGGTAGTATACACCTAGTGGAGGTATAGTAACTTTTAAAAACAAAGTCCCAGAAAGTTTGTGCTCTGCAGTTCATGCTTGCTTTTTTAATGATTACCTCTATTGACATTTGCTACTGTATGCTATCAGAAAGGCACCCCTTTCCTCATGTGTTCACACGTTACCAGTTGAAACTTTTCTTTAAATGCAACATTTTAAAGCTTAAGGATTAGGTGGTCTGTGTGACCAAAAGTTTATTTCATTATTGTGTAGCCAAGTGGCAAATAGGAACAAGAAGAAGAAGTAGCTGCTGAATAAACACAGGACAAAGCAAGAAGTTCTGACAAAGACAAGAACCTTAGAATATGTGCTTCAGGATTCGAGTAAACTTACATCCAGTTCGAGACAATTTCAGAGAACAAAGTCCTTAATTTTAGGGCCATAAGTTCCTGGACTGCAGAATATCCCACTTCCTAAATGTTATCTTTCCATTGCAGGTCTGGAGCTGCATGCAGTATCAAACTAAAATTGACTGTTCTCTCATGCTTGCTCCTATACCGCTATGACTTTATGTGTAGTCATAGACTATAGCTGCTGCTTCATCCTATAGGTTTTTGAGGATTGTGGTTATCTTCCCTTTGTAAAACGAGATTGTCTGTTCTCTGTAATGAAAGGTTAGATATGCTCACTGGGTATTAGCAGATATGAAGCAGAGAATATACACTGTAGTTCTTGGGTACTATTTCTGGGAATTCCAAAGGCATCTGGGTAGTGGACTTTTGTATGGTAGAGAGAGACATGCTTTCCCTACTGAATACTACTTTAAGTGGCAATCTATATGCCTACTCAGAGAATTGTCTACATGCCTGCTCATTTTTTTTGTTGTTGTTGAGGAATTCATGGAGTAAATAATACAATCTACACATGGAGAATATCGTGTGAGAAAACCTTCATACCATTTCCTATGCTTTGTAGACAACATTGAACTGATAGCAGACAGCAGTGACCTGCAGGACCTCGCCAGCAGACTGACAGCTTGAATGCAGACCTGCACTGACAAGAGTTAAGACATAGTCATTGGCAATGGCAGATATGTACAGAGTACAGCTCATGGAGGTGTACAGCTCTAAGTGTTTAGGATCTGCATCTTCCAAAGATGGCAGACATCTGCATCAGGATCATGGCAGCTCCATTGTTAGACATCTGCATTGGGATCATGACAGCAACAGTGGCACACAAAACCAGTGACTGTGTGGAGCATGGTCGCCACACTTGTAGGACACCCAGAAGCCCTTCTCATGACACTTGAGCAGCCTAAGTTGATGTGGTCAGGTCATGTGACCCAGCATGACACTTTGTCTAAAACCCTCCATCAGAGTTATTTGGAGGAAGGTTGACATAAAATGAACAGAGGAAGAACTACTTGCAGACAGTAAGGAGTGTACTGGTCATCCCATGCATGACCTGCTAACTGCCGCTCAAGACAGGCCTAAGTGGCGATAGTCTTGTCAACTGCTTAGTTTATCCATTTGTCTCATGCCTACAGCCGCAACAGCCAATACCAGTGGATCACCATCATCTTTCGACAACAGGTAGCAGTCGAGGAGTTGATGTAGAGAAGGGCTTGCTATTTCTCATAGTATAAATCTGTATGCCAACTGTATGCTGCATGCTTTGTGTAAAGAAGTAGCTGTATATCACTGCATTGTGTAGAGAAATAGCTGTATGCTGCATGCATTGTGTAAACGAGTAACTGTATACTGCATGCATTGTGTAAAGAAATAGCTGTATATGCATGCATTGTGTAGAGAAATAGCTGTATGCTGCATGCATTGTGTAGAGAAGTAGCTGTATGCTGCATGCATTGTGTAAAGAAGTAGCTGTATATGCATGCATTGTGTAGAGAAATAGCTGTATACTGCATGCATTGTGTAGAGAAGTAGCTGTATGCTGCATGCATTGTGTAGAGAAGTAGCTGTATTCTGCATGCATTGTGTAGAGAAGTAGCTGTATGCTGCATGCATTGTGTAGAGAAGTAGCTGTATGCTGCATGCATTGTGTAGAGAAGTAGCTGTATTCTGCATGCATTGTGTAGAGAAGTAGCTGTATGCTGCATGCATTGTGTAGAGAAGTAGCTCTATGCTGCATGCATTGTGTAGAGAAGTAGCTGTATGCTGCATGCATTATGTAAATAACTGTATGCTGCATGCATCATGTAAGTAGCTGTATGCTGCATGCATTGTGTAAATAACTGTATACTGCATGCATCATGTAAGTAGCTGTATGCTGTATGCATTGTGTAAAGAAGTAGCTGTATGCTGCATGCATTGTGTAAATAACTGTATACTGCATGCATCATGTAAGTAGCTGTATGCTGCATGCATTGTGTAAAGAAGTAGCTGTATGCTGCATGCATTGTGTAAAGAAGTAGCTGTATACTGCTTGCATCATGTAAGTAGCTGTATGCTGCATGCATTGTGTAAAGAAGTAGCTGTATACTGCATGCATCATGTAATATACTGCATGCATCATGTGAGTAGCAGTATACTGCATGCATTGTGTAAATGAGTAGCTGTATACTGCATGCATCATGTAAGTAGCTGTCTTTAATGTCTCACTAGAGCATGCTTAAGACATGCACACAGTAGCAAGAGAATAATAATGTCTATATTGGGAGAGAACTCAATCGTGTGCAGGCTATAACCAGTCGTCCCTTGACCGCCACCTGTAGTTGGGGGGATCACATGGATAGACTAGCAGCTGACAGGCCGCCACTCTCGTCTATTGTGGGCGATAGTCTGCAGGTCCTGTACAGGACGACCAGTCCAGTCTTTGAACTTCATAAGTCAGTTCTTTCTCTGGTTACCGCGGTGTCCACTACCCTCCAAGGTGCCTTGAAGGACAGTCTTTGACAGGGTGTCGTGCCGGGTCACGTGGTCATAGAAGACCATCTGATGTTGCTTGACTGTTAAAATAGAGGCTCGTGGTGTAAGCTACAACCATTGATGATGGGCTCTTCCTTTCATGACAAAACATCAACCAGTTCAATCCAATGTTCACACCTTGTAAAGCATATCATGTTTCACATTTTTGAAAAAAATACATTTCTTGCAGGATTTAGTTTGATTTTTGTTAGTGTGAAAGATTATCTGACAGCCTTTTCACACAACGCCTCACTCTTGGCCACTAAGCATTTACTGTGTGATTTTTGTGTGGATTCAAGCTGGGTAAATACAGTTCTGTAAATCTGCATGTCTGGGAGCATTATTAAAACTGAATTCCTTTCACAACAGGCCCACAGTCACTGAGCTCAGTGTCAAAGTCAAGGTCAACTGCTTGAAGAACCTGCCTGGCAAAAGTCTTTATCTTCTTTGTTAGTGGCTGGTTGTGAAGTCCTCGCCTCCATCGTTCCATGTCTAGCCCGACTAGTTTGCTCAGTGCTGGAAGTATGACCATCGACACTTGAATAATGTGCAATGGCCAGATCTTCAAGGGTAAATTCTGAGGGTTAACGCGCTTCAGACAACTGCGAGCAGGACTGCTACTGAGAAGCTGGGTGCTGCTGCAGGCGTTGCATAGGACAACATGACAAGCTGGGTCAGAGTACAGATTTAGCACCTCCGCTCCAAAGAGGTTGTTTAACGCGCGGTGGGTGTAGCGCTGAATGGCAACTTCAAGGGTTCTAGAAGGCAAGTGTCTTGTCATCTCACCCTGTTTTCTCACAACCTGTGGCATAAAATGCAGTGCATCAAGGAATGTTATTAGTTCCTTGCGCTGCTCAGATGCTATCTTTGTAGATATCTTTTTGGTGATGCGAGCTGCTTCCCTCTCTAAGACAGCTTGCATTTGTTGACGCAGCATTTGTCGGGGCTGCATAAGCCTGTGTATGCCTCGGAAAAAAAAAGCACTGCTACAATGAACAGATACATATTCTGTTCCTACATAATCTAACAGTTGTTGGAATAAGCTGTGAAATGCAACCTTCATATCAGCCAGGTCTATGTTAAACCCAAACTTACATGTTTGCCATGTATCAAGGCATCGAAAAGTGGAGTAGTCAATTAAGCCTGTCCATCCAATCCACTCATTTGCACCCAAAACTAGCAGGAAGGAAGTTAGAAGGAGACCTTTTTGCTGAAGCACCACTTCAATACTGACATGAGGAGTGAAGCTGGTTTTTAAAGCCAGAGGAATTCCAACAGTCCAAGGATCATCCAGATCAGATGGACTTGACATGGTAATGGACATAACCTCAAAGTTATTTATAGTCTTCAAGAGAATTTCTGGACAGCACAATGCCATCTTAGTCACATACTGTCGGACATGAATGTCCAGGGGAACTGCTTGAAGTTTGCTTATAGGTAATGGAGGTAACTTGTCGCCTGCAACATGATAAGCAAAGTTGGTGAATTTGAATCCCACTGCCTGCAGAAGCCATGATTCCAACAAGTGCTTGAAGCACAGGAGATCATAGAATACACAACCAGATCGGATCGAGCTGACCATGTTAGGTAGAGCTTTAGCAAGATAAGTTTTGAACCATAATTCTTGCACTGGGAGCACAGCAGGTGGTATGATGCTATGTGTGATCTGGGTGTAGTTGCTTGGAAACCCAAGAACATTTCTGGTATGCATGTCGAGGAACTTTTCATCAAGAATAATGTTGTTGAAGACATGTGCTGCCACGCAGGCGGCTAAAGTTTCTGTTGGAAGATAGCTAATGATATGCATGAGCACTTCTTTAGGTAAATCCCCTACTGCCTGCTGGTTCAAAAGATTTGCGGATTGTTTAATTTCCCTCTCCATCTGCACAAAGATTTTAGAAAAGAGTTTAGTAGCTCCCTACACCAGCAGAAAAAAAGGTCCAGAGATTATTGTAAAGCTTATCTGTTTTGTAGACATAATTTAGTTCACACAAATAATGAGTTCTTATAGTTATACACTGACTTTGTTTGCTCCTTTAGAAGCTAATACTAAAATAAATAAAGAAAAGAAAATCAATAATGTATCATGACAGCTGATGACATGTAATCATAGTTGGAATTTCCAAACCATCCATAGTAAATGTAACATTCCTTCAGATATTTTTATAGCTTGCAAAGAAAAACATCAGTGACCATCATATCCTCAAAAAGTAAACTAAACTGATTTATTCTGATGAGGTAAACACTCAGCATTGTGAGTTAATTAAGCTAGCCTCTAAAACTTAGTCCTCTAATTATATGTATCAAAAATGTGATAAAATTTTTTTTTACTGGGAAGTTATAAAAACTGAATACAAACCATTTCCAAACATTCTATAATTTTTCATCATTTCATGGGCCATAAAGTATGCATTCCTTCCTTGACTGGCACCAGTTAAAGACTATGCTGGTCTGCTGAACAGGTTGTCAGATGGGAACAAATAAGGCTGGCTCCTTAGACCTGTTTTGAGCGGTGGGAAACAGGTCCTGCATGGATGTCTCCCTTATACTTGCAAGCCAGTTCTTTTACTGTCCACAGCGTCGAGGTATAGCCTGAAGGACCGTTGTAGGAAGAGTGTAGTGCCAAGTCACATGACCAGCTTACGTCTCAGCGGGAAAGAGAAGGAAATCTAGGTCAGTCCCCAGCAAACACGCAAGATTCGGCCAAGCTTGTAACATTGGTCCAAACTTGGCCGAATCTTTCGTGTTTGCTGAGTGACCTCTAACATGGTCCTAACGACCAAACCGTTATAAACACCACATTCATCTTTTACAACAAAGAAATTTGAAGAGTATCATAGTTACATTTATCATTATTATTATTACTTTTATTATTCTCTAGTTACAGGGGAATGTTTTAACGTCTTAGTTGCTCAGAGGTTGCAAGCAGGGGTTTGAAGCGTTGGTTGCGTCCTACAAACGGGGCTTTGACGGGAAACTAAGCTACCTGATATTAAAACATGGCTAGCCTTCACACTTCTGTGTACATGCAAGTATTCCAGAGCATGCAGTACACCCCGCAAGATATGTGACCGCTAGCTCTATGCACAAGATATATGTGACCGCTAGAGGAATGAATATTACTGATTAATTACTGGTAGCAGCAAGATATATCCCAGCGGCAATGAGAACAGGTCTGTAGAAAAGCTCGCAGCTTGCAGGTAAGCTTACAGTCGAGGGGACAAAATGGGGAAAACACTCCAGAAATCTCTAATAGCTGGCAGGTTTCCGCGCAATCGGGGAGAAAAAAATGGTGAAAAAACACTGGCGAGATGGCTGCCCATTGATTACCTAAGTAACCAATTTGCTGTGCTGGAGTGGCGTCCCTTGAAGGCGCTCACCACATGAGTGAGTAGCATACAGTGTATGTTGCCTAGCAGTTGAGAGAAATAATCAGGACAGCTGGACAGGTGCCAGCATACAACTTAAAACACAGCACGGACACTTTGTACTGGATGTCAGAACAGATGGGAAGCCAGTACAGAAAGCGAAGGAGATGGGTGGTGTGGCCCCGCGTCCTGGCTCATACATATACAGCAAGCAAGGAGTTGTAATAATCACAAGTCTGGATAAAACAAACACACAGACACGATCAGAGTGTTGGTAGCGCGTAGACAGAATATGTGACGGTTGACTTTGATCTTGTGTAGCTCATAATAGACAGACTAACAGACAGCTGTAACTTGTCTATCATAATAGACAGACTGACTGACAGCTGTAACTTGTTTACCGCCCCCGCAAACATACCAGTTGATACCTCCAGTACAGGTCCATCGCTGTGTCATTCTTGCCCCCGGAAAATGGCGGCAGTCGCGCTGTCTGCGGCCCGCTGGCATTTAACGGCACAGTTTCCACTACGTGCCTGGTTGCAGCGTACTCTGCCGCCCATTGCTGTGGCTATTTTGTGGGCTTGTGGCCCATTAATTGCTACCCATCTATGGCCCTGCTCCAGAGTCCTACCTCAAAATTCTAGATCCTATTCATCACCAAGGGCTCCGCATTTGTTTAGGTGCCTTCCGCACGACTCCTGTACAGAGTTTGTACGCAGAAGCTGGTGAGCCTCCACTTTCTCTCCGTCGTCTGAAACTCATGCTATCCTATGTCTGTCGTTTAAAAGCTCATTCTGGAAACCCTGCGTACCGTGCTGTTTTCCGACCTCAACGTGCTGCCCTAGCTGTATGCCATTCGTACCTAGGAACAAAAGCCATTATCACTCCGAGTTGCACCTCACCTACAAGCTGCCGGAGTAGATATTCAACAGGTAGAGCCTCTTTCTCCACTAGCAGCACCTCCTTGGATCCTTCCTGTTCCAGAGATTCGTTTTGATCTCACAGCTTTTAAAAAAGGGGATTAGGGTTCTGGCAATGTTCTAGCAGACCAGGCTGCCAAGGCTGCATGTCAGTCCCCTGGTAAACTACAGTCAATTATCTCATTAGACTGCAAACCTTTATTCTCAGGTTACATTCAGTCCTTATGGCAACGCAACTGGGACACTATGTGCCAAAATAAGTTATATGCCACTCTTCCATGCCTTTCCGACCGCCTATACCTTCTTGCCACCCTTCGAGGCGGGAGGAGGTGGTCGTTACAAGATTAAAGACAGGACACACATATGCCACGCAAGGATATCTCTTACGAGGTGAACCACTACCTCGGTCCACCTGTTTGTCCCTGGTGTAGAGGAAATTTTAATGTTTTACACTTTCTGATTATCTGTCCGAAGCTTCAGACTACCCGTTATCAGTTTTTTTTGTTTTTTTGTTTTTTGTTTTTTTTTTACAGAGAATTCTCTTTTTTCCTTATTTAAATCCGTCCCATCTGCAGCAATCTTTTCATTTTTAAAGAAGATAGGAATTTACCATGAAATATAAACAATTTGTATGTTCTGTTTTTAGTGTGCTGGTAACCTTTTTTGGGTTTCACCAACCCTTTTTATACTTTATCCATCTCTTTACATCTTTTACTTACTATTTTGGCTTTTTACAAAATATCATATTTATATGACTTGGGAAGACTTATCCCTAAACCTTTAAAGTTAAAGCTACCTTTTGCCGTGATATAGCCCTAGTTAATGGCACGACATAAAATAAACAAACAACAAACAAACAAACAAACAAACAAACGCCCATTGCTGTAGGTCTGCTGTTGGCTACATCTCCAAATTTCAACACACAAAGTGAAGGAGACAGTGTCAACACAGAAAGTGAAGGAGACAGTGTCAACACACAAAGTGAAGGAGACAGTGTCAACACAGAAAGTGAAGGAGACAGTGTCAACACACAAAGTGAAGGAGACAGTGTCAACACAGAAAGTGAAGGAGACAGTGTCAACACAGAAAGTGCAGGAGACAGTGTCAACACACAAAGTGAAGGAGACAGTGTCAACACACAAAGTGAAGGAGACAGTGTCAACACACAAAGTGAAGGAGACAGTGTCAACACACAAAGTGAAGGAGACAGTGTCAACAAAGTACACAGTGTCTACATCTAACGTCAGGCCTGAAGGCATCAGGGGCAAGAACTCTGACAGTACTGTGCCTTAGTGTGTGCTGGGGTTTTGTTATTATCTCCCTTACTAACATCTCTCATTGCCACTTTTTTGGGGCGTGGGGTAGTCTCATCTTACCTTGCGTATGCACGTGTACGTGCATTGTAACTCTCCAATCATTATTTTTTATCATTTTCATCTACATGTGTTTAAACTTCTTATTTGTTTCATTCATTTCGTCTTTGTTGTGGTCTTCGTTCATCAAGGGTTCAACAGGTACGTGGTGTCCCGCCTGCTAATTCGTCAACGTCCCAGTGAAGGGAAAAACTTCTCCAGCCTTCGGAAGCGTGACGTCAGCGACCTTTCACGCTTCCGTGCTAAGCCAACCCTCCGCTTCACTCTTTGCCAGCTATGAAACTTGTTTCTGGGGCTAATTCTACAACTTTTAAACACTATGAAGGGCAGCATAAAGTTAATGGCGACAGGCAAAATAGCTCAAGGCCTAAAACTGATGACAGCTAGTTAAGCCGAAGTTTTAAATCAGAAAAAGTGTTGTTGGGATAAATAAGCAAGTCATTGTTACATTCAGATGTAATCTTAGTCTATCATCTTAGTTACGGTGAGCGACCACAACTTCTTGTCCTCTTGGTGACTCAGTGCCACCTATAGGATTACTTCCATTGCTTTCCCTCCAAAGATTTGCTCATCCTATCACCGACTTCATCACCTCTCCAATGCCTTCATCACCTCTCCATTCTGCAAGGTGTGTGCCCGTCAAAGCCCAAAGTGTGTGAACTTGCAATGAACTTTATTTCTATTTTTATTTCTAACTTCTACTTTTGTGACTTCCCATGTTCAAATTGGCCACTGGGACCAATAAAGTTGGTCATTGTCAGGGTCTCCATACACAGGTACAGCCTATTGCATCTGTAACCGAGTGGTGTGTGGTGAGGGGAGTCGAACAGTGGCCACAACAGTCCAGCACTCAAACCAGAAAGGCAGGAACCTGTCAGCAGTTGCACAACTCTTTAATGCAGATAGATCAACAGTCACGGCTACGTCGCTTGTCTCGCGTTTTCACTTCGCAGTTTTCTCCCCTGTCCTTGCGTCTCACCTCTGCCCTTATATACCTGGCGGGTGGGTCACTTTTCGCGGTCTTCTGCATCAGCACTATTCCCGCATGCATCAGCAGATCTATTTTCGCGGTCTTTCACAATCGTACCTTTACTTTACTCGCATGCATCAGCATTTTCAGCCTAACAAGCGCTGGACTACCGGCCCTCTACACATCCATCACGGAAACCTGTGAGGCAGGGGCTCGACATGATATACAATATACATGATCCAAGTAGCAGGCGCAACTTGTTGCTAAGGCACAAGCTCCATGACTACAGGCAATGAAACTGTTTTAAATTTCCTGACTGAAGCAGTTTAGCGGCGAGCTGTGCACATTTAGACTGGTCAGAGCTCTGTGGGTGTTAATAATGTTAATAATGTCTGTGGCTTTGGTAGTAAGTGCTATCTACTTTCCTTTGCCTCACTGGGCTTTTGTATGTGGGATCAGTAGTAAGGAAATTAACACTGAAAGAGATAATAATTTAATATTGTAACACAGTATGTGTACAGAAAGCATTTATGTAATCTAATAAAATACAATATTACGAAATGTGGAGAAAAAAATATTCCACATACACCTCTTAATAAGAAAATCCTGACGAGGTCTGGGGTAGCCATCACTCGAGTGGTAGACTACCCTGATGTGTGTGTGTCCTGCCCACACCAACATCACACATTGGGAGGATCGGTGAGTTACATTAAAGATGCTATGCTGAATCTGCATTAGGTTCTAAAGCTTTTTGTGTTCTGGTATTCCAATTATTTGAAGACTTCTTTCCCTTGGGGAGCTCTGTTGCTTAATGGCGTGTCACAGATTATGGAAGTCGTGTCAGTGTTCTGTTGTTCTCGTCGCGTGTGTCTCATGTGTCTCTGATAGCCACTCGGGTACATGTTGGCAAGTTTGTACATTGATTCCTGCTTACATCACACAGCTAGCATCACCCGTACCTAACGTAGGTGTAGCCCGAGGCCTGGCGTCACACGGAGTAGATAGTTGGTAGTTTCGGTACAAAGCCTTTGGAGCCACGTTTACCATTCCGCTTGCCTGCCAACTTCTTCAGAAAGCCTGGATGGAGACGGGGAACGCCCATGGGGGTGTGGGGATGGAAAGACCAGTGGGAAGAGGTAGAAATGATGGACGTAGCCCTCGTCCGACTCCCCGGATCTACAAGCATGACGTCACGTGGAGGCTCGTGAGCCAGTGGTGAGCCGGACTCAACGTCGCTGGTGACTTTGCCGTCACCTAGAATCACACACACACACACGCAACCACGCATGCATGCACGAGTATAAATAGAAACACATAAATGGACTGTTGACCCCACTCGCTGTAATCAAAATATGTAAGTGCTTGGCGAGCGATAATAAAAACTCTCTCGTTAACGCATGCGCAAAGTAGTAGAAATTTAGTTCATAATAAAGTTAGAGCGTTTGAAAGTAGAGCTCCTAGAAGGGTGGAAGAAAAGAGAAAGCGGTGGTATTACTTGTAGCATCAACAACAGTAAGACCTGTGTTACACTTACTAGACGGAGCCTTTGCTGATAACAAGCAACTTCCGTTTCCGACTGGAGCATGCGCAAGCATGCGTAAAGCGGGCTGGTCGACAAGCAAGGCCTTGTGGGACGCCATGAGCTGCAGGGGCAAGCGCACTTCTGCATGGCGCACGTTGGCCACATGACGGAGGGGGATGGTTCCGATTTTAATCTCGTCTTGAAAGGCCACACCTTGCCACCCCCAGCCACGTGACGACACATCCACCTGAGAAATAAATATTACAGGAAGTCAAGAAGACAGCACAGGAAGTCAACAAACAACAGAGTAAACAACAACACCCCCCCCCCCACACACACATTGAACACCTGTGTGTGTGTGCATTATGTATACTGTGCACAATGCAGACTTCCTAATAATATCGAGAGCTAGTATACACCCCTCAGTTCCGTCTCTCTGATGTCACTTTCTTTTCTGATGAATCTGAACGAGCTACACGTCCCTCACCGCACTCCCAGGTCTGGGTGGAGTCCTGCTTAGCCGAGAGAGTCGCAAACTTACATTTCTAGCAGGACTTCTCCAGTGATTTTCAATGACTGCACGAGCTTTTCGATTTTAGAGCAGGTGCACGTTCATCAGTGTGATGACATGTGGGTGAGCGCGAGAGATCTCAGTGGTTGAGGAAAATGGTTAAGTTGCGAAAGTTGTCTAATGACAATAAAAGGAAACCAAACGAATGACACATTTTTCAACAAAACGTGTGTAGCAAGAAAAACTAGATAAAAGTGTAGAAACAGCTGTAAAAATGCACATCCCTTGTGGCGAAAACTTCATCTTCTGAGTCAGTCATCACAAGGGTTATGCTCACGCGACTAGTGTAACTGTGAAAACACGGCAGCCCGCCAGGTCGAACATAAACATAGTCCTATAGATAAGACTCACCTGGAGAAAATATCGGACATCGATAACATGGCAGCCTCCTAAGCCAGTAGGTGGCAGGGCTGGAACCTGAAGGGACGGCTCCCACCTGGTGACCTCTGTCCTGAGCACGTCCTTTTGCTCTTCGACCACCACGTTCTTCGTAACCTTGACCCTGTTCTTTGCCCTATATGTGGTCACCTGATGGGAAGCAGGGGGCACGTCAGTTAGCAACATTTCGAAAGGACAGTGCGGATGTTTTACCTGCTGCTGAATTCAGGACTAATAAGGCACTTTTTATTATTATTGTTAGCACATTTGTGCTCCATACAGATCTTTCATACGTCTGTCACTATTATATGTTGATACTATTTATAGACTATTTTTACTATTTATATGTTACAAATCTGTAACTATATCATTTGTCATACATCAATCACTATTTCGTACCCTACAGCTCTTTTGCTGCCTGTTACAGATTCGCCCCCTATTTTATGTTTTGTTGTTTACTACACTATCCACATTTTAGGTATTTTGGTCAAAAATGGTTATTAAAAAATCAGCCCTTTGTTATTCATTGTACACGATTTCATGAACTAAACCCTAAACAAATATAATAAAATAAAGATATTGCTTTTGTTTTTACACACTTTTTCACTATGTGTGTAGAATGTTATAGTCGACTTTCACCCACTTCCCGTCGTTTTAGAAGTCTGAAATTTTCACGTTACTCATTTCTGGTGCCAGTGCAATATTAAATCATTTCCAGCACTCCACAATCAGTAAAATAATATTTAAAAATAAATTCTGTATGCGAAAGATAGGCGGGACTAGGGGAGATAGATGAGTGCTACTCTAGAACAAGTGTTCTACATTTTTTTAAGGATAACGAGATCTTAAAATCAACTGGATTTTTCTATATATTGCATGGCAGAATGTCGTATGCTAGAATGCCCTGTACTACAGTGTATAGCCACAAACATACTGATGCCTTTACTACTGCAGTGAATAATTACAAGAACAAAACAACGATTTCACTATCCACGATGATGACAATGATGATGAAAAAGAAGTGAGCTACAGAGAAGGATGATGCAATGCGAGTCAGGAAATAATAAATGCAAAATGTGTAAAGAGCATACTTACACTCAAGGAGCAAGCTCTCAGCAAGAAAGAAATAAACATGGACAGCATGCAATGAACAGGAAAACAAATAACATATGAGCTATACAAGAATCAACAACCGTACGAAACAACGAATAAAATCAAATACAGAAAACACACAGAGGAAGCGAATAACAAGAACAAGAGCTGAGAGTAACATGATATTGCAAAAGGAAGGGTGTGACAAAGGACGAGCAATGGGAAAGGTTAGGAGTCATGGGAGGAAAGATGGGCGATACGATGAACAGACCTGACTAACCATCGATACAATGAGCAGACCTGACTAACCATCGATACAATGAGCAGACCTGACTAACCATCGATACAATGAGCAGACCCTACTAACCATCACAAGTCTGACTGTCAGCAGGATCGTAGTCCGCGTGAAGTTGCGGACCCTGACGTCTGGAAAGATTGTCTCCCCGGGCACGTAGCCTGTGTAGGGCAGCTGGCAGCTGACGTCATACTGGTCAGGTCGGAAGCAGCCGCAGCAAAGAACGACATGCTCGTGGTGGCGGACTGATTTCTGACAAACAAATCAAGTTGTACTGCAAGTATTTCTGGGAAAAGCGATTGCCTGCCTATTTATCTGTGTATAAATGTCATAACTATCTTTTAAATCACAAAAAGTCTGAGTGAGGGTTATTCATGTTACCTCCACCTCTACCAGCACTCCCCCATTAATGCAAGACTACCACTCGAGCAAGGCTTTGACCGTAGATGGCGGTGGTCAGCAACTTCTCCTGAAAGTCTAAAGCAGTGTCTCAAGCGGTTGATTCTTCATCCTTCGCAATTTGAGGCTTGAAAAAAGAGCACCAGGTGGTCATCATCGCTCCATGTTTGATTATTAAAATCCCCGCTCCCAACCCCAGTTCGAATAAAGGTCGCCAACTACAGGCTCAGGATGGTAAACAAGTTTCCCACACCTTTCGTCGATCCTTGACGACGGCCCCAAAACCAAAACAGATGGATAATCTCAACAGTAGGGTTAATTGCTAAATATTAGTAACGAAGCATGGTGTTATATTGGTACTACTAACCCTGGCAAAAACTTTATTGTCTGTCGAGAGAAATGATGTGCTGCGCTCAACATAACCCTTCACAGCACAAGGTAACAAGAAGCAGAAAGAACAGAAACAATAAATATTTAGAGGGTACATCAGGGTATGAATGATATACAGCACACATTCTGCTCTCTTCAAAAACGCCATAGAACTGTCAAAGAAAGCTGTGATCTGCTTTCAAGATAACGCAAACACTGTCCTCGAATACTTAGCCAAGACCGAATTTATTCACGATATTCCTCCTGGCCAGCTAATCCTTACCTGTCCTGTATATTGCTAGTACGCCAGCTAACCCTAACCCTGTATATTGCTAGTACGACAGCTAACCCTAACCCTGTATATTGCTAGCAAGCCAGCTAACCACAACTAGTACGACAGCTAACCCTAACCCTGGATATTGCTAGCAAGCCAGCTAACCCTAACTAGCAAGCCAGCTAACCCTAACTAGCAAGCCAGCTAACCCTAACTAGCAAGCCAGCTAACCCTAACCCTGTATATTGCTAGCAAGCCAGCTAACCCTAACCCTGTATATTGATAGCAAGCCAGCTAACCCTAACTAGCAAGCCAGCTAACCCTAACTAGCAAGCCAGCTAACCCTAACTAGCAAGCCAGCTAACCCTAACTAGCAAGCCAGCTAACCCTAACCCTGTATATTGCTAGTACGCCAGCTAGCCCTAAGGTGTCCTGTAACTACCCTTTTGGATTAATAAAGGTGTCGGCTTAAGTACTTGAACTACGAATGTGTAACTCGGTAATAATTCTAGCTCTCGTTCGTCGGGTGCGTGGTCTAATCTAATCCACCCGTTGTGTTCTTTTTCCCCATCCGCTACACACCCGCACTTAGCCGACCTTGGAATCCACAAAAGATCTGCTTTCCTTTCCCAGACAAAAGTGTCTTTTCTTTGGTGCGTCGTTCAACTCCACAGATCTTCGTGTGTGTTCTCTGCTGTGTGACAACTACACGAACAACACAAATTAAATCTCTCCCTCTAGTGAGACACTTCATGTGTGTTCTCTGCTGTGTGACAACTACACGGACAACACAAATCTCTCTCTCTCTAGTGAGACACGTTAAATTCATCTATTGCACACGACGAGGACATAGCACGACACGCTAGCATTCGTTGGGACGGACACGCTCACACAGGTAAATACGTTCTAAGATTTATTTACATAATCTACACATACAACTACTGTATCTATTCTAACCTACCCACTAGCTACTAAAACACAGCAACTAACTCACTGGGGTGGGGAAAAAGGGGAGTGAGTGACGTGGGCCGGTTTCCAGAGAGACCAAGACACTTTTCGATAAACAGGTGCAAGCACTTGTTGTTGCTGTTGATTTTCAGGGAAAGTGCTTCCACCTCGCGGTGATTTCGCATTGTGGGGAGTGAGGATCTTTTGTGGGTGGGTGGGTTTGGTGGGTGTTGATGTAGGGGTGGGGTCACTGTCTTGTGCCGCCGCATGTATCGTCTATTTTGTTTTGTGCTCTCTTTTTCTGTTGGTGGTTAGGTTTGCCGTCTGTTTGGGTGGTGTACTGTGGTGGTGCACTGTGGTGGTGTACTGTGGTGGTGTGCTGTGGTGGTGCACTGTGGTGGTGTGCTGTGGTGGTGTGCTGTGGTGGTGTGCTGTGGGGTACTGTGGGGGTGTGCTGTGGTGGTGTACTGTGGTGGTGTACTGTGGGGGTGTACTGTGGGGGTGTGCTGTGGGGGTGTGCTGTGGTGGTGTGCTGTGGTGGTGTGCTGTGGTGGTGTGCTGTGGTGGTGTGCTGTGGTGGTGTGCTGTGGTGGTGTGCTGTGGTGGTGTACTGTGGTGGTGTACTGCGGTGGTGTACTGTGATGGTGCACTGTGGTGGTGTGCTGTGGTGGTGTGCTGTGGGGGTGTACTGTGGTGGTGGGCTGTGGGGGTGTGCAACAACAACAACAACAACAGCAGCAGCAGCAGCAGCAGCAGCAACAACAACAAGGGCAACTTATAACTCGCAGCATCACGACCAAGACAGATCGCACTCTGCGCTGACCAATAATGATAAATGAAAGATAAACTGCAGACGTGAAGACATGTAATTATTCCCTAGTAAATCTGCGGAAATATTATTGTCCCTCGGGTTTGAAGGCGTGGAACCTTTCACCGTAGGCATGCACTTTGTGTTGTCTGTCATATGCACGCTCAGGTCATATGTTAGTAGGGGGAAGGTTGATGTTGACAATAAAGATTTGTGCACTGTGAAGGTGTTACCATGATCGCCGGATGTCTGTTGAGGTCGCTGTCGCAGATGACGGAGAGGGCCCGCGACGTCCTCAGTTCCGCAGCACCGGGCCTGTCCACCACACAGTCCAGCCAGTGGCGGACAAAGCCGTAACGACCCTCAAAAGAGCCAGGCAGGCTGTCTGGTATGGTGATCTCGAACTCCAGGGAGTGGCAGCCAGCAGGCATTACCTCCCCGTATGAGGTGGTGGGCTCTGACGTCACGGGCAGTTGTGCACGAGAAAAACGGTGAATACACGAGATTACAGGAAAAAAGTAGCTAGAAATGGTGATGAATGATATTAGGGAATATATATATAGGGATAAACGTCAGGGTGAGTTATGAACGGGAAAAATAGGGATACATGAGAGAAGAGAATATATATATAGAGAAATAGTGATAAATGATATTTGAGAAAAAATATATAGGGATTAAAGTGAGGGTCGGTTATGCACAAGAAAAATAGAAATACACGAGATAAGAGAATATAATGGAGAGCGAAAGGGATAAGCGAGATCAGAGAACCGGTGAATGGTGTGATACACAACCCCAAACTAATGTTTGCAAGAAGGTATAAAACCATCATTTGCAAAACACAGGGTAACCAGCTTAACAACTGTTCCGAGAACAACGTCTTTGTGGAGAAAAAAAAATAACGATACCATTTTATCCACGTGATCACACAGATAAGGACATTGAAACTTTTAAGATGTAATCACATAGCTCACGTCGTCGTCGTCGTCGTAGTCGTAGTCGTAGTCGTAGTCGTAGTCGTCGTCGTCGTCGTCGTCATCGTCATCCTCCTCCTCCTCATCATCATCATCAATCATCACCAATCAGCGTCATCATCGTCGTTTGGAAACAAATGTTTCAGTAAAGATGAAGCACAGGGACGAATAGAGTGCTAACAGATAAGAATTAAGGAACACACACACTCTTTCTCACACACTCTCTCTCACACACACTCTCAAACACTCTCTCACACACACTCTCTCTCACACACTCTTTCACAAACACACTCTCACACACACACACACTCTCAAACACTCTCTCACACACACTCTCTCTCACACACTCTCTCACACACACACTCTCACACACACACTCTCAAACACTCTCTCACACACACTCTCTCACACACTCTCTCACACATTCTCTCTCACACTCTCTCACACACACTCTCAAACACTCTCTCACACACACTCTCTCTCACACACTCTTTCACAAACACACTCTCACACACACACACACTCTCAAACACTCTCTCACACACACTCTTTCACAAACACACTCTCACACACACACACACTCTCAAACACTCTCTCACACACACTCTCTCTCACACACTCTCTCACACACACACTCTCACACACACACTCTCAAACACTCTCTCACACACACTCTCTCACACACTCTCTCACACATTCTCTCTCACACTCTCTCACACACTCTCTCTCAAACACTCACACACTCTCTCTCACACACACTCTCTCTCACACTCTCTCTCTCTCTCTCACACACACTCTCTCTCACACACTCTCACACACATTCTCTCTCACACTCTCTCACACACACTCTCTCACACACACACTCTCTCTCACACACACACACACTCTCACACACTCTCTCACACACACTCTCTCAAACACTCTCTCACACACATTCTCTCTCTCACACACTCTCTCTCACACATTCTCTCTCTCTCACACACTCTCTCACACCCATTCTCTCTCTCACACACACACAAAACAACAAAACACTTCCACACACACATACAGGCACAGAGAGAGCGAAAGAAGCACGCGTGAACAGACAGACAGACAGACAGACAGACAGACAGACAGACAGACAGACAGACAGACAGACAGACAGAGGCAGAAGCAATTATATTATATATACGCGCACATTGACTAACTCAATAGCCCTTTACCTAGAGATCATGACAGGTGAATTGTGAATTATAGCTGAAGTGCGAGTGCGTGTGTAAATACTTTGGCGAGAACATGGAAGGAAGATGTTGCGGTGACAGACCTTGACTGAAATCCGAGGACAGATCGGTTGCTGCCGATGTGTCTATAGTTCTGGAGCCCAGTCTTTCCCCAGAGAGACTAACAGACTCCCCTGGCGACCAGACATGAGCCAGTAACACCACCTCCCTGACAACCAGACATTGTCAGGAGTGCACGACTGAACAAAATGTTCCTGTCAACTCAGTTTTGTCATTCTCAAACAAGTCGTCCAAGAACGAAGACGCGGCGAAATGTTTTGTGTTAGAGACAGGACGAATTTCCGGAATCACTTGGGGGCACAGAGAGGACTACAAGAGGTCGCCGTCGTCAGTCTGCTGTCTGCCCAGCAAGCTCTACCTCTACAGAGTATTATTCCAGGAAATGTGTGTTTGTGAGCGTGCTCGCACGTGAGTGATCCGACGTGAAGTTCGCTTGTACGTAAGTGTGATCTTTCACTATTCAAGAAACTGTAGATTTTGGAGGTTGGACCTCGTAGGGACTTGGAGAATGAACTTGTATGTAGAGGTTCTATGACTGGAAGGCTGAGAGTAGCTGATGTTACTGATGTGCTATACATGATCTGCTCTTATTACACAGACATTGACTTTCGTGTGTGTTCTTGCAATAGTTTGCAGTCTTCCCCGAGTGATTACCAAAGCTGCCGATGAGCAGAAAACATAAAGCCCATGTACGAGTCGTGGTGATTTGTCGTGACAAAGAACTTGTGTGGGACACAGTGTTTGTTGTGGTAACACGACTCACCTAACGGTCAGAGATGAGATCGTAAGACGACTGACCTGATGACCAGAGATAAGACAGGCAATATGACTCACCTGTGCCCCACAGAATGGTGGTCGTCTCCAGGAATTTCTCCATGGCCGTTCGGTGGCGAGGTGGGACCACACCGTCACACAGGAAGCAACCCCCTCCTTGCCTCTTCCCATCAACCAAATCGTCTTCCCACTCTTCTCGGTCATCGAAAATATCCACCCAGGCCTCACACTTGTAGCTCAAACGGATACCTGTTCAAAGGCAGTTCTCGAGTTAGATCCTTACAGAAGACAGTTTTCAAGTGATACCTGTCCTTTGTGATTACAGTTCCCAAGTGATACCTGTACAGGAGACAGTTCTCATGTGATACCTGTCCTTTGTGATTACAGTTCCCAAGTG
>SRHC01000092.1:0-59162 GCA_004794325.1 Pomacea maculata | reverse complement strand
GATACCTGTACAGAAGACAGTTCTAAGGTGATACACTGATACCTGTACAGAAGACAGTTCTCAGGTGATACCTGTCCTTTGTGATTACAGTTCCCAAGTGATACCTGTATAGAAGACAGTTCTAAGGTGATACACTGATACCTGTACAGAAGACAGTTCTCAGGTGATACCTGTCCTTTGTGATTACAGTTCCCAAGTGATACCTGTATAGAAGACAGTTCTCAGATGATACCTGTACTTTATGATTACAGTTCCCAAGTGATACCTGTACAGAAGACAGTTCTAAGGTGATACACTGATACCTGTACAGAAGACAGTTCTCAGGTGATACCTGTCCTTTGTGATTACAGTTCCCAAATGATACCTGTACAGGAGACAGTTGTCAAGTTCGACCCAGTCCTTCTAATTGTGAAAGATATTTGTACCATCGTGTGTAGGACGATTTAAGTGATTCATCTCAAGGCTCTGACATAAAATACATCTCTAATTATGGTGCAGTTATACAGTAGCATGAGTCGAACAATATCTACTACTTTTGTCAAAGAGTTTTGTCAAAGAGGAACACAAAAGTGTCGTTATTTCGTAGGTCAGTAAACAAAGCTCTCTATCAAAGGGTACAGTTGGGGTAGGGATCGCGTGACTGAGTCACAAGTGGCAGGGACAATGAAGACAGAATAAAGCGGAATAAAGCAGCAGTAATTAATGTTTATTGAGCGTTGTATACAATCTGAAATAGTCTCACATCGACCCAATTTTTAGCTTTTTTTCTTGTCAGAATAACCACTATACATGTATTTAAAAAAAAGAAATCCATCCTGTTTCCAACTCCTCTTCATCATCCTTCGCACACTTCTCTCACAGACACAACACCTCGATCCCTTTCAATTTGCATACAAACAGCACAGATCCACTGACGATGCCAC
Organism: Pomacea maculata; assembly: GCA_004794325.1. Classification (NCBI taxonomy): domain Eukaryota; kingdom Metazoa; phylum Mollusca; class Gastropoda; order Architaenioglossa; family Ampullariidae; genus Pomacea; species Pomacea maculata. The sequence continues at coordinate 58,239 of SRHC01000092.1, read as the reverse complement.
ACTCACTCTTCTGCACAATGCATACTCTCACTTAGACAGGTCTGGCTCCTATGTACACATTCTTTTTATTGATTTTTCTTCTGCATTTAATACTATACAGCCCCATCTGTTAGCTCTGAAACTTCTTAAACTTGATGTCAGCCCCAAACTCATCCTATGGATTGTTAACTTTTTGGTAAAACGTTCCCAGACAGTCTGTTTCCAGCATGCACTCTCCTCTTCCAGAAATACATCTGTTGGGAGCCCTCAGGGTACATGTCTCTCGCCTGTAATCTTCACCCTCTATACCAATGACTGTCGTGGCACTGATTCGTCACTCTTGATTAAATACTCTGATGATACTGCTCTCCTAGACCTCTCAAACTCACACTCTGCCTATGTTGATGCAGTAGATAAATTTAATAAATGGTGCACAGAAAACTATCTTGATCTAAATGTAAAGAAAACAAAAGAGCTGGTGATTGATTTCACACGCAAGAACACTGTTATCCCTGACCTATACATTGATGGTGCCAAGGTTGAACGGGTTGATCAGTACAAATATCTAGGAACTGTGATTGACGACAAACTCACTTTTAACACCAATACTGAGGTTATTCACAAGAAATGTCAATGTAGATTGTACTGTTTACAAAAACTCCGTTCCCTGGATGTCAACAAAAAGGTTTTAAGTGCTTTTTATAGATGTTTTCTTGAGTCTGTGTTGACATTTGGATTTTTATGTTGGTATGGAGGATTGAGAGCTAGTAATAGGAATGTGTTAGATAGAGTTGTGAGTGTGAGTGGGAAGGTGATTGGGGAGAAGCAGGAGTGTCTGAGTGAGTTGTATGAAAGACGAGTAGTACGGAAAGCGAGAGTGATTGTGAAAGATAGTACACATGTGTTAGCACAGTATTATAATCTTCTTCCGTCCAAGAGACGTTTTAATGTTCCCAGAGCTTCCACTGCCCGTTCTAGGAATAGTTTTATAAACAAGTCTGTTGTCTTACTGAACAAGTGTTGTAAGGATTTGTGAGTGTGTGGGTGTGGGTGTGTGTTTTTGTGAATAGAGTTTTAGTGATGTTTCTTATTTAGTTGGGTTATTTAACATGGACTGTAGGTGTTTGTGTGAGATGATAGTTTGAGTGGAATTAAGTTGTTATTAAGTTTTTATTATAAGTTTTTATTATAAGCCAGTTGTTTTACCACGTCTTGTAATTTCTCCTCGTGAGATAATAAAGTTAAATTGAATTGAATTGAATTGAATTGAATTCAAGTGTCTGACGAAAGGAGACATGGCTGACCATTCTTAAGACTTGTTTTTTTGGTTGATCATTTGATCCACACTAACACTGAGCAACAACACATCTGCCCGCTGGCTCTCTACAGCAGTTCCGACACCTGCCTAGCAGCTTGAGGTGTTTCCGAGTTTAAACAACATCTGTTGGTGACTTGGACAGCTGCTGGACTACGGACGCGTGTAGGTGGACTGCTGTCTGTCTGCCGAGACCAACGCTCAGCCTCTTGCCAAGTTCACGCTGTTAGTCTCGGCGAGCCTAAACAAAGAATGTGACTAAACCGGAAGCTTTGTACACACCTGTCTCGTTTTACTATTTAACTGAAAAAAATCGTCTGCCAGCAGTCCAGTGAAGTTTGTGGTGGGACTAGTTGCACTTCGTGACCTCTCGGTGACACATATGTTGGAAGAGTACTGCTGATGTCTTTGTCGTCCAGTCTCAAGGGTTGCCGTCAATAAACACGGCCTTTGACAGTTTTAGAGATTTTATTGGGGTTACCTCTACATAAACTCTGCATGATAGTTGCCTACTCATTGTGACATAAGTCCAGAGTACAGTACAAATCGCTGATGAGTGTTTGTGTCAGGAACGAGGGTTATTCCCCCTGACTGTGTTGTAGTAAGCACGAGCTGTCGCCCTTGGCCGTCTGTGTGGGAGTATCAGTCACGGAAGAGAGTATGAGTGAACGAAGTGTTCACAGGAGCTCCTGCATTTTTGGTGAACTCGATGTTATTCGCAAATAAGCCATCGTGCTAGAAAGACGCTGGAGAGGTTCTGTGGGTGAAAGAGACCGGGAATGAGAGTGATTCCTTGCCGAGACAAGGTATGGGAGTAGTAGTAGTAGTTGTTGTTGTTATCATCTTTGTAACAGTCAGTGAAAGAATAATTTGGACTCTTACATTTTGTTTACATTTTTGTTATTGGAAAAACTGGGTTTTTTGTTTCAACAAATAGTAGAGGTGACATTCTAGTGTCCGACTGGTGTGCTCACCGAGGCATTTGCTTTTCAGGAGTTAACGGAGGCGGACGTAAAGCGATCACAGAGTGACGATCGCCCTGTCAACTGATGATACCTGAGTGTTTCCACCCCAGTGACTGGCGTTGGCCACTGAAGTAGAGAAGTATTATGGTCCTCTCCATCAGTGTGTCGTGTCTGTACAACCAGCTGTCGAGTACTGGAAGTAATCGCGCCGTGTACCACCCATAGGACTATAGTGTGTACCGTTAAATATGTCAGGGAGGAGGAGAATTCGAGGAAGTGCTTGTGTGTGTGTGGACGGGGAGAGGGGTCTCTTCGAACGTACGTGTATTTACTTTAGGTCTAAAAAGTAAACATTGTCATACGATCCATAGACATATAAGGAAAAGACACTAGCTGGTATTTCTCCAAGGAGTGACTGTTTCGTTTACAAATTTCTATGGACTCATGTACTTAAGTGTTTAAGTATCTATTTCTTGAAGAATCTATATGATTATTGGGAATTGAAATTATACAAATATCTTGTATGATTGTGAAGTTCTTTGATTCGCTAACGAAGATAATTGAACTCTCTCTAAAATAGAAACGTGAAACGTGAAGCCCATGGACAGGTCTCGTGATTTGTTGCGAGAAAGAACGCGGGTGGACACTGTGTTTGCTTGTGTGTATCGTGGGGTGTTCCTAACAGCTTATTTTCTGAAATTTTGACAAGTTTCCCCATGAGATTTGTCTCATTTTGTTTGCGGAGATTAATAGATGACACAGTGCCATTGAAGTGGATGCGTGTGGTCTGCAGGTAGTTGTGTGAAGGGTACACGGACGTTTCGCCGCCGGACGTTTCGGAGTCGGACGTTTTGCCGACCGGACGTTTCGGCGCGGGGCACTTCATTTCGGCATTTCACGCGAGGCCTTTAGCCGAAGTCAAGTGTGTGACGCCCCTTAGCTCACACATTTCTCTCGCCATTGTATCAATGTATCAGTGAACTCTCTCTCACTATCCCTCCTCATGTGAACCGTTAGCTCACACATTTCTCTCGCCATTGTATCAATGTTTTTTCTCAAAGCTGTTGCACATAATCTGTGACAATCAAAGTGAACTGTCTGTGAAGTCTGTGTGTAAAATTTGTTTGAAATAAAGAATTATTGTGTAATCTAGTAGTTACTTTCATTCTTTGAGAAGTAAGTAAGCTCTCTCTCTCTCTCTGACAAAATGCGGCGAAACGTCCGGCGGCGAAACGCCGGTCGACAAAACGTCCGGCTCCGAAACGTCCGTCGGTGAAACGTCCGTCGGCGAAACGTCCGCACACGGTGTGAAGTGCTGAGGACCAGAGACCTGAGATGCTGGGGCACCTGAGAACAAGGAGATTGCAACGAATATATAAAGATATCTTTTGATGTCAAGATGACAACAAACAGCAGCAGATTTCTTTCTAGCTGGTTAAGAAGTTGACAACAGCAAGTGGTGTGGAACAAGCCATAGTGATAATGACAAGCACCATATGATGGCTTACATAATTACATACAGTCTCATTACATAGTTTTTTTCTCATGAATGTGTCCAGAGCTGTGTCTTACAAAAAATAATAACAAAAACAAGAGCACGATAATTTTGGTAGCTAAGGCGAGAAGGGACGGTATCTCCTTTAACCTGAACCCTTTAATGATAACCACTATACTTTTCTGCCCTGTTGTGACATATCGTATACAGCCAAGTGCCAAGTGACAAGACATGACAACCACAACATCAGCAGCGGAAAGGAGTACATCACGACGACTAATCTACTGATGACTTGACTCAAATAGCAATTCAATAATCCTAGCCATAATGACTAAAGCACTGGTTCCATGCCCCCAACTATAATGTTAGTGATGGACAGCAGCTCACCTCATAGTAGCAGGAAGCAAGCATGAAGTCATTTCGAAGGTTAAGGTTCGACAGAAGGAATAGTTGTCAGGGTGGTCAAAGTGTCTTCAGGATACGCTATGACAGTGACCATTGCAATGAAACCACCAGCTTGTATGACTGGACTGCTGGCAGACGATTTCTACTAAAACATAGTGCAGTTGGGGGTCTGGCATCCAGTTTTATGCTGCTACAAAGCTTCCGGTTTATTCACATTTCAGATTCACTATTAAAACGAGGCATGCTACTACAAAGCTTCCGGTTTAGTCACATTCTTTGTTACGGCTCGCTGAGACTAACAGCGGAGAACTTGGGAAGAGGCTAAGCGTTGGTCTCGGCAGACAGACAGCAGTCCACCTATACACATCCTTGATGATACTGTCGACGATCATAGACATACACGTATCGCATAAGGACGATACACACATGTGGACGATACATGTGTCACATGGGGACTCTAGGGCATGAAGATTATGGGTGATGCATTATCACAGTGACCAGGAGGAGGATACAGTATCAGTGATCATGGCGATGATACTGTATTAAAGTAGTCATGTGGAGGATACGGTATAGATGATATGGACAATAGGGTACCACATGGCGGAGGTCAGATTAACAGGATTTAGGGAAACAACGGACGACGGCCACACACTGTGGTACACTGGGGAGGATGCCAGACATGAGTGCGTGGGCTTCCTCGTGCACACGAAGGTGGACAGCCGCCATCAGCTGGACACGCGTATTCAGCAGGCTGATCTCCATGCGTCTCTCAGATACTACTTCTTGGAGAACACAATGCTGGAAGCTCTCCACGACCATCAAACTCTATCCCCATTGGTGGAACGCCGATAAGCAACCTAGCTTTGCAGAAGGCAGAGACCTGTTAGAATGCACTAACAAAGAACTGCAAGACCTCACCAACAGACTGACAGACAGTTCAAATACATATGGAATGGAGACCAGCACTGAAAAGAGAAAAATTATGGTCGATTGCAGTGACAAAGCACAGGTCTCTATGAGCGGGGTACAGGCTCCAAGAGGTCAGCAGCTTCACGTACTTGGGAGCCAACATCTCCAAGGACAGCAGCTCCATGCCAGATATCCACACCAGGGTCGCAACAGCAACAGCGGCAATGGCTAGACTGGATAGGATCTGGCATAGCCATCAGATGAGGTTCACTACCAAGTACAAGCTGTACAAACCCCTGGTAGTGTCCACCCTGCTCTACGGATGTGACACGTGGACTCGCTGAGATGGAGAGGAGAATCCAGGCATAGTGCCTGTGGATGCTGCTCCGGATCTCATACACAGAAGCAATGACAAAAAAAGATGGCCTCACTCGGAGGACTCCAGGCACCGTGGAAGGTGGTCGACGCCGCGGTGGTGAGAGGAAGAACTGACTTACGAAGGTCAACGACTGGACAGGTCGTCGTGTACAGGACCTGCTGACTGTCGTCCACAGTAGACAAGTGTGGCGGCCTGTCAGCTGCTAGTCTATCCATGCGACAGGTGCCGGCCAAGGGACTGACTGACTGACAACATGGATCATGGTGACAATAGGTTATATAGTTGCATGTGTGTCATAGTGATCCATGGGATGATAGGGTATCAATGACCATGGGGAATAATGTTACGTGTAGGTGTTGTTTGTATGATTATCACAGGACAGTGCACACACACTCACTCTCTCTCTCTGTCTCTCTTTCACACGCGCGCGCACACACACACACACGTGTGTGTGCAAGACATCGGATATATTAGAGTACACAGTGGGAAGAAGTGAGAACAGTGACACAACTAACCTCGAACAAGCGTGGGGTCGGACAGTACAAGTGTGACGTCACCAACGAGTGTCCCTCCTGCCCAGCATACAGAGCGCGGGTCCGCCGTGCGAATGGCCAGGCACTGGACACACGCCATCGTCCGGCTGTCAGCTGACCACCACTACAAGTCTCCTGAGCAGACCAGCGATGCTGTGAAGAATCAACACCTATTTGAATGTTGGCACTCCCTTTTCTTCATCTAGTTTCGCCGGTTTGTCCTGTTTTTTTCCTTCTAACTGCCTTCTCGTTTTGTCGCACGCTTCCTGAATTAGCGAATGAATGTTGTGGTGCACACCTGAGTATGCGGTCAGAAGAACCAAACCCTCCCATTGTGTGGCACGTCACCAAAACACGTGTATGATGTCTGATGCCCTGTACCAGGTGAGACAGTTCTGTCGGGTGAGAACATTCACAAAGTCCATAAACAGCCCTGTACCAGGTGAGACAGTTCTGTCGGGTGAGAATATTCACAAAGTCCATGCCTAGCATCATCTCCTGCCACACAAGCCATTCTACTCTTTTCAAATTTCGAGGGTAGCGGATAAGGATAAGGATAACCGAATACCCAGTAGTTCGTGCACACAACAAATATCGCCTAGTCGGCTGCTGTGGCCTTCAGAGACAAGCTTATGAACCGAGATGCAAGAGGCAATGGGAAAAAGTCACCAAGTATAGTAAGCTGATCCTGTGAACAGCAAGCTTTTAGACTTCTGATGATGTGAACAGCAAGCCTGTAGCCTGGTATGTCCGGCTGGTATCTACGGCCGCCATCTTCACACTACATCGGTGTGTTGTCGGACAAGGGCAGACTTTGTTGTGACCATTGCCGTTGCCCTGACCATGCCATCAGCTCTCCGCGGACAAGCAGACCCTATATGGCGGTGAGCTGACCAGCAAAGTCCTCCTCGTGTTTCCCTGTGACGACTCCTACGAAAACTAGTTGCATATTGAGAGTAGCGTGTAGGTCCTCTGTCATGGTCGCCTGTGATGAATGCAGGGTGAGACACTCATCAGTGAAAGTGGGCGAGTGGAGGTGGCTGATGTCTGTCATGTCGCCGCTCCACCTCGCGCCATTAACATCAAGACACTCGGCGTCATCACCAGCATGAAGGGCGCCACCTCCTCCTTCTTCCCCCTCCCACAGACATTCACTTCCGTCGAAATGAAAACCGGCGTCAGACACAGACCCTCGTTTAGTCGAGAACGTTCCATCAAAAGGGCGTGGAGCAAGATTTAGAGATGGATTTCGCCACCGACAGAACATCCGCGTGTGTACTGAATAGCCTGTTGTCCACGGAGGACCTGATGGAAGTGCCTACTGGTCACTGGGGCTGATGTCACTGCCATGACCAGGTCTCGCACACTTCTCTGATCGGAACTTGTTTGTCAAACCCCAGTGATTCAAACACAAGAAGACAACGATGCATGGTCAAAGGGAGGAGCAGGTAAATGCAGATAACAGACATCTGTCGTTTTTATCTATTGCAAAATGTCGTGGAGGACAACAGGTCATGTTTGCTTTTATAAGTTTCAACACGTTGTACACGACAAACATCTACGTCTGCTTTACTTTAGAGCAAAGGCAGGATTCTGGGACGAGGAAAGGGTCAGGGTTGAGGAAGAATTAAAAATACTTCAGCAAATGTTCAAAAAAGGTTCGGTTAACATCATTAAAGTTGGGTCAGAAGACAGACCTGTTTTCAGAGCAGAGACATTGAAACTGTCTCAACCGAAGACAAATGAGAGTCGTGCTTGAAGCATCTCTCCTCTCCCAAAGAAAAATAAAGGCGTCTGTCTTACGGTGAGAGGCAAGGAGAAAGACCGGTGGAGGCGCGTGGCCGGAGGGGCTGGAGGGGCAGGGAGGAGTCGCCATGTCGTGCGTGCGTGACGATGATGCAGCATGCTGTCACACAGCGACATCTGGCGACAAGCGGCCATGTCAGCCTGCTCACGATGTTAGCTCACCATGTTAGCTCACGATGTTAGCTCACCATGTTAGCTCACCACGTTAGTTAGCTCACCACGTTAGCTCACCATGTTAGTTAGCTCACTCGTGTGCGGTATTTAGCGGAAAGGGAAAACGCTTGACAAGCGTGCACATCATACGAGACATGTATACACACAGTACTACATCACATATACAATACAATGTATACACAGAGTTATATCTTGCTCCATACACCACAATGTATACACAGAGCTACATATTACTCCATACAATACAATGTATACACAGAGCTATATCTTGCTCCATACAATACAATGTATACACAGAGTTATATCTTGCTCCATACACCACAATGTATACACAGAGTTATATCTTGCTCCATACACCACATGTGTACACAGAGCTACATATTACTCCATACAATACAATGTATACACAGAGCTATATCTTGCTCCATACACCACATGTGTACACAGAGCTATATCTTGCTCCATACAACACATGTATACACAGAGCTATATCTTCCTCCATACAACACATGTATACACAGAGCTATATCTTGCTCCATACACCACATGTGTACACAGAGCTATATCTTGCTCCATACAATACAATGTATACACAGAGCTATATCTTGCTCCATACAATACAATGTATACACAGAGCTATATCTTGCTCCATACACCACATGTGTACACAGAGCTATATCTTGCTCCATACAACACATGTGTACACAGAGCTATATCTTGCTCCATACAACACAATGTATACACAGAGCTATATCTTGCTCCATACAACACAATGTATACACAGAGCTATATATTCCTCCATACAACACATGTGTACACAGAGCTATATCTTGCTCCATACAACACATGTGTACACAGAGCTACATATTCCTCCATACAACAATGTATACACAGAGCTACATATTCCTCCATACAACACATGTGTACACAGAGCTACATATTCCTCCATACAACACATGTGTACACAGAGCTACATATTCCTCCATACAACACATGTGTACACAGAGCTACATATTCCTCCATACAACACATGTGTATACACATATTCACCCATACAAAACACAAAGGATTTTGTATATAATGAAACTACAGCCGTCAACTGTCAAATAATGAGAAAGTTTATCTACATAGCGGTTTACACCTTCATCAAAGGCAGGCTGAAAGTGCTTAGCAAAGAAAAAAAAACAACAACAACACATATACATACTAATAATGCTTCCAAAACAATAATGTTACTGCGTGTCCACGTGGTGTGGCCACTCGTGTTAACACCATCAGGACACATGCGGTCTGCAGCCAGGACATGGCATGAAATCTGTGAGTGAATGCAGTTCTGCTTTTAAAAGGTAGCCGACAGGTAGTGCCCTGTTGTTATGGAAACTCAGCTGTCAGTCTTTGGTGGAGTGACTGAACTTCTGCAGACAGAAACATGGTTCCATGATGACGACAGACAGCATGACACTAACGGTCACAACTAGTTTCAGAGAGATCCCAGTGTTACATCTCACTCTAAGCTTATAGAGATTGTATATATCTCACTCCAGTGTTATAACAATGCTACATCTCACTCTAAGCTTATAGAGATTGTATATATCTCACTCCAGTGTTATAGCAATGTTACATCTCGCTCTAAACTTATAGAGATTGTATATATCTCACTCCAGTGTTATAAAAGCTCACTCTAAGCTTATAGAGATTGTATACATCTCACTCCAGTGTTATAACAATGCTACATCTCGCTCTAAGCTTATAGAGATTGTATATATCTCACTCCAGTGTTATAACAATGCTACATCTTGCTCTAAGCTTATAGAGATTGTATATATCTCACTCCAGTGTTATAAAAGCTCGCTCTAAGCTTATAGAGATTGTATATATCTCACTCCAGTGTTATAACAATGCTACATCTCACTCTAAGCTTATAGAGATTGTATATATCTCACTCCAGTGTTATAACAGCTCACTCTAAGCTTATAGAGATTGTATATATCTCACTCCAGTGTTATAAAAGCTCGCTCTAAGCTTATAGAGATTGTATATATCTCACTCCAGTGTTATAACAATGCTACATCTTGCTCTAAGCTTATAGAGATTGTATATATCTCACTCCAGTGTTATAAAAGCTCGCTCTAAGCTTATAGAGATTGTATATATCTCACTACTTGTATAGAGCAGAGATGTTGCATCAGTGCATATGAATGCACTGCATAAATCCTCTAATTATTATTGTCTACTTATATGCGAGTGTCTGTGACAGCCTTACAATAACTGAAATAGAAGTTTGACGGTCGTGGAGGGTTTCGATCATGATGCTCTCCAAGAAGATATATTAAACAGGAGTGGTGATAGGGTACGTCCTTGACTTATGCCTCCTGTGGTTGGAAAGTTAGCTCCTGTTAGAGTATTCAGCAGTCCTGTACTCGTGCACCTGCTGTGCAGCGCTTCGGTGACTTGAATGAGGCCTTCTTTGATGTTGAGTTTCCGCATCCCATGGCATAGCATCTTACTCCGCACTGTGTCAAATACCTTTTTAAAGTCAATGAAGTTGTGCTAGAGGTTCTGCTGATGCCGAAGATGCTTTTCTACAAGGATGCGACAGTTGAAGATATGCTTAACTGTGCTTCTACGTTATCTGAATTCAGCCTGTTCTTCCGGTAACAGTTCCTCTGCTGTGTTTGTAACGATTCACGATTCAGGCAAATCTAATTAGATTCATATTATTTTTAATTCTCCTTGTGGTCAACATCGTCCAATCAAACAAAAACATGCAGGCTGCTTCAGAACAGGCAGGGTCCCACTATGTAAACAATGACCTGACCTTCTACACGCTATCTGGACAGCTCAAGAAATTCACACAAAACAATCACCTACCGCTCCTTTAAAAACTTTGAGGAAACTAAATTTCTAGCTGATCTATACAACTCTCCCCTAAACAAAATATATGATATCACAGACCCAGATGAAGCCATCACCTACTGGCACAACCAATATCTACAAATATACAATAAGCATGTACCACTGCGGACCAAACGTGTTAAACACCACATCAAACCTGCTTGGTTCGACCTGGAGCTCCAAGCCGCAATTAATGTAAGAGACAAACTTAAAAGGAGGGGCCAGGAAGCGGAATTCAAAAAGCAAAGAAATTTTGTCACCGCTATGAAACGAAGCAAGATGAAAAACTACTTTAGCAAACTCATAGAATGCAAACAGAACACCAAACTGATCTGGAAAGCCATCAATCAGCTAACCAACAAGTCAAGAAAAACCAGTCCCGCAACTACAATAGCCCCTAACACACTGAACGCACATTTTGCAGGAATTGCTCCTAGGGTAGTCTTAAATGACAAGTCACAAGAAAACAATCTAGACAAGTTACAAAGCTTCTGTAACTCAAAGCACATTGAGATGGCTCTCTCCATCCCACCAATGACTATATTGGATGTATATCAAGCACTTACCAAACTTAAAGATACTAACACCAAAGGTCCAGACAGCATCAACAACAAAATCCTAAAGCTCTCAGCACCGGCCATCACGGAAAGCCTGACCTATCTGTATAACCTCTGTATTGATAAATCTTACTTTCCAATGCACCTTAAACAAGCAAAAGTAATCCCAATTCACAAATCAGGTGATCCAAGCGACCCTACAAATTATCGTCCAATCTCTATTCTATCGCCTCTTTCAAAACCCTTAGAAAAACACATCCACAAGCACCTACAAGAGCACCTTCTAAGGTATGAACTCCTCCATACAAACCAATCCGGCTTTAGGCCCCGTCACTCTTGCCACACTGCTCTTACATCTATGGTGGAACAATGGCTAAATAATATTAATGATAATCTTTTCTCTGCCACCTTATTTGTTGACTTTGCCAAAGCCTTTGATGTCATAGATCACAATCTGCTTATCAGAAAACTAACTCTATATAAACTAAGTACCAACAGCACCAGACTCCTTATCTCCTTTCTTGACAATCGAACTCAGAGAGTTGCTGTAAACAACCAACTGTCTGATCCCCTTGAAGTTAAATTCGGTGTCCCTCAAGGGTCAGTACTAGGACCCCTTCTATTCTCCATATACATAAACGATCTTCCTCTCCATATATCCCAATCCTGTGAAATGTTTGCAGACGACACCACAATACACGCTCACCACCAAAATACTGAGCCACTCGCTTCCATCCTACAGCTGAGCGCTGACGAGCTTCAGGCTTGGACTGAATCCAACCACATGTCCCTCAGCCCCCAGAAAACTGAAGTCATGCTTCTTACAACCAGACAGAAAAGACAAAACCTAGCCACCCCATTTCCTACTATCCAAATCGGCGCTCAGTCAATAACGGAAGTACAGTTCCACAAACTAATGGGTGTTACCATTGACAACAACTTATCGTGGTCCCAACACATTTCCACCACAAGTAAAAACATCTCCAAGAAAGTCTACCAGCTGTCCAGAATCAAACATTTCCTTGACACTCACACAAGAAAACTCTTCTACACCACCCACATCCAATCAGTCATTGACTATGCCTCTACCCTCTGGGACTCCGCTAGTGGATCCTCCATGAAATCTCTAGCTAGTGTTCAGAGGCGAGCAATCAAAGCCGTCCTGCTAAAACCGAAATTAGACCCACGTGACTTCACCTCTCTAGGCGTCCTTCCTCTAAAAGACAGACTCAAATTTAACAAATGCATTTTCATGTATAAAATACTGACGGGTAAACTATCACCAAGACTCTCTCTACTATTTTCCTCCAATAACTCTAGAACCTTCCCAAAACTGAATATCCCCTTTCCTAGACTAGACCTCTTCAAATCAAGTCTGCAATTCTCAGGGAGTGCGCTATGGAACAGCCTCCCTCTCCATCTCAAACAATTGCACTCCCTGACCTGCTTTCGACGCCATCTATCTCAATACGTTCGAGATATATAGATAAGCCCTCTAATTCCTACCAACTCCAGGTGACCTTGTGAATATATGCTAATCTCTTCTTCAACCATCACCTTGTACATATCCACCCTTCTCTGTGCTTATTATCTTTTTATATTTAATGCTTAATTAATCCATTTATATAGTTAATTTCCTTCCCTGAAAAGGGCGAGGGCTAAGTGGAAAAAAGCACTCAGTTGCTTATTTTACCCCTCGTAAATAAAGAATTGTCATTGTCATTGTCATTGTCATTGTCATTGTCATTCTTATGTTTCATTATCAACCCGAGAAAAAGAATTTTCTGGTCTGTGTTTACAATCAGATATCTGAGACAGCAGTAAGGATTGACTGATGTTTATTTACTGGGAAATTATTTTCTACATTTACCGTTTATTTTTATTAGTTGCTGTAGAATTAATTTAGTTAATATTATTACATGTATATATGGATGCACAAGATCGAGACAGAGTTGTTTTGTCTACGTGTCCGCGATCGGGTGTCTGTGACAGGGCAACAGTGAAAGACTGGATCACGTGTGCTGATGACGTGTGCTGATGCTGATGACGTGTGCTGATGACGGTTGAGCATTTAATCAAAGACTTTCGTTGCAGAGAGCGGATATTACTATTTTGGGTTTTCGTGCATATATAGTTAATTAAGTAAAGCATTGTGATTTTAATTATTTCTTCTAAAATGTATATATATATTCATTTTAATTAAAGATATTTGTGTTGGTGTTTAAATCTGATGTGCATGGCCATAGAGCCGTATGTAACAGTCCTGTCTGTTCAGTCAAAGACGTTATTAATTAACGTCTCTGGTTCAATCCTCTGTCCGTCGGCACCTCGACGGGGTGTGCACGCGGCGCAATGCAGTGCACGTTCAGGCACACCAGGAGAGGAACACCACCACGTACATCACACCAACAATCATGACAGCGAAATAAGCAACTAAGTTCGAGCATCTGCAAAAATTGCAAATATTCTGTGGCTTTACAATTCATTCGAAGTTGTCCTAAAGAGACTTCTGCTGTACATGGCCATGAGCATGGCGGTTGTGCCATCTGCAGCCTGTTCTCCGCTGTCGTGTGCGGACGTTCAGCCGATGGACGTTTAGCCAACGTCTGTTTCGTCGACGGATCGAGGTTTCGTTAACCGGATGTTTGGCAGACAGACGTTTCGACGCATTGTGTCAGAGAGAGAGAGAAAGCTTACTTACTTCTCAAAGAATGAAAGTAACTACTAGATTACACAATAATTCTTTATTTCAAACAAATTTTACACACAGACTTCACAGACAGTTCACTTTGATTGTGTCACAGATTATGCGCAACAGCTTTGAGAAAAACTAAAACATCCTCCTGTGCGTACATTGCAACAAGCGCTTGCAGTCGTGTGTTGACTTTTTCGTACTGCTTGTTTTTTCGCATCCTGACGCCCATGGCAAGCTGTTCCATCATAAGCTCGGTGCTTGCCTGCTCCTTGCGTATGTTGCTGACAAGCCTGCCAAGTGTTGGGTGCGTGACAGACATTCGCTTATCAAAGGCACGGTGCCAGCCTTCCACCGAGTTATTAGTTGTGGGCAGGTTGTCTCCCACACGATTGTAGACGTTCCACATGGCGACGACGGCGTCCTCGCTGCACAATGCCCAGCCATGTACTTGTACTTTCAAAGTAGGCGAGGAAGTCTGAAAGCGTCTCGTCAGTGTCGGCATCCAGCGAATCCATGAGCTGTTGAAACGCCTCGATGACGTCGTCAGGAGGCACGAAAGCCAAGGCCTGAATGGTCTTGATGAGAAGAGAGTTCTCTGGCTCCAAGTACCCATCTTGTAGTCCAAGCGACTGGAGGTTTCTCCAAAGACATTGGCCAAAGTGAAAAAAAACACCCTTGCACGGCTGTGGTTGGGAAGTGTTCACTGATGCTGTTTACTGCTGCTCGTTCAAAATCTATTGTGATGGTCTCTGGGTTGAGACCTCTCTGGCCGTTCAGGTAAGTAAAGATCGCGTCATATGTGGCCCTGTTTTTGCTGTTTGTCAAACAGTAAACAAGAGGCAGAGTGTGAGAATCCTCAACAAGAACATGGTTGGTGTAAAGTTGTGTTGCTAACGGAGCGCTGTCCAATGTTCCATCACAAAACCAGTGGGCGTCACGTGCTAAAACGTCACGATTGGATGATGGAGTGGTTAGAATAACGATATCGTCCGTCTGAAACGCTAAACATTGTTCTCCTCTCGTTGTAAGCTTCAGCTCCTCGCTGATGATGTCGCTGTCTGGAGCTTTCCGTATCCTTCGGATCATCCTTGCCAAAGTCTCCTTTTTTGGAAGAGAACCTGCGGCGGCGAGTGGAAATTCTGCTGTGCAGTTGTTGATTATCCAACTTGTGGCTTCTTCAGACTGCTTTGCGCGCTGTTTTATATCACCAACCGTTTTCAAAGCCAGGCAACGGGCTACACTTGGCGGATGGGAATGGGTGGATGGACGGCCTTCCAGAACGTCGTTTACTGTCTTTAACCTTCCTTTGCACTCTCCTCGTTTTTCGCATCGCCAGAAAATTGTGACGTTGTCGGCTTTGGTGCGGTCCATGACATAGGCGTAGCCTTCGTGCAACAGCTTTCGGTTATTCCTCTTTGTGAATGTGAATTCCATCTGAAATGCACCAGATGCACTAGATAAGTTCCAAAGTTTAACGTGATGTTACTAATATGCTCCAGCAGACAGACATATACAGACACAGAGGCAGGAGTGTAGAGTTGACATGTGAAAACCAAAGTAGACATTGAGGGAACCTGCGCCCACATACACATATCTATATAATTTTTGGTTTTGTGGTAGAACTGTACAACGAGCTGAAAGCTTTAAACGTTTAATTACTTCTCAGAGAGAGAGAGAGGAGACAGACAGACAGACACAGAGAGACACAGAGAGAGACAGAGAGAGAGACAGAGAGAGAGACAGAGAGAGAGACAGACAGACAGAGACAGAGAGAGACAGAGACAGACACAGAGAGACAGAGAGAGACAGAGAGAGACAGAGACAGAGAGAGAGACAGAGAGAGACAGAGACAGAGAGAGACAGAGAGAGACACAGAGAGACAGACAGAGAGAGACAGAGAGAGACAGAGAGAGAGACAGACAGACAGAGACAGAGAGAGACAGAGACAGACACAGAGAGACAGACAGAGAGAGACAGAGAGAGACAGAGACAGAGAGAGACAGAGAGAGACAGAGACAGAGAGAGACAGAGAGAGACACAGAGAGACACAGAGAGAGACACAGAGAGAGAGAGAGATGCTTACTTCTCAGAATCTTGCACATGAATGAATGCAGCACTATCTCGAGGGAACGTGAGACAGATGACAAACAGAAATATTGTCCAGGTGGAAGGTGAACGTGAGAACTGGCAGAGACACACATTGATACAATGGCGAGAGAAATGTGAGCTAACGGTTCACATGAGGAGTGATAGTGAGAGAGAGTTCACTGATACATTGATACAATGGCGAGAGAAATGTGTGAGCTAAGGGGCGTCACACACTTGACTTCGGCTAAAGGTCCCGCGTGAAATGCCGAAATGAAGTGCCGAAATGCTCGTCGACGATACCGCCCTCGGCTAAAGATCCGGTCGCCAAAACGTCCGGCTCCAAAACGACTGTCGGCGAAACGTCCGCCGTCGAAAAGTCCGGGTACCCTCCGCTATTTCCTAAAGGAATTTACTTAAGAAAGATTTTTTTTTCTCGCTCTTATATTGGTATCCATGGGCCACATTACTTTGAACAGGTTCATTTTTTTATTTGATAACAAGGGAAGCTAACCTATAGGTATATTGGAATTCTTACAGCGAGCAACGAATGCGTCGACCATTACACTGATCAGTAATTTCCAAGGATGTACACTTGGTCATCCAAGAACTGAGGCCAGTGGTTAAATCCCTCGTGTGGGAGGGAGGAAGGGAGTGTTTGACGCCGAGGCAGCAGCTAAATCTGCATCACGGCCGAATCCGCCAGCCCTTAGCCCTGAGACGTGTTGCATAGGCGTAGCGAATCGAGCGAAGCTAGCCAATCTAGCCGGAAGCTAGCAGAGCGCGCCCCTACAAGCTAGCGAACCTAGACCCCTAGCGTAGCGAAGCTAGCGGCCTTTGGAGGTCCTACGCTTGCTATTCAAAATGGCCGACATTGTTGTCGGTTTCAAGTTTGGAGATGAGAGTTTCTTTGATGCTCCCGTTAAAAAGGAGTATTGGACCGGATACAAAGTGGTAAGTATCTTTTAATGATAAGTAATAAAAATACTCTATTATTTATGTGGAAACATATTTATTTGTGTAGCGGGAGCAATTTTAGACAATGTGTAGTCGGATTGGCGTTTGCCGAGTACGAGCTTTACGATTAAGGCCGTGTACAAAGTGGTGTCTTTTAACGATTGCTATTTAAAATACCCTATTATCAAGGTTGACAAAATATTCACATGTTTAGCGAGAGTAATTTTATAACAACTTGTAGCCCCGACAGTATACTCCAATCTGCAGTGTACCGGCCTCTTGTGTGCGTGTTTTAATTTTCTGCTTTCTAGTTCCAAAATTTATTATCTCAAGTTATGAGAATGCTGAAGGTGGTGATAAAGGTAATTTTTCAGTGTTATAAATGCCATGAAGAGCTGTTATAATGGAAGGCTTTAATTATTTTCACAAATAACCCAGCTATGAAAATATTGTGCACATTATTGAACTATCCTTCCAACAGAATAAAATAGTACAACTACCCTATTCTTTGATGTTTAGAATCAAAGCTTTAAGTTTGAATCTGATACTGTTGCATTTACTAAACATATCACTATGTTATTCTGGTTTTTATTTTCCTGTTTTTATTCCTGATTAATTGATTTCATATTTTAACAGAAATGAATATGGGACCAAGGGGGCAGTACTTCTCATGGACACTTATGCCGAACATAAGGAACAATTTGCAATTCCAACTTGAAAATAGAGGTATGGAAGAGGATTGCTTCAGAAATGGCAGCCTCAGGATGCCACTTTGCTCCAGCAGCACTTGAGAAAAAAATGGAGCAATATGAAAATATGGTGAGTTCCTACAATATCATTGGCTTTCTGTCTTAGAGTGCATTTTTCCATAGATCTGAGAAACAAAACATCACAGGTTTTTAAGGTTGTGCAAGTTCTTATTTATTTGTTACTACAATTCATTCATTTAACCTGCAAACAAGACCCCACCAGTATCAACCAAGCTTTAGTAGAGATTTTTTGGTAGCCGTGTGAAATTAGTCTGGATACATAATGATATGTAAGCATGTTTGGTACTTGTATCCCAACAGGTACAAAGCTATATTAGATTTCAACAAGAAAACAGGCCAGGGAAGATCACGATGGAATTTCTATTCCAGAATGGCTGAAATCTTGAAAGGAGACCCTTCATTCATCCCACCACTGACATCATCATCACTGGGGGGTGTAAAAGGTGAGTGAACCATTTATAACATAAATAAGCAAGTAAAGCATAATTTTAGTATAGCCATATTTAGTAAAACATTTGACAGTTCAAGTATTAATTGTTTAATGCTTCTTTTCCTACAGGTATTTGGGGAGGGTAGTGATAAAAGTCTGTTCTGCCACAAAGAGATGAGTCTAGATATGTAAAAAGTTCAGTTAGGAACTTTTTGTATTCATGCACTGTTCCAGCAAGAGCAGTTACCATGGGCATACAGGCTAGACATATTTGGGTTTTCCATGCCCATATATTGGTCATAATTCATTAATATTTATTTTTCAGTAAACACTCTCTCTGAGATCTCCAATACCCAGCAATGTGCCACCCCTACAAAGAAGCAAGAACAGCAAGGAATGTCTCAGGAGACTCATCACCTCCCAGTATCGATTATTAGTACAACCCTACTGAATAAAAGATATTGTCACGGTCTTGATTTTAGTACTAAATAAAAAAACTTACACGCCCTTACAAATGTCTTTTTTTCACTGTGACCGTTAAAAACCAAAAACTCCTGATTTACCTGATAATCATGTACACAATGAAGCTCACTTGTTTCTACCATGGATTAGTAAAATCAAATGAAAATGTATTATATGATAAACACATTACATGATAATCAAATGAGAAATTATAACTGGAAGTGTTGCATCAAAGCTAAACACAAAAAGTGACACTCTAGTTCATTTGAAAAGCACAGAACATGACATGCATCTGGTGACAAAGAAAATTATTAAGGATGGTGACAGGAATTAAAGACATGCACACTCCTCAATTTACACGAATAAAAACAAATCATAGTGGTGATGCAAATGCAAGAGATCATGTGGGCATTGGAATTTTCATTACTGTCCTGATTTACTTTCAGTGGACAGGTGGGCCGCAAGCTTGATATTTATTTGTGACGGTTTGGCTACAGCACGGCGGGGTGTAGCTTGTAAAACAAAGACTTCACTCAAACCTCGCCTTATGTCGGCCATCTTGAAACTCTGGCTTCCGGCTACACTGCGTTGCACAGGGACCGCTAGCTTTCGCTAACCGCTAGATTCGCTAGGCTAGCTTCGCTCGATTCGCTACGTGCTATGCAACACGCCACTGTAAACACAATGCCACATGCAGCGGTACACGGACTTTTCGCCGACGGACGTTTCGCCGACGGACGTTTCGGAGCCGGACGTTTTGCCGACCGGACGTTTCGCCACCGGACGTTTCGGAGTCGGACCTTTTGCCGACCGGCGTTTCGCCGCCGGACGTTTCGGTGCGGGGCACTTCATTTCGGCATTTCACGCGGGACCTTTAGCCGAAGTCAAGTGTGGGACGCCCCTTAGCTCACACATTTCTCTCGCCATTGTATCAATGTATCAGTGAACTCTCTCTCTCACTATCCCTCCTCATGTGAACCGTTAGCTCACACATTTCTCTCGAGAAAATTTTGTCTTGGAATCCGAACAAATATTTGGAACTCGAACATCCGAAAGTCCGAGATGAGCCGAGTTGAGCCGAATGGCGTTCATTCGGCCCAGCGCGCCTTGCTTGCGTCATCAGTGTGAGTGCAGAGAGAGAGAGTCATGAAATGTGTGCAAAATGGGCAGAAATCGCAAATTTTGTTGAACAACATCACCCTGATAAAGTGGTAGCAAATAGAGCAGTTAACATTTTTAATGATAATGTTATGTCCACTTTCCGCAAAATTTTGCAAAGGAGAAAAAAACAGCAAACAATTGACAAATTCTTCCGTAAAGAAATCAGACAAGCAACTGCAGAGCAAGATTCTGATTCTCCTCAGCAAAAGATACAGAGAACAGAAACACCCGAAGAGCAGTTACCCTCTGTTTTTATTGAAGAGGACTCCCCTTCAAAACAATAACCATCCCTCTTCCCTCCTCCCTCCACATTCATTCCCTCCTGCCATAAAGTTTGGTACAGGTACAGTAAATGAAACACAAATTACTGTACTGTACTGTACAGTACATTTTTTTGTTTGTTTTAATAAATACACTTTTATTTATTATTTCTTGTTGAGACTCATGTTTTCTACATATTATATACAAATTAGGCCAGTAAATAGGCATTTTCTGGGGCTTGGAACGAATTAATCCAGTTTCCATTATTTCCTATGGGTTTCATTGCTTCGGTTCTCGAACAATTAATTGGTTCTCGACCGTCTTCCTGAACGAATTATGTTCGAGAACCGAGGTATCACTGTAGTTACTTTCATTCTTTGAGAAGTAAGTAAGCTCTCTCTCTCTCTCTCTCTGACATAATGCGGCGAAACGTCCAGTCGACAAAACGTCCGGCTCCGAAACGTCCGTCGGCGAAACGTCCGCACACGCATGCAGCAGAGGTGTGGGTTGTGGACGAAGTGGCTACACCAGAGACGACGTGGTCGGCTCGACCAGCGACCCGCATGGGCGTAGGGGAGAGAAGTTAGAAAAGACGAAAGAGTAGTGTCCCGTGTCTGGGGAGCCTCGTGGTCGACGCACATGTTGAATTTATTTACCATTACAGCATTTACACAGCATGGGTGAGAAAACAGAGACAAAATTTGTTCAGAAAAGAAAAGCAACTGAAAAGAATGACGAGATATCACAAAAAAGAAAAAAGAAGGTACGTATACGAATCTAAAAAGACTTATTATAGTATGGCATTTAGACAGGTATCTTTTGATATATAAACATTCTGTAATGATGCATACCTTATTATCAACCGTAGCAGAGTTTATATTGAAATGGCGAGTATGTCACATATTTATATACATACACCACTGGCTTTCTGAGAAGGGAATGCAAAGGTTCTGTCAGACAACTTTAGGTAATAATAATTTACATTTCTTTTCTTTTTCTTTTTGTACATCTGTTTGAGCGTTGCTGGTGGGGGAAAAGCGCTTTGTAAATCAACTTTATTAATATTATTATTATTAAGATTTATTTAATATTTGATGAAGTGCAATCTGCAGATTTAAACTCACAACTAAGGCAAATGAAATGATTTAAACGAAATAGTGAAACGAGAGATTAGACGACAAATCAAAGCAATATTGTGAAGATGAAAGACTACAAATATACACGTTTTATCATCGAAATCAACTTCAGTGAATGTTACAACGCTTGATGTGGGTTTACGGATATTACAAATTGGTTAAATAACGAACATAGTGGCTTAACAGTTTGCTTCTTGAGACATGTCTATGCAAATTATACTCTAATATATTATTCCAGTAACAGATAATACAGAATCATTACGTGATAATTTACAGTGAGTTAATCAAATGCAAATCATTTTTAACTCTAAAATTCTAGAACATTGAAAGGCTTGATAATAAAAATATTTTATCGTATGCAGCTTGTAATCCCCACCATCTGTTGTTTGTGGAGTTTACAGTAAGAAATAAAGGTTACTTAAAGCAGTTAGTAAGTCTATTTTTTTCTTTATTTATCTGTAATAAAACAAGAATGCTCCTATTAGGCTCCGGCATGATGCATATCACGTGGTACACAATATAAGGGGACATGGCTTAGCTGGCGGGCAAACATTCTTCCACGCCATTGCTTTAAGCATTGATAAATCTAGGTGTTTGCACTATTTTCTCGACAGTAGGGACAAGAAATTCACTTTAACTGTACCACAACAATCAGTGTCATATAGACAAAGTCTGTACAAGCGAAATTTGTATAGATACAAAGCTTAAATAATTGCAATTGACGGTGCTGACCCACATTAACTGCCGAAACACCTATATTTTCCATCGACTACAACAACTTGCTGTGCATCAGAAATGAAGATATTTTGGAGTAACTTGTTTTTGCCAAAAGTAGCCACACTATGAAAGAATTTAAGGGTTTCATTTCAAGTTTCTAAGACTCAGATCTGTTCCTAAAGGCCAGTGGTTTAATTTGTCCCGACTGCAGAAACGGCCTCAATTTAGAAACCAAGAAAAGGTTAAGCCAAAGCGATAGTTATATCTTGACTCAAAACATTTTAATCTTTTTACTTTACTTTTCCTATTTTGTAAGTTTTTTTGGTGCAATTACAGTTGTTTTCCTAGTTTACACCTGTTTAAAAAATGTTTAAGTAAAAAATAGTTTTTGGCTTTGTTTTGCAGTGCCACATCAACAATCCACTTGTGAATTTTGTACTGCTATTATTGTGTTACAAGCACATAAGAATGGGGGTTTTGGTGATTTGGTGTTTTGCTGTATTTATTTTATTAGTACACATTGGCAGTGTGTGCATATATGCATTTTTCATGTTTCCTTAGCATAACATGCAAGAATTGTTTCAACAATACGTTAACGTACCTCATAAACCTTAAAGACTTAAGGCAAATTTATTACATTAAAATGACAAATTAAGATGTGAACGTGGTTGCTGTTTAAAAGATGTGTGATAACAGGATGAAAAACAAGAGTGAAACATTGCACAAACATCACCTCCATTAAAGTAACAAATGTCAAATCATAACTTAAATTCAAATGGCGTTGTAACAGGGCACTATTCCGAACTGCAAATTGCACAGCACATCCTTATTACGAGTCTTCCCCTCCTATATTTAATTCTTTCTCGAGATCATTGCTATTAGACAGGAACTGCAGTTACTTCAACCTTGGCTTCTTCACCTGACAAAACAACAGAAGGACACAAATTAACTAGATCACAGTTGACAAACATCACCTTGTCTAAAGCTGTCATATTATTTTCATCAAGACTTGCTAATGACAATGTGGAATCCAAAATAGCGTATTTCTTCCTCACTGTACCAATCACATGACAACAACAACAACGCTGGAAGACTTGGACTTTGCTGATAACATTACCCTGTTGTCACACCGCCACCATGACATGCAGGAAAAAACAAATGCCTTCTCAGAAACAGCTGGAAACCTTGGCTTGAAGGTCAGTGTAAGGAAAACGAAAAGTATGAGAGTGAACGCCAGAGTCCAAGACAGCATCAAACTAAATGGAGAAGAGATTGAGGATGTTGACAGTTTCACCTATCTTGGGTCCAAAATAGCAAACACCAGGGATGCAGAGGTGGAGATTTGGCCTTCGCCTCACTCAGGAGCACATGGAAGGCAAAAAACATCAGCCAGAAGATCAAGCTGAGAATCTTCAAGTCAAATGTGATCAGCACCCTCCTTTATGGATCAGAATCGTGGAAGATGACCAAAACCATCAGTAACAAGCTTGAAGTCTTCCAAAACAGATGGCTCAGGCGCATACTTAAAATCTTTTGGCCAAATACCATCACCAACGAAGAACTCCACCAAAAACCTGAAACCAAGTCCATCACCACGCAGGTTCAACGAAGGCATTGGCGATGGATTGGACATGTGCTCCGCCAGCAGACAGCAGACCTCTCCAGAGTCGCCCTATGATGGACTCCAGACGGTTAAAGAAAACGAGGCCGCCCAATGGAAACTTGGATAAGAACAGTGGAAAGGCAGATGAAAGGAAAAGGCTGGACATGGGGTCACCTAGAGCGGGTTTCAGCCGATTGACATTGGTGGCGGACTCTGGTCGAGGCCTTTTGTGCAACCTGATGCACGAAGAGGATTAGTAGTAGTACCAATCACATGCTCCTCATGAATACAAACCATGGATGTGTATAGGTGGATGGCTGACTGTATACCAAGACAATGCTCGGCCTCTTGCGAATTTCTCTGCTGCTAGTCTCGGTGAGCCTAAACCATGAATGTGACTAAACTGGAAGATTTGTACATACCAGCCTCGTTCTAATAATTAAACTGAAACATGGCAAAACTGGAAGCTGTTCTGTAAATAGCCTTGTTCTAAGAATTAATTGAAAAAAATCGTCTGCGAGTCATCCAGAGGATACAGAATCATGATACAAACATTAGCATTCTTTTTGATTCCACTTCAAATTCCAACAGTTGTTTCTTGCCCCTTGTAAAGGCTGGGGTTTTAACCTTTGCACACCTAAGCCCTGCACTTTCTTAAATCCACCAAAACAAAGTCACCAACATGCAAACTATTCTGTTCTATGTCTGTCACTGGTCCTGCCTCCACGTGCCTTGAAAATGAAAGTGACCATGCACTATTGTGCCATACCAATGAGAAATTTCATAGTGTTTTCATGTTTGTAGTAAAAAAATGTGTGTTTGAAAATTTGATGATATTTCTGCTCTCACCTCAAAGCAATCGATGAGTACCGTCACCATTCTTTTAAAATTTTCTAGAAAGCTAATAGCCATTGTTTTCTTTATGCCGTGTCTGTCAAGCCCCAAAACTAATGGGCTCTTTTTATTTTATTTTCAGAAGATGCAAGGAAATGAGAAAGAAGTTCCAACAGCTGAAGAAATGAGGGAGTTAAAGAATGCTGGGAGAAATGCTCATACAAACCTCTGTCAAATGCAGGTAACCATGGCATTCTGCTGCAGCTTAAAGAAGTTGATTGCTACTGTAGTCCATTTCATATTGGATTGTTAATTCCCCATTTTGCACCCTCCGATAAAGCCAGTGGAGTGAATTTCCTTTAACTTAAATAGTGATAGATGACCAAATGATTTTGTGTCTTTCTTGTTTACTGTTGCTTTGAGAACTGACTGGCGAAGCTGCAAACAGCCATCTCAGGCACTATGAGAAACACATCTGAATACATTAATTAGAAGGAAGCAACATGCTTTTCTGCTTGTGCTCTTGTAGAAGATTGATTCTTCTGAAAGAGCCTACATCTGTATTTTGTAATTAAAAAAAGAAGAAAGAAAACTATGCCATCGCTTGTCTGGCTAACTGAATAAAATCACTTTGATAAATTTGTCACAAAGCCTTCTTTTCATAATTGACTGCTGCAATTCAAATAAACATTTATAAAGAGACCTATTGCCAGACTTCACTGTTCTTTAAACACGATTATTGTTCACTCTTGTTTGAGCTCAGATGGCTGCATTACTTGCTGAAGTTCGCATGAAAAAGAAGCAACATGCACAGATGATGGAGGCTGTTGAAAAAATCAAGAACATTTTTCTACAGCTTTCCGCTGAGGATACTGAGGTAGCTGTGCTATTTTTGCTTGAACTGTCTTGCAGTTTTAAATAACTTTGATATCATAATTTTTCAAGTGAATAAATTAAATTTTGTTTTACTTTTTTTTTTTGAAGTTTAGATGTCTTGAATTCATCAACACAACACTTTATTATTATTCTTATTTATATGACTTTTTTGGTGGTCAGTGTGTAATCTGTTTGCTGACTCTTATGTTTATTGTATGGTTGAGTACTGGTTTTTGTAGTCTTTCGTCTGCAGCTCACTGAGCTCACATCCACATCCATAGGGAAATGCAATTACAATTCAAATCATCATCATCATCATCATCATCATCATCATCTTCCAAGGAAACTGTGACTGGTGGCACAGTAGCTCAAGAGCCTGTCATCACCACAGCAGTGAAAATTGGGTGTTGTTGGTTTGTATCTCAACTGTGAATGACACCTGGTTACAGGGCTAACCATCAGTGGTTTTCTGTGGGTACCCAGGTTTCCTCCACTCTGTGTGTGTGCGCAGGCATGCATATGCATGCATAAGTGAGACTGAGTAGTTATTATTTAAATTATGGTGAATGAATTTTTTTATGAAATGCATTTGATGCCTACTGCTAAGCGTGTGTAAGTGCCTTGAATCTACATTTGCTGGTGGGATAAGGTGCTCTATAAAAAACATCACTTTAAGAAAGGCATTCTTTCTATTTTTTTATGAGTTTTTTTTCTTAAGTATAAGACATTAAAGATGATAAACTAAACAAAAGAAAGCTAATAAGGCAGGTTTGTTTGTCAATGTAGTGGAAAGGAAAAATTATGTTATTTGAGTGTTCAGAATAGGTTAAGAAAAGCAGAATGCTGGTCAGCCATACATATGACCTATGTAATCGAAGGGTTTTGTTTTAAGCTCTTAAATGCCATATTGGGTTAGGTTATATTTGTATTTTTATAAAAATTGAATTATTTACATTGTCCTGCAGAATTGAAATAGTACAAGTTTTTTTTAACCGATTGTATTATTAGTAATATTATTATTTATGCTTTATAGATGGATTTTAGGGAAAGATGAGCTTCCTCTGAATTGATAAATGGATGCAACTGTGCACTATTCTTGGATTGAATCTTTATATTGTGCAGTGTTAGTGCTATGAATTTTTCTTTTTGGTTTCTTACAAAATTACAGATCCCTTAACTTGTGTTATTACCCAGAAACATTTCCTGTAATGGATACTATTTATTTAAAGTTGCTGTGGTGTATATATTCTAAAGACAAAGTGTGTGTTCTTGAATTCTTTCTTGGTCACATAGTGCAGTCCCCACTGTATATAATATTTTTCAGTTTCCTTTGCCAGTAGATGTTTTTCAAAGTGGCAGCATTCCCCTCAACGCCTGTGTTCAACCTACAAAGGCTGCAGATGTGGTTCTTGTGATGCCCAAGGTGAACATATTGTAACTTTAATCGTTGTCACTTAGGAATGCCAAAGGATGAGCTCAACAATATTGCAAGTGTGCTGTTGAAATTTTTTTTAATGAAATGTCACAAAGGGGTCATTAACATAAGCTAATAATTAGCAATCAAGCAAAACACACACAAAATCTGTTCATTGCACATCATAGAGTTCTGCTTACTATGCCTACTTTGACAAAATTATTTGAAGTTGCTGTCGATGTGAACACCCAAATAAACTGATAAAATTGCTTTACTTTTTGGCTAGAGAGATTGAAATTTGGTTCTTTTTGATTATTTTATGTGGTGGATTTCTTCACAGAAGCACATTTATAACAAAGACTACCGGAACCATCAATATCTTCATAAACGACTGCAGTATTTAACTGCTGTGGCAGGACATCTGAAAGAGGTTGCAGCAGACATCAAGCTGACTTATAGAGCAGGAAATCCTTTTCATCCCATCCTTGTGGTCAATGTGCCAGGTAGGGTGTTTTTGTCAGAGAGTAGCATGTGGACTTTACAATCTTACTAGAAGATCTGGCCAAATTAAGTCCATTGTTGAAAACAATTATGTACCAGATATTTGCTTTATTTCATTGCCTTGAGAGACCTATATATATATATCTGTATATTAACATGAGCAGATCAGCATCCATGCACTCTATCGTCCGCTACTGTCACTCACTGAGTATCTCAAACGACATACTTGAAGTTTGGCTCTGTGACTAGCGGTTGGTAAGCAGGCTTGGCAAGCTGCTGTTTTATTACCGTACTTCAAATTTTTCTGTTTTCTTGATGTTTGTCATAAGTTTTTGAAATTTTTTGGTAAGGAGTTTTGCATTAAA
Source organism: Pomacea maculata (assembly GCA_004794325.1). Classification (NCBI taxonomy): domain Eukaryota; kingdom Metazoa; phylum Mollusca; class Gastropoda; order Architaenioglossa; family Ampullariidae; genus Pomacea; species Pomacea maculata. The sequence goes on along the minus strand of SRHC01000092.1, from coordinate 30,560 downwards.
AAAAAATTTTTTTTTTTCAGTCTCAGGGAGCAAGGCCCTGGTGGTCATTCATCTTCATGTAATTCCTGAGCAAGGAGCATTTAAACCTGGTCGATTTCACCTGTCCAAAAACAACATCCGTCCTTGCTGGTTTTCTAGTGGTCTTAAGGAGTCAAGTTTATTTGCAGGTGAGGATTTTCTAAATAAATTGCTACTGGTTTAATATAGATTTTTTTTTCTTGTTGTATTACACACTCTTGTGGGAAGTGTGTCTCATAGACTCTTGTACAGTCAAACCTCGCTACTATGCCACCCCGCTACTATGCCACTCTCGGTATTATACCACTTTTGTTCAGTCTCGACTATAAATTCAATGCAAAATAAATTTACTATGCCACCACCTCCTCTCGCTACTATGCCACTATTGTAAAGGCACGAGTTGTGAAATTCTGCGCAGTGTTCGATTATTACATGTATACGATAGTGTGGGACATCACAGTTAGGTGGGATGGAACATAGCACACACACATAGGGAGGGTGGAGGCTGGCGATGGGAGGGTGGTCGCTGGCCGGGTGACAGCCCCATGACAGAGGGAGAGCGAAAGGGGTTCAACTAGCGACAAGATGCAGGTGCGTGGATGTGGTTGGGAGGGGTGGACGAAGAAGAGGCGAGGGGGAGAATGAGAGGAGACAGCTAGTGCCAGCAGACTATTCTTGAGAGCTTTGGACTGACGGGTAACTTGAGCAAATAAAGCCGTTTTTATGAACCCTCGGTATTATGCCACTCTCGCTACTATGCCACTTTTGCTCGGTCCCGGTAGGTGGCATAGTAGCGAGATTTGACTGAATATGATACCTTTATCATTATTATTTATTATCTCTGTCAGAGTGGCTAAGGGCATTAAAATTAAGATATAAATTTATTTATCACTGAGGGCAATTAGTAGCAGCTAAATTTAACTTAAAATATAATGTATATCATACTGATCTAACATTGAATACCTTTGTTGACAGTTTCCATAGTAATGAAGACTATCAGGGGAAAACTTGAGTTGCGTTGACATGGAAAATAACTCCACTGATCATCATGGTTGTCTCCTTTCTCAATGATTGGAACTCCGATTGATTAGCTAGCCTACCGTTCTCCAGGGCTCTTGGATGAACACAATTCTCATACCTTCCTTAATCTTTAGCCTTCTGACATAGTCTCTAGTGTCTGAATTCACATGTTAAATGGTTAAAACCACATACTCTGCAGACTTGTCCATGACAGACACATGCTCATGCTGTTTCCATTTATCTGTCAATTTTTGTTTTCAATCAAAGGCCAGCCTCTATATGGGCACCTAGTTGCTGCCTTCAAGGATGGCTCTGCAGGTCTTGCTGTCATTAGCCTTCTTTTGTTTTCTCTGGCTTCCCTCTGGCACTTTGGTTGTGAGGGCAAATGAATTGTGTAACTTTGCCTTCAGAGAGTCCATGTATTTGGTCAGTGACTGAGCTGTTTCTCTCCTGCCAAGTCCACTGCAGTGCCCCGTAGTATCTTTCTTGATCTACCATTTTGGCCCGCAGGTCTTGGAGCTGGCAGTTTCAAGCCACAACATCCTTTCCATCCTGCTGTTTGGTGGGTAGACATAAAAATCTGCCAGCGCTCCTTGTCATTCCTTAAAGGGACTCGGACTTTGGGTGAGGTTGTCCATGGTGGCCATCGCTCGGAGTGCCTCAAAGAGAGTCAAGCTTTAGCGTGAGGTTGTGCACCATGGTGAAGAGGCTGCTGGTTGAGTTTTTGATAGTCAGCGCTGGCAGAACTCAACTTGCAGCTTGCTCTCGTTGTTCTAAAGGACTCTTGCTCTAATACATTAGGACTTACTTTTGCTAGAGTGAGTTTTATTTATACAAAATGAATTAGAATGTCTGGTTTTTTTCCCCTTAGTCATTTATTTTACATTATTTCCTTACCACTGATATTGACAGAAAAATAAGATCGGGCCTTTTTGCTAATATAACAGCTGTGTGCATTTTTTTTTTTTTTTTTTTTAGAAAGGAGAAAACCCTATTATGTACTATTTGACAGGCTTTCAATGATTATAATATTGTGCCTTAGGAACATATTTATTATGTAGTTCATAATTTTTCTTTTTTTAAAAAAATTATTTTGTAAGCAGATTATGGGGATACTCTGCCTCCTACACCTTATTACAACACCAGCATCCTACAGGATGTATGTTTCAAGACTAATGCTGAATACATAACGCAACAGCTTAGTGATTCATCATCACTTCAGGATGGTCTTGCACTGTTTAAGATGTGGCTGTACCAGAGACAGCTGGATAAGGTAGGAGTTTAATAACATTGCTTAATTCTGAATGATGACACATTTAAATAGATTGAAATCTCTAACATGACAGAACTTGTGCTGTAATTGCTAATAATAATCATGAGGATTTATATAGTAAATTTCCAAAGATTTGCTCATAGCACGACTAAATCTTTAACAACCACGCACCCATATTTGCATATACCAGACTCGTGCACTTCTACAACATACACCCACTCATACACAAAGTAAATTACAGACACACGTTATACACACTCAGGGTCACAGTGAAGTCATCATGCTGAAAAGATGCATCTTAAGTTTGTACTTAATTGATAATGTTACTGTAAAGTCAACATAAAGCAGCATGTTCGAGTGCATTTTAACATTCCGTCGGTTTCTGTCTGATTTGACATTCTGCCTATCGAAGACAAAACTTGCTCGATAAAGGCAGTCAAAATTACTAGCAAGATCCTTATCTGTCCACAAAGTCCATTCGTGGGGTCTATACATCAGAGTGTGAGGTTGAAAGATGTCATCATCACCACAGACCCCTCTCACATGCCACATCACCATTTCCTTACCAAGCACTCAGCTGGCAAATTATCTATATTATGTAACACTTTTGGTGTGCCTGTCAGTTCTCACTGAGGAGTAGAGCGCGAGTATAACTGAGTGGGTGAGTGTGTCACAGAGGGGTTGAATGTGAGCATAACTGAGTGGGTTGAGTGTGGGTGTCAGTGTCACTCGGTGTTTGAATTTGAGTATAACTGTGTAGGTAATTGAGGGTGGCTATTTTTGTTGTAGTTTATTACTTATGGAAACTCCCAACAAACAAGGGCAGTCTGGTGGCGCAAGAGTTTGTGCCTGTCACCAGTGAGGAGGGTTGGCTGTCCTGGGTTCAGCTCTCATCTCAAGCACACTGTTTTTTCTCTGTATGTAGTGTCTATTTATAGGGCTGGCTGTCTTACCATGATACCAGCCTTAGTTGCTGGCTCAGTGTAAAACATTAATCCCCCCAATCTCCCAACAAGCCAAAATTTCTATCTTTGTTATGGACAGAAATAAATAATGAAGTCCCTGACATAAACCCATCCCGTAAAATGTTTGTACTTCTTGCAAAACTAAATAGGAATCAGATCTATTGGTATTAGTAATGTTACTAATTACTCTTGCTTCAGTACTGTTTGAATCGGTACTGTTAATTTTTTTTTTAAGTCTGTGTCTAGCCCCAACACTGTCACTTGAGGCAGCTTTGGCAAAAAGAGCCATGATTTTTCACAAACATCTCTAGTGTTACAGCTGTGTCTGTTTTTGGTGTGTATTACCACAAAACTCAAACCTACAACAACTCTGCTCCATATTAGTGTTTTTTGTAACTGCGAATGTTCCACTGGAAGAAAAAGTGCTAAGCGTTTCTACAGTTACCTATGCTTCTTTCAGGGTTTTGGTTCCTTCAATGGTTTTGTAGCAACTATGTACGTCTGTTACCTGCTGTCTCAGAAGGTGCTTAACCACAGCATGAACAGCTATCAGGTCCTGCGTCACACACTTACTAGTCTCAGTGAGTACTGCCTGTGTTTTCTTTCATTGACAGTGATTTATTGAAGACAGACCTTAATGTTGCTAACAGATCAGATAAATCATAAATTGTTAATGCACTTATAAACACAGAGCATGACTGGATATCTACCACAGTACACAAAAATCATTTTTATTTTGTAATGTTAATTTTATTCATAGTTCTGTACTGAAATTAATGACATTTAAATATCATCCTTTTTAAAAATAAATAAATCTTCAATTTTGGTCAAAAGCATAACTGTACCGAAGGCCATAGTCAATGCAACATAACAGATGCAGACCTGAGTGATTATGTAAAGAATTCTCAACACTTTTGTTCAAATCTACCTGGTTTAGAGAGAGAGAAATACTGTACATCACGAGTATATCAGAAAATAAAAATGGAAACAATTCACATTTGCTGAACAGCCAGCAGGTTCGTCAGTTTAAAAAAGTTTTAACATGAGCTTTAACAAGATTTTAAAATGTAAATACAGTTTGTATATATATATATTGATAACCAACCTTCTGGGGCTTTATGATGATTAATAAAAAAAAAAAAAACAGGCCTAGTTGTTAAAGGCCTTTGACTTTGGATGTGTGGTGACTGAAATTTGTCCTTACTTTGACCATGCGGAAAATGTACCCTGTCAAAGTAAAAAAGTCATCTAGCGATTGATTATGGTTGCCAACAAATGCATTAAGGCGAGTGCCATTTTGTGATAAATGGGAAAATAGAACTTGCAGTGACTTTAACTTCCTGGGAAAGGGGGCACAAAAGTCGTTAAAACAACAGTTGGTTGGTTTCCCATTAAAGCAATGCATATTTAACTTCCGTAGCTCAAATCGGCCTAGCCAAAAACTTCCACAACTTGAATTATTTTAGCCGGTCAGCATGTTGAAATCATTTGAAAATATGTCGGAAAGTGTAAAATTGTGTATTCCTCCCCCATTGACCCTGTGCTTCCATGTTCTCATTTCTGTAGGGTGCTTGGGTACAATCATTTGATTAAAATTAAAGGTCCACAGTGAAAAACTGTTGTTGCTTTTTTGTTTTTGTTTTGTTTTTTGTTTTTTGACAACTTCTTTGACTCAAACCTTCCATGGCTTGATTTTATTTTTTTTTATCTTTCCCTTGAAGCTTTGACATAGAAGTTCAAGTGTACTACAGTTTGCCCTACAGTCTATTAGATGACATCCACAGTAGTGTTAAGAGTTAGGGTGCAGGATATTTCTCCTACAGTCTGTTGCTTCTTCATTGCTGAATACATGTGATGCAAAAATTCAGCAATGAAGAAGCAAAACAGAACATTCTGGACTCAATGTTCACACATTGAACACATTTCCAGTCATTTTTTTAAAGCTGGTCAGAGAAAGAAAATGATTTTTTTCATGTGTTGACGAAAGGGTGGGGGTGGGGTGGATAACAGGACCTAAATTATTCGCAAGATTTAGCGTTAGATGTTGATATTTTTTTTCTATTTGGGAATGGGAGAGGGAAGCAGAAGAGTTCATGGTTTTGGTGGATGTGGGTGTTCACCTTTTGTGCCAGATACAAGATACAACTACAGTTGTCCTACAGTCTGTTGCTATTAGGTAATCGTGACAGCAGCAACATCCACAGTGGTGTTAGGTATAGAATGCAAGATATTTCTCCTACAGTCTGTTGCTATGAGGTAATCGATACCAGCAATATTTGTTGCTAGGTATGTCCACATGGGAAGACATTCCCATGACACTGTGTTCAGAAACAGGCCTAGCTGGACAGCCTTCCATGGAAGAGTTTCAGCAGACATTTGACATTGTCTTTGTGGATGTAACAGGATTCACAAACATCTGCCTGGGAATGACCAGTTCTTTCTATAAAAGGGTAGGTTGTCTTCCCTACAAATATGTTAGGATAGTGTTGCTTGTGGTAAGGATAATGATGATAAATGCCATAATTTAGAAATGTTTATTTTCGTTTCCATACAAGACAGGAAAAAGAATTTCTCAGCCACAGTAACCCTGAATCATTCAGACTAGTCAAGCTTCCCTTAAAAATAAACATTTATATTTTGAGGAAGAAGCAGTTACTTACAATGCAGGCTTTGTCTTTTCACTTGCTTGTACTGTTCTCAGGTACGCCATGAAGCAGTCATTGCTGTCCAGTGTTTTAGCAGTGAATTTACCAATACCTTTGACCTTCTATTGATGTCTCCCATCACATTTGTACAAAAGTTTGACTCCATCTTCCAGTAAGACTCTTTGTACAATTTCTCATTTCCATTTATTGGTAGAACAATTTATGTTTTTATTGACAAGTCATCTTGGAGCTGCCATGCTATGTAGTGGCTAGATGCTTGTTAAGATGGTTTGATTGCATGTTAATGTTAATGTCAACATGTTAATGTCATCTTAATTGAACAAAAAGTGATAAGTCCAGTTAAGGTGTTTTTTGTAGCAAAATTATTAGTTGATTGTAGCTAGTTGGTATTGCTAGCTGCTGTGTATCTTGTCCTCAACTGTTAGCTGATTGGTATTGTGAGAAGCATGATGTCCTCGCCAGTTTATGTGATTTTTGGATCTATGATAAATGTTCATCACAGTATTTTGCATGGTGTGTGGTAAGACCTGGTAATACCTCACACAATGACCAATTGCAGTGTTTTATAAGCTCCCAACAAATGTTGGTAATATCTTAGTTCTCCATTGTTGACGCGCTGAGTCTTCGCTGAGTGGAAAAATGTAGGATTTACTCAGACCTGAGAATTGTCTGTCGATTGGAGATTTTCCACCAAAACCATGAACTCTTCTGCTTCCCTCTCCCATTCCCAAATAGAAAAAAAATATCAACATCTAACGCTAAATCTTGCGAATAATTTAGGTCCTGTTATCCACCCCACCCCCACCCTTTCGTCAACACATGAAAAAAATCATTTTCTTTCTCTGACCAGCTTTAAAAAAATGACTGGAAATGTGTTCAATGTGTGAACATTGAGTCCAGAAGCAAGTTGGTAAATGGAGATCACTGCGACTTGAAGTTGTTAAAAAAGAGTATGTCACGAAAGAGTGGTGATAGAGCTATAGTGTGGGTTTGCACGTCTGTTCTATTCACAAGACAAGCGGACACGTAGGCAAACTGACCGACTGACAGAGGACGTTACGGCCAGTTACGTAAGAGCAGTCATCGCTCCAAGCGTAAGTTCGCGAATTAAAAGACCATTCACGTCATGACGGTCACATAATGTATGACCAGATGTGACCGCAGGGCGCTTGTGACAAGTAACAAGTAACAGACAAGCCTTAGAGCGAAACATACCTGCTTTGATTATGTTAGAGAAAGGGTAATGTTGACACAACGTGAGCTAGAAAAGAATAACCCAGACAATTAGACATCAGATTGCATGACGTATTACGAGAAGGCTGGGAACTGTGTCATACACTAGCTGTGATGTGTGATTGGCTGTAGTGGTGTGTCATGTGGTGTGGCTGACCATTTGAATACATGTAGGCCATGTGCTGGAGTTTTGATGTTTGGTCTGGATTCAACTTTGGGGCTTTTCGCTAGAGATTCTTTAAGGGTGTGTGTAGGAAGGACTTTGCAAATCAAGTCTTTGCCACCAAGTGTGTCAGCTACTCCAGTCAGATGAGACATGGAGCAGGGATAGATCAAGAAAGTGATAGCCCGCTCATTCAACTTGAGCTTAAAAGAAGAGTAACTTTTGTCCCTGTGAACTACGACCAACTCCTGGCAGTGTAGTGCAAAAAGTTTCTCTGGTCACAAGAGTCGGTGCTGATTTCTACTTGGAGAAACTTGAGGCCTGTTGGTGACGAAACCAGGGTGCACAAGGTGCATGGGGATGATTCGTATGAGAATCTGTCCCAACCTTCTTCATCGTACGTCTCTCTTCGAAGAGCCCGACAACAGAAGACCAAGGTCAACGAACACCAGTTCTTCTGCGGTGTGTCGAGAGGCCTCCACACAGCGAAAAACCATTGTGCAAAATCACAAGTGACAGTTGTGTGTGTCCATCAAAGACTAACACCTCACACAGCGAAGGCACTTGGGTCAAGCTAAGTGGCATGTGTATGAGAATGGTACAGAGTGAGTGTTTGTTGCAGTGTTGTGAGTGTGGTAGTTAAGAATAGATTTGACTCACTAGATATCTGGATTAGTAGTAAGGAGTATAGTTAGTGTTAACGGAACACCCTAGGAAACTGGGCAAGATAGGGAATTAGACCATTTGCAAACTTACCTGTTCTTTTGTTATTCCTCTATCATTTTATAGTTTGCATAATCCTCTCGATGATTAATAACTTTCTTTAATATACCAAATTGCCTCAAGTTGTTTATTGGGGTGATGCATGCTGGGAGTTCAACAAGTCCATCTCCACTTGCTCCTACCCCTAGAGTTCATGACAGAATAGTATTTCCAGAATTTATCAATGATATACAGCAACATCCATAGACTTTTAGGTTACTGGATGCACGATGCGGATACCATTACTCTTGCTCCCTACACACATGCAAGCCTTGGCATCCACCAACATAATTTCCCGTCATAGTCAAGTTTGTTTGGGATTTTTTACTTTGTAGACTTAAGAATCTTTTTTTTTAGGTTGCTAACATGCACTTCATTCTAAATCAGTTCTAAATAGGCTGTAACCTGTTACCGTTTAAACATGCCGTGGACTGCATTTGAATCTTTTGCAACACTTTCTTTTAAATCTATTTTAAACCACAGTCAACAGTCAATAATTTTTCCAAAAATCTCTCCCCCCCCCCTTCCAAAAAAAAAAATCATTGAAACAACAGCTTTATTGAGTTACGTTATTTCTTTAATGTGCAGAAATTAATATAGTGCAGTATATTATCACATCACGTCTATGTGGAATCTTCATTGCTACGTTTAATGTTTCTGAGTATATTTATCTGTTTAAATTTTTTAAATGGCGGTTTTGTTTTTTAAAAACCCCTTTTTGCCATTTTTAAAGGAATATCATCATGATAATGTACATATGTTTAGTTTGATAATGTCATGATAGGTTGTAAATCTGAAGTTATTTTTAACTAAGTTTCAGAAAACTTTGTCGCTTCTCATTCTCTGCTACGTGCAGATAATATGTGACAGCACGTTTTCTTTCTCTCGACAAAGCACAAAGAATCGCCGGTGGGATTCCATGTTTCAGCCTGGTGCTACTTGTAAATTTCTTCTTAGTGTTTTTATTTTCAAGAAAATGGAGTAAGCAACCATTGTAAACTGTCACAAAAAGTACAAGAGAATATCAATAAACTATAAGATTTCGCCAAAAAGGTGATAGAACCTGAACGCTTAATACACAGTTATATTCCCTGGATACATTATCAAAATTTGACCTAGGCAAAAGCTCAGTGGTTCAGGTGAACAAATGTCATCAAGATAATAAAGTTCAACCAATTTATCAGATGTTAATAAACCAACCAACATCCTCAAATCAGTTTTACCATTGTGCTGTTAAGAAGTTCCTGGTGACTGTCCACAGCATGGAGTGCAACAAGGAAGTTGTGGCTGCTGTTATCAAAAAGTGTCAACTTTCCCAGCATATGCTTGATCTTGGCGATCATGTGATCTTAGCAGTCATCCCAACTTTGCTTCAGCTCATGACCAAGGGTCTGGGTGAGCGAGTTGAGTTAGTGCAAGTGCAGCCCCACTCACCACCAGAGGTTGGTGTCATCACTCTTATTACTTTGTGTGTGTGATAAAATGTCATCAAATCCTTTCTGTATTGAGTCTATTTGATTCTGCCAATATTTCAGATATGCAGTGATTTATGTATACCATAGGGTGGGTGTCCATGTACAGTTGACAACCAAAGATGTCAAAATATCACATGCTTACCAACAATCCATATTAGAAAGCTTAATTATTGAAGTCTCCTCCCCCCTATTGTGTGATGTGTGAGTATTTAAATAGTAAAGTCTAGGACTTAAAGTTTCATGAAGTGTTTTGTCAGTTGTGCATCTGAAGTTGTGACAGTTTCTAGTGGCATAAGGACCGAATAGGGTTGAGAAAATTATTGGTAGCTCAGATGCTGTATTTCAATGTGCATTTGATGAATATGATTAAATCAAGTTTTAGTTATGTTTCTGGGAGGGGTCTAATTTATTTACAAAGCATAAAAGGTATATAGCTCAACTTCGCTATCTAAGTTTCCTTAGGTTTTTTTTTAAACACTAAGCTGTCTTTCAAACTACCGATGTCTTCATGCTGTTTTATTAATCTGTTATATGATGTGCAATAATAGTTCCCCCTGTTATTTCAGTGGTCTGTGTTTGAAGACCCACCCACTGCTGTTACTGATTCTATCTTGACCTTTGGTCTCCTGCTGAGAGAGGCTAAGGCCCTGAACATTGTGGACAGAGGGCCTAATGCCAGTTCTGAAGAGGTCAGGAGATATTGCAGCTTTAGCATCTTCTGTACCTGGATAATCTTTGTCTTTTTTATTATTGTTCCATTACGATTCCATTATTGTTGTGGTTAGCTTCATCACCACGCTGTTATGACCTCTGAATGCTTGGGGAGAAAGTCTTGCTTAAAAATAAGGAACCAGACTGTGAGTATGTTGTACATATTCAGAACATTGGGCACATTCAGGGCATTGTACATGTTCATACAGTGTACACATTTAGGACACTTGCAGCACTTACAAAATCATTTCTTGTAATACATTTTTCATGCATTATCACTATATGCTTGCTATGTTCTAAATATATCAAGTTACATTCTAATTATGCCTCATGCATCATAGCCATTGTTGTTGGCTTATTAAGGGAGACAAAGGAGAAAATTTTCTTATACTTTCTTCTTGGCTATATTAATCGTAATAAAATTTTTGAATGCGTTGTTGACTAGTCAACAAAAGAGCATGAACAGGGTGGGGAAGGAGGATGGGTGTTTTACCAGGCAGATATAAAAGAACATTTCATCCATTTGGGTAGAGTTTTTACAAGACATTTATAGAAAACTTTCCTCGACTTGTATGGTTAAGAGGGACCGTTAGGAAAGTGTTCATATTTTGGAGATTTTAAGTTTTCTAAGATTTTCTGCTTTATCAATTGACTCAGTTGAGCTGTTTTATAAAGATTTATTACAAGAAAACAACAAAAGACTTTCTGCTCACCTAAGTTTTAAAATTAAATCTTTTTCTAAATAAGCATAAACCATGTTTAGGTCACTTGAAATAATGAAGACAAAGGTTTCTAAAGGTGATGTAAAACTGATGCAAGCACAGGAAATACTTAAAGGCCAAACTTTCAGGAAAGAATGGATTTCACCTGGCATAGGGAGGAGAGGGTACTTGTTGGGCCAGATGGAAGCAGTTAGTGAGCAATGACCACAGTGGTAGCCAGCACTGCATGTACTTCTCACCTTGCTCCCTTGGGGCAAGCCATTCTATCCTGTCCTGAGCTACAAGTTTGACCTTTAAAACAAAACTGATGTCTTCATCTTTGTGGTCTTTACCTGATGATGTCTTTGCTTTTACGAAAGCGGTGGCGCAGATTGTGGTCATAATATTGTAGTCCATAGCATTCTCACTATTAAAATCTCTGAGTTTGTCAGGAATACTTATATTTTCAGTCAATTAACTTTTGTAAACCAAACTGTTACATCCCTCACCAAATGGATGGTTAGGGTCATATTTCTATATTTTGGGGAGCAGGAAAAAAAGAAAGGGAGAACGTTTAATCCTATTTTACCAGTTCACCCAACGCATCAAGAGAAAAAACACATTGAGTTTTGCAAGCGCCATTTTCCTCAGTTGTGTTTTTAATTTTATTTTTCTCTGGTTGTTTCAGGCTGTCAAGTTTCGTCAGTTTTGGGGTGAAAAATCTGAACTGCGACGTTTTAAAGATGGAAGTTCCATCATAGAGGCAGTAAAATGGGCTACATCTACATCTTTAAAGAAGAGGAGAGCTGTCTGTAACCATATTGTATCATATGTTCTCCACAAGTGAGCACTAACTCTTTTTCTCTAATTCAATTTAGCTAAGCTCTGTCAGTAGCGATAACATTTTCCATTCATTGTTTTTTGTTTAATTAGATTTATTTTTGTCAAGCAAATCTCAAGGTCCTGAAATGAAATAAAGTAAGATTTTTAGATAAATTGCTTAATATTAGGTTTGACTTAGTGTGCTGAACCTTTTCTCCTTGGATTTTACCAGTTGATGTGACCATAAGAAGAAGATAGTAGACTAGAATCCATTGTTTTCAACCATATATAATTATATATTATCAACAAGGCACCGTCCTCCATCCTGGTACCCTAGCAGTGTTTTCATAGAAGTCGGGGTTAGTACTTGCCTGCCTCTAAAGGCTTCATTAATAACCCAGTTCCACCATTTTTTCTGATCTTTTTTCACAGTGACACTGATAGTGAAGTTTGCTATGCTCTCTTTAGCAATGTGCTACACACACTGCCAGTAGCACTTACCATTTGCTACATAATGTTAAATTCTCTCTGGTAGTTGCAGATTGCTGTCACTGACTTTGGCATTGAAAAACTGAAACTAAGAAGCCGTAACATAAACTTCTTTCAGTAGAAAGTAAAAGGAGCTTCAGAAAGACTTGGTGCATTGCTAAGAAAAGAACCAACACTTTGCAGACACGGTTCCCGTGTTGCTTCACAGACATTCCTTCATCACTATATGTGACCCTCCACAACGAAATGAGTCTAAAGTCGGAAATTTGAGATTTGCCAATTTGCATATTTTTAAAAAGTACAGGCTATGAACTTTCTTTTCATACAAAAGTTGTTGTTCTAGTCCTAACATTGAGTGAGTTATAAATGTTTGAAGTGTGAAACTACGATGGCAGCCATTTTGAGAAAAGCGGGTTCAAAGATTAGCGTCAAGATGGCCGACCGTGTCTGTTTACTCCTAAACTTTTGCAGACAAATCTTTTGATTGTTTAATATTTGACTCGTTCTTTAAAGAAGTTGAACATACAGACTCTGGGCTTTCTGGCAAGGTATAACACGATGGGGTTATGACGGGGAAGCAGTATCAAAACAGCGTCTGAAATTGGTACGGATTGCAGTAGGGTACTCTTAGAGGTTAAGAGTAGTAATTATATGGGTGTATGGGATGCGACTGCATGTTGTTTAACTTACGTGAGCTACCAACAAAAAACACTTTCTCTTGTAAACAGAAGTATACATTAAAGATGTATTTGTATAATATACTTCATGATGTCTGCAGTATAGCCAGTTATAACTGCCCCTGTCATGGCCTTCTTGCGCTTTTACTTGTATAATACAGAGGAACCTCGGTTAACGAGCACAATCCATTCTGGAAAGTTGTTTGTTATCCGAAACAATTTTTCCCATAAATAAAGGAAATAAATTTAATTGGTTCCCAGCCCCTGTTGACTTGCTAATATTTGAAAGTTACAGGCTATGGAGGTATGTTTTTAATGAGAACAGTTATAATACAATATAAATAGAGTTAAATAACATAAAAACATTAACAAAATCATTTAAACATAAGAAAACTTGCCGTTTTGACAGTGTGTGTGGATGGAGGTGTGGGGAGGAAGGGGTGGAATTTCCACTTGGATTCCCCCTCCATGAGCACGTGACTTTGTAAAATCAGGGGTGACTTCCTTTTTCTGTCGCTTTGAGATTGAAAAAAAAACTTGTCCAGTGCTGCTGCTTCTGCCTTTTTGTAAATCTCTTGGGTAATGCGACATCACATTATCATTGAACATGTTTAGGCTCCTATTGCTTATCGCACTGTTAGGGAAAGAATTTCCTACAAACATTTGCAATTCCCTCCATTTCGCGTTGAAATGATTCTTCCAGAAGTCCTTGAGAGTTAAGTTGGTATCATTCATTACGCCGATTGTTGGCCGCTTCCTTGTCATTACCTCACTACTATTGCTCTTAATCTTCTTTGGAGCCATGATTGAGGATTATCTTATTAAAATAAAGCATAAAAATCACTAAATAAGAAGGATGCTCACAGATAAGGAACGACCGATCGTAACTGTGTCTCGAGCGCGAATGATGACATGCTGGTCGGTCACGTGGTTCACATGGCTGTTCGTTATCCGAAATTTTGTTCGCTATCCGAGACAAATTTGTAACGAAATTTTAGTTCGTTATCCGAAATATTCGCTATCCAAAGCGTTCTCTAACCAAGGTTCCACCGTATACTTCACACAGTCTGAAGTATGGCCAGTCATAACTGCCCACATGTTGGCCCTTCTGATGCACTTGACTTTGTTACAAGAGTTTGTACACTGATAGTGCACTTAGTCACAAGGGCTTTTACACAGAGAGTGCACTTACTGTCTTACACCAAGAATGTCCAGGCTCAGGCCATGGCAGCCCCCACTTCCTTGATCCACAGCTCATCTAAATCTACATAGGACCTGCAGTGTCTGATGTCTTTCATGTCCTAACCCTGACCTGTTGTCGCCTTTACAGATGTCTGAGAACCATTGCTCACCTGACGACTAGAGTGCCTTGCATGCCAGGCATAAGCTTACTGTCATGGAGTCAGCTTTTGATGATTAAACAATGGCTAAGACTAAAAGAAAGAGAATTGATGATAACATTTTAATTTTATTTTTACATATAACTCCTTAGCTTTATCTTAGATGTTATTATCTTCTAACATGATCCTTTAATAATTCTCTGCTGTTATTTGTGCTAAAGGCATGCAGATATTAACCCCAAATGGATCCACCATGTAGGACATCAAGTGGAGCGGGTGCTGTACATCCCACGTTGTGTTGTAGCCATTATTAAGAGAGGACAAGGCAGCACAGAGCCAGAGAAAAAAAAACTTTCAACATTTGACTTCAACTATGGGACAGGGGAGGAATGGCATTATCATCTACGCAAATCTTTAGAGGAGCTGGGTCAGATGTTGAGAACATTGCCTAATCTCCCCTTGTCAATCAATGCAGTATCCGGCATTTCTCCTGTGTGTCGCTTTACTGAGGTTGGTAAACTGAAAAGCAGTGTATACTTTTCACATCATCCATGCTTTGTGCATTTTGCTAACTTGCCTGAATAAATTCAGTGTACATATACTACAGTGAGCATATTGTGTGTAGCATTAAGTATGATTTTAGAGTGGCCTTGTCTGGCCAGGAATAGCTGTCACATCACATGCAATGTACATAGGTGTATATCCTGGTGTTCCAGGTCTTTCCACCTTGTCCAGCACCTCCTGACCTTACACGCCTGTCATTACAATCCTCAGATCCAAGATGGGTTCCCTGGTATACTCCTTCAGTGACAGGTTACTTTCTTTTCTTTCCAATTCCTTGAGCTATTTTGTGCTTTTTTTTTTTTTTTAAATAAGTGAATAGGCTTTCAGATGAGTCTTAATGTTTTTCATTTTTTGTTTATTATCTTCTAGCCTTACTATGAGTCTATATTTATATTTACATACACTTTTTTTATAGTAATATTGTATCTATTTTATTTATTATCTTTTCTTGTCTTAAATATGTCAAAACTTCATCTGTGCTCATTTGTCCCTACCATTTTGTGTAGTACACTCATTGTCTACTCTCCATCCATACACTTAATCGTTGTGAGGCAGACTGCTCTATCTTATTGTCAAAAATTGCTCCAGAAAGTTTGGCGAGTGACACTTCTTTTATGTTGGATCTAAACTACGCAAGTTTCTGCCGTTCTTGTTTATAAACATTCAGCCTGTTCAGATTTCAAGAGGGCATTAAAAACGTTCTTGTTTTAGAAATACCTCTTGTAGTAATTCTGTTTTTGTCACATTCCTGTGGTGTTTATGGTTAAGATGTGAATGCCATGTGTGTGTGTGTTTTCAATAAAAGAGAGAGAGAGAGCACTGCCAAATTCCTGTGTTTTCCACGATTTATATGTGCATACCATCTTTTTGTGTGTGTTTTTTCAGCAATAGAGAGAGATCATACTGTCCTTACCACTTGTATTCTATGAGCATAACCTGTTAATGTGAAGCTTGGATGGCCTGGCCACATGCTGTACAAACATTCTAATTTTTTTAATTTAGTGATCTGCAAGTTGGAGGGAAGTGGCAAATGGCCAGAGGACTTAGAGGCCATTTGCCGGCTGAAAGCTGCGTACTATGTGAAGTTGGGGCAGATACTTGCTGCTTGTCATCAATTGATGGTAGATGTTTCTCCGACACACCTTGATGTTTTAAAGGTAGGTCTTGCTGCCTTTGCTATATGCTCATAAATTAATGCATTTCAGTGAAGAAATCAGATGGAGCAAGTTACCAGTGGATGAATTTATTTTCAAAAAGAATATTACTAAACAAAAAAAATTAAGAGATAGTTTTACAAAAACTTAAATGTACAAAATTAGCAAAAATCAATTTTTTTCCCCTCAGTCCATCCGGTCTTTGTGTGCATTCCACCCAAGTTTTGAGTGTGGCGTGCATGTACGCTAGTGTTCACACTGAAGTATTATTATTTTATTTTCTAGTTGTTATGTATACTTTGTTTCTTGCAATCTGAATCTGGAAACGTGATGTAGCCTTAGTTGCTGGCATGGCATAAAATACCAAAAAACAAACTGGAAAATGACAGTCATGTCCATCTCATGAATTCGATGCCCTTTCTACACCATTTTCTTATCACACTCTGCACTTCTGTGGCAGCTACTAATCATAAAATCCGAGGCTGGAAGCAAGAGGGTAGAGCTTGTATATACATCGCTATTTGTTTGGCTCTGGTTTGGTTTGTTTCAGTTTAGACAACCACACCCGCCGTCAGACCCGGTTCTGGGCGTCCCTTTCCAGTTGGGACCATTTCATGCCAGCTGTCTCTGCCTCTCTGTGGACCAATCTCCTCCACGTCTGTCTGGGTCTCCCAACCTTGCGCCTCCCCTGTGGGTTCCAGCTCAGAGCTTGTCTTGTTAAACTGTCGGCTGGCTTTCGCAAGGTGTGACCGATTCAGCCTCACTTCCGCATCTTGATGTCTTGGCTGGCAGGTTTTTGGTTGGTTCTCTGTCACAGGTCTGTATTGGAGATCTTCTCAGGCCATCTGATGTTGAGGATGTGGCACAGACATCTGTTGACGAATGTCTGAATCTTGTTGGTGATGGCATTTGTCACTCGCCTTGTCTCAGATCCATACAGAAAGACTGACTTTACATTTCTGTTAAAGACGCGGATCTTGGTGTGTAAAGATAAAGCCTTTGAGTTCTAGATAGGTCGTAAGGTGTGGAATGCAAGCCTGGCTTTGTTTATTCGGCTTCTTACATCTTCATCTGTACCTCCACTAACTTTTTAATTGCCTTGTTACGGTTGAAAACATCCTCTTGAGTGATGGCATCTAAGGCATTCATACTTTCATACATCCTCTCGCACCCACTACCTGGTGCTGCTAGGTGCACGCATCATCCTCTTTGGTGATGTGCTGAAGATCTAGAACCTTGAGGGTCGATACTACCAGAGTAACATCATCAGTGTGATGTGAAGTTTTTCGACCTGCGTGCCTTGCATCTGTCATCACTCTGATCCTGTTGGTCAGAGGAAACTGTTCTGCTTGAAGTGAATGCGACAGACTGGCGCTTCAAGAAGTCAACAACTGCAGATCCGTGGCAGCCGTTTTCTCAAAAATCACGTCCCAAATTGGCACAATAAGCAAATTTTGTATGTTGAATACGGATAATCCCCGATGTACTGCAAGGTACATTCTTTCACTTACAGAATAACTGTGACCTAGCGAAGACTAGTTACAGAATACACACGATATTATGTCCGGTAGGACAACCAAAGATGATCAGCACATGTCCACTCATTTTTGAAATCTTCACTTGGAGCCAAGAGGTGCACGAGACTGAATGTGCATGAACGTGACCTACAATGTCCTTCACCTTGTCGTACTCACCAACAGACAAACATGGACCGCGGGGCCGCTATTGTAGATGGTGAATAGCCTCCGTGTTACAGGAGTGAATTGTTGCCCATTTGTAAAGGTACAGACATTGCACCCAAACAGATGTACTTTTTGTTAGTCACCAGGGGAGTAAACTGAAAATATTGAATATTATATTATCATCCCATATGAGTAAACAAAGATATAAAGACAGATGAAAGCAATAAAAATAAAGTTTTAAAATTCAGTTGTCTTAGTGTTTGTGTCATTTCAAAGAGTTCAAAACACAGCTGCCAGGATTGTCACCCGTGCAAAGTCGTCCACTGAGCACATCACCCCGATCCTACAGAGCCTTCATTGGCTCTCAATGAACAAGCGCATTGATCACAAAGTACTTTCCATTGCCCAGTCCTGCATGTCTAAAACTGCTCCTGACTATTTGCAGGAAATAGTTCCTCCGTACCAGCCGTCACGTAGCCTGCGCTCAGGCTCCCAGTCACGCTTCTGTCTCCCTGCAGTGGAAGACACCAACAAGAAGCGCACTGGAGTCAGGGCCTTCACACACGCGGCACCTAAGCTGTGGAATGCTCTGCCATTGTCACTCTCCACCATCACCTCACCAACCACGTTCCGCAAGAAACTGAAAACCCATCTGTTTCTTTCAAGCCAGTCTTAAACTACCAGGAAACACTTCTGTCCATTTTTTACTTTTCCTGGTGTTTTATATATTTGTTCACTTTTTTGTTCTTCATTTGTTCTTTTTTTCTGCGCAATGAGCATTCTTCGGAATGGATACCTGCGCATTACAAATCGACATCATCATCATCATTTCCGCTGTTCATCTTTTTCTCCCTTATTTTTTTCTGTATTTTAATTATAGAGAATACATTCAATTGTCGGTCCTAACCCTGACAGTATGTTCAGTTGCAAACCGTTTCACTTCAGCTTTCTGAAAGCCAACACCAAGTACTCGGCTGAGAAAGACGCTTTATTGCTCGGATTATTGCTTGTGATCTCCACCCTGCCTTGGGGCCAGGGTAGCAATTAAGGGAAAATTGACCGCTGGTATAAGTCAGCACCACGTGTACTCCTAGCTTCCCTCGCACGGACGAAACCATTTTAAAAATTGCCCACCGAGACATCGGCCTTTAAAGCTGCTTACCTTTTTGAGCTGTTACCTATTTACATAGATACTGCCATCACCAGTGGCCTTAACTTTACTCTTGTCAATGCACTTGAACTGTAAGTCTGTTGGTTAGGTCTTGCAGTTCATTATTATTGCCTGTAATCAGATCAGTGTTGTCTGCAAAGTGTAAGTTACAAACTGCTTTTCACTGATGGAAACAGAAGTGTGGTGGTCATTTAGGGTTTCGTGCATGATATTCTCGAAGATATTAAATAGCACAGGTGATGAGGACATCCCTGATGGATCTCAACTCTCATGTAAAAAGAAAGCTCCCGTTTGGTTATCCAGCTTATTGAGCAAAGCTAATGAAGACCCTCTTTGATATATAATTTTTGCATCACATGCCATACTTTGCTTGGGTGGCTAATTAGGCTTATTGTTCTGTAGTACTGGCTTTTCGGGGTTTTTTGTGTGTTTTTGTTTTTTTATGGAAAAAGGTACAACTAGTCACTGCATCTATTGTTTTTTTACCATTTTGTGCATTCCCATACTCTTTGGAACAGAGCAGTCAGGGATTTTGTTGCTTTATTTCCACCCTGCTTGTTCAGCTTAGCTGAGACATCGCTGGCTCCAGGTGACTCTCCTCCTTTCAGACTGCATACTGCTGTTGTGATCTCTTACTGCAGGACTGGTAGGTTGTTTTGAAGGATGTCAGCATCTTTCTTCAGTTCTTTACAACATTCAATCCATTGGTTGAGTACAGATGTGCTTTCTGTGACAAGGCAGCCATTACAGTCTTTGGCACTGAGGTCTTGTGTTGACCTGTCTTAGTGAGGGGCTTTAGTAGTTGCTGTCACCCTGAGCCTTTCCCTCTATGGTGTGGACTTGGCCTTTGATTTGATTTTCCCTGGCTGCCTTAATACTTTTCCCAGTGGCACAATTTACTTCTTTGTATTTGAAAACTTCTTTGGGTTTCTTTTCCTCTCTTCACGGCCCTCCTTTGGTCACAGAAATCTAGGATGTTTTTCATGACCCAGGGTTGTTTTTTCTTTGACACCCTAATACTTCTTAGGCTATTGGTTATTGGGCTATTGGTCTCTTTGATGTCTCCAACAAGTGTGTCAACATCACAGTGATCCAAGTTCAGTTTGGTGAATTTGCCTTCAGGTTATCCTTGAAGATATCTGCAACATTTGGGTCTTGCAGCATCTCCAGAGTTAATTTGCGGGATGATTTTATTTATGATGTATGCATAAACAACAGGAGCAAAATACTTTTATTATTACTTGTATGTTTTTAGATGAGTTACACTTGTAAAAGATCCAAAATTAATCCCAAGTATACCCACTATTTCGTTCAGGATGGCTTTGTGTTTCGTTTGAAATTGGGACTCACACGAGAAATTGGAGTGCTACGCCTAATGCAGAATCATGATGGCATGTCACGGATGGAAGACACACCTGAAGCGCTAGCATTGGAGGCTGAAATTACAACACTACCTCATCTCACAGGGTGGCTTCAAGGGTGAGCATTACTACACATTGAAAGAGAGAACAGAGCGGGTCGGTGGAGTTAGTGGGAGAAAGAAGAGAATTAGCGAGTATGTAATGTTTGTACATGCCATCTATATTATGACCACCTTCATTTGTCTGCTGTTTTTCATTTGTGTCAAACCTGTCATTATCATTGCTGTGTTAAGATTATTTATGTTTTTATGGCCACAACACCAGCCATAAAATTGTCATAAAATTTTACTTTTTAGCCATTTTGAGATTATAGCATATTGTGAAAGTTCGAAGTCTGTTCTATTCACTCATCAAGAAGTTTTTCTTAAAACAATCTAGAAATATGTCTGTTTCGTCAATAAAAACACCTACTTCTATCCTATTTACTTTTCCTGAAGGTGCAGAATTAGTGAGAATAGAGAATGTTTGGGAGATAGCAACACACTCCACACAGTGAGAAACTGGGTCACATCGCATACCGCTGGAAAGCTCTTTGAGTTGCCTTTCAAACAAAGGCTAGGTCAAGGCTGATAGAAGGTCCCACGCTACGATTTGAGCTCTTTTCTAGGTGACACAAAGGGTCGAAAATTTCCTTATATGGATGCATGCGTAAACATACTTTGCATATAGCCAATCAGAATTCATCAACGCCGACCTAGACAGGGTTATAGGTCAGACAAACACGCTTCAGAAGTGTTCGGGTATCCCACAATGCAACTGTCATGGCTTCCGGATGTAAACAAATGTCGACAGTAACTCAAAGCTAGTTCTGGGATATTTTCTTTCTGAGACATTAACGTTAATATTAAATGTTCATTGTGCCTATCAGACGCTCATTTCTTCTCAAAATACCACGTGCGAAACAATAAAAACCACGTGGACGTTCTTGGATTGTTGTAGCAGCTAAAAAAAGTAAGTTAGTGAACTAAATTCTGCTGTCGAAATCCCCATCAGTCATGTGGTAAGCGAGCTGAAAATAAAGCGAAGTTTTAATTTCTGCTGCAAGTCTCGCTAGTAATCACAACAAGATGTGAACATTTACACATTTGAGTGAACTTGCAATGCTAGTTATTTATGTACTTTGTCTGCAATGTAAGGAATCAGAGCTTTACATCATTTGCACAGATAACAAAGGTTGGGTGGGGGCTGGATTGTCCTACTCAAACCGAATGTCACAAACAGAATGTGAAGACAATTATGTGCAACACTCCTAACAAACAGAATGAAAACTGCTATCTAGTCAAGTTTGTACCCATTCAGTGTCTAGAGAGCACATCATTGTCAGCTCCCTAAAAGGCCAGACAGCTGGTGCTTTTCCCAGAAATCTTTGACAGAAAATAAGAAACCACCTAGCCACAAAAAAGAAACATCTTTAATCCATGTGACTACAGAGGTGATTCATAAAATAATCCTAGCTTACAGAGGAACAGGACATGAGCAGCTGCACAAATTCTGGTGCACTCAATGATGTATCTCTAGATTTCACGAATGCATTTACTCCCCTATAAGCTTTTGAAATAATTTCTTTAATGAAAGATATATATGTTGATCATATGTTGATGTTCATCCCATCACCCTGCAACTGAAGGCTAAGAAAGATGAGTGTTTCCTACTAATGCTGCTACTGCAGTAGATGCTCACAAAAATTGGAAGCAATATGTGAGACAGCATCACTAAGTGTTAGATAGCAAAAGACCAAAGATGGCAAAAACCATGAAGTTAGTGGACACTGAACTTCTGTATATCTAACTAAACCTATAACTGTGTAGCTCAATGCTTGCAAACATTCTATATAACTAACTAAACCTATAACTGTGTAGCTCAATGTTTGCAAACACCATTGTTTTTATTACTGTGTACTTCTCTGAAGCCTAGTCAACATTTGGGTACACAACACAACCATGTTGACTTTTCTAAAAGTGAATAAAATAATTAATTTTATTAGTAATGTTAAAGTTATATGTAGTAACAGATTGAAAGATGGTTATATTTTTCATTCATCAGGTAAATTACATGAAAGGCTTAAATAAAACAAAGTCACTAAGCTTCAACTTTCTGTTCTCGCTTTTTGCATTCCTTGTTTTTGTTACAGTTTGTTTACTTAAAATCCCTATAACTTTATATTGACATTTAATACAGGCCTAAAATTGGGTTGAAGTTTTCTTTATCCATATTTAAACATTTCAGTGAGAGCTTTTTAAAAAAATTTAGTAGTTTAGTAGGTACTAAGCTTTCAGTTTTTCTTTCCTTGTTTTCTCAGTTTCTTGCTTTGGTTAAAGACTGTTTACTTCAAAAGGACAAAACTTTATATCGACATGAGATATAGACCTGCAATTTGGTT
Source organism: Pomacea maculata (assembly GCA_004794325.1). Taxonomy (NCBI): domain Eukaryota; kingdom Metazoa; phylum Mollusca; class Gastropoda; order Architaenioglossa; family Ampullariidae; genus Pomacea; species Pomacea maculata. The sequence goes on along the minus strand of SRHC01000092.1, from coordinate 7,873 downwards.
GAGTTTTTCTTCATACAAATTTAAACATTTCTATGGGGGCTTTTTAAAGAAATATTTAGTAGTTTGGTGGCTATAAAATGTTTTACAAAAAGTGTTTTACAAAAAAATTCATTAAAAAATCTAAGCTGATTTTGCAAACTCTTTTCCCATGGAAATGTAGATCTGTCTTTTAGGTAACAATTTCAAACAGAATTTTGAGTCTACTCACAAATTTGACGAAGTGCTGTGCTTTTTAAAATGCTTGTTTGGGTGCCGTTTTGGCTTGTTTCCATGGCAATTGATAGCGTGACGAGTGCAGTAAAACCATTCAAGGGCTAAATAGCTGATACAAAAAATCCTCGCTATTCTGTGAAACAAAAAAATTTTTTCGACCGGTACCTGGCCTTAAGTATATGTATATTGTCCTCAGGTAATTGGGTTAAGGAAGTTGGTAACTATAGTAACTACATTACAGTCTTATGCATTCTCTAATGTACTCTTCCTGGTTCCAGCTCAACCCTAAATATTCACCTTGCCATCTCAGACGTTTTGTTTTATATCTACATATAGCATTCAGCAGAGTCACCAGTCCTTCTGCGCTGTTGTACGCTTGGTGAAGCGGTGGGTCTCAGCTCAATTGTTGCTTTGCCACATACCTGAACTGACTGTGGAGAAGACTGTGGCACAGTTATATACACAGCCCCTGCCTTTCACTCCACCTGTGTAAGCTATGTTTGTCTCTCACTCCTGTTTTAGTAATGATAATGAGAATAACATGATTTTTTCTTTGGAGAGAAATTTTGGTGTGGTCTTCAACTTAACCTGCAGTTCTGCAATGTTAGTCACTTCTAGCTTACAGGGTTGATAAACTTACCTCCCATGTCTACTTCTCTATAGAGAAAATACTATTTAGTGAGCACATGTAGTAAGGACTGTATTGCATTCTGTCTGTATTGTACTTGTGTTTTCCTTTTTATCACTATTTGATAAAAAAAGGTGTGAAATCAATAATAAGCTTTACAAAATATTTGCAAATAATGTTCTTGTTTGTGTTTGGGGGAGAATTATACCTTTCTTTCAATTTTAGTGTAATATTTTGCACATTGTGTAAAAATTGTTGATGTGCTAAGTAGGTTTCAGAGCTTATGCAGGTCTTGACTCTTGTTTGTTTGTATTTAGCACCATGCCAGCAACTTAGGCTATATCATGATGATAAAAAGTAATCTTACTTTAAATGTTTAGGGACAAAAATCCTCGAGTGATATAGCCATAACATTCTTAAAAAAAAAAAGAATGCAAGAAGTAAACAATAATGTAAAAGAATTTGTAAAATGTTAAAAGGGGCGTTGTGGTCCAAAAAGGCCACCAGCAAACAAAAAAAAAAACAAAAAAAAAAAACAAGAGACAACAGTTATCAGGACACAAAAATCTTAAAGCTTATGGTAGAGTACTAAAAATGTAAAGATTGCTGCCAATGGGATGGACCTAAACAGAGAAAACAAAGAATTTGCAGTTAAGAAACTGTCAGCAGATACTCAGAGCTCAGGACAAACAATCAAAACATGTATCATATTAAAAACCCCTTTACACCATGGACAAACTGGTGGTAGTACACCTCATAAGAGATGTCCTTGCATGGCATAGGTGTGTCCTAACCTTAGTCTAGTAAGGACCACCTCTTCCCGCCACGCAGGGCGGCACGAAGGTAGGCGGTCAGAAAGACAGGGAAGGGTTGCTTTGGACTAAAGTGTCCCAGTGGCATTGCAACTAGAGTTGTGCATAAATAACCAGTGAGGGCAATAGGATGGTAAGAGGTTGGATCAAAAAGATCCTTGCCAGGTTTTGGAATGGACACCATCACTGCCTTTCTCCACGAGGGAGAGAAACAGCTGAACACCCAAATAAAGTTAAAGATCTCTAGAAGGAGAGAGACCTGTGGAAGATGAGTCAGCAGCTGACCAGTGCAAAGATGCTTTATGGAAGCAAAACATGTAGAAATTCGCCTTCCACAACGGAAAGCTGACTGACCCCTTCGCAGTGAGGCAAGGTTGTATGCTCTCACCGACAATCTTCCTGATCATCATAGACTGGATTATGAGAAGAACAACCTCTAACAGCAGTGCAGGCGTTCAGTGGACCTTCGCCAGGCAACTTGAGGATGTCGACTTTGTGAATGACATCAGCCTGTTGTCCCACAAGCAGCAGTTCGCACAGACAAAGCTCACTCAGCTCGCAGAAGAAGCAGCAATGACTGGGTTACCATCAACATCAAGAAGACAGAGGTAATGCGGGTCAACAACAAGCAAGAAGCCCCACTCCAACTACATGGAGAATGTATTACAGAGTCTGACCGTTTCACCTACTTTGGCAGCATAGTCAACAAAGATGAAGGTACAGATGAAGATATAAGAAGCCGAATAAACAAAGCCAGGTTTGCATTCCACACCCTACAACCTATCTGGAACTCCAAGGCTTCATCTTTACTCACCAAAATCCACATTTTTAACAGAAATGTAAAGTCAGTCCTTCTGTATGGATCTGAGACATGGCGGGTGACAAACACCATCACCAACAAGATACAGACATTCGTCAACAGATGTCTGCGCCACATCCTCAACATCCGATGGCCCAAGAAGATCTCCAATACAGACCTGTGGGAGAGGACCAGCCATTTTGTTCATTAGCACCTCTCAATACCTTAGTGGTGTGTAAAGATTGAAGTCTTCATGCACAGTTTTTTCATTGGTACCTTCATGAAAGGCAGATATTTACCTGTCATTCTCCCTTAATGCAGTATCAAACTTGAAGAGGTCTTATTGTGGTCTGTATAATTTGTTTTCCAGATCCCCAGTTACTGGACTGTTGCGTTATCTCAGGCTTGTGTCCAGAGATGATTACAGATGTAAGTAGGCCTGATTTTTAAAAATGCAATAGTCAAGGTTAACAACTACTTGGGTGTAGCAATTATTTTTGTTGCAATAGTATTATGTCTAGTGACAAAATATACAGAGTTTATTTTTTGTTGTGTGACAATTAGCTGGGTCATAGGAGACAGTAGGGGTGTTGGGGAAGGTGGAGAAAAGCAACATTATCCTAGGAAACCAACAAGGGTTACTATGTTTCTATGAGTGCTACAAGTGTTTCTACATATGTTTCCATACCATGCTGGAATTAGAGTGTATTTGCCTAGCTGCAGTGATGTGTTATTTCTAATAGAAGTAATCTGGCCTATACAGCTATATCTTACTTGGCATTGCATGTTTCTCAGTGGAGAATTTTACAGAAAAGGCCTGGCCAGTTCCCCTTGCTGTCATCAGCAATCGTCTGCATTTGGTAGCACAAGCATCTCTGGCCACACTGCAGGACCAGATGGTAAAATGCCAGGCAGACTGGAAGGTAGGAGCCTATGACCATGTTGTTAAGACTGCTGTATGGAGCCATTGAATGTTGTTAAGACTGCTGTATGGAGCCATTGAATGTTGTCAGATTTTAGTAGTTTTGTTATGTCAGTTCCATGACAAGTTTCACTAAGTAGAGAAAACTTTGCCTTTGTCACTGGCACTAGGACTAGCAGTTTCAGAAGCTTGAATGTTCACCTAAGTCTTGTTCACCAGGTAATATTTCGGCCGCCACTGGAAGGGTATGATGTTGTTGTACACTTGAGTCAAGAGCTTTTGCCTCGCCATTATCAAGCTATTGATTCTGAGAAAAATATCTCAGCACTGAAACAGAAGTACAGATATCTGTCCAAGAGGCAACAAGATGCTGATACCATGCCTATGCTGGACTTTGATCCTGCATCCCTCTTGATAGAAGAGCTTAAGGTGGGTGATTCAAGCTTTTATAGTAGCTGAAGATTTTGATGAAGACATCTCTTTCTTATTTTTGAACTGAAGGGACAGTAGAAAGTAGACAGTAGAAAGGTTTTAATTAATGAGCTGAGTGAATCTCTAGGTCTAGAATTGTCAGGAGTGGGAATTATCAGTGAATTCAAATTACAAAAAAAACCGAAACAAAACAAAAAGAAAGAAAGAAAGAAAAAATCAGGATAAAATAAGAAAGGCCAAGCAGATATAAGGCAAGTAAAGTGATGATTGAAACAGATACTCAGAGCTCAGGACAAACAATCAAAACATGTATCATATTAAAAACACCTTTACACTATGGACAAACTGGTGGTAGTACACCTCATAAGAGATGTCCTTGCATGGCATAGGTGTGTCCTAACCTTAGTCTAGTAAGGACCACCTCTTCCCGCCACGCAGGGCGGCACGAAGGTAGGCGGTCAGAAAGACAGGGAAGGGTTGCTTTGGACTAAAGTGTCCCAGTGGCATTGCAACTAGAGTTGTGCATAAATAACCAGTGAGGGCAATAGGATGGTAAGAGGTTGGATCAAAAAGATCCTTGCCAGGTTTTGGAATGGACTGTTAAAAAAGGGGTTCAATTTTGATGTTCTAGAAATGCTTATCTTGAAAACATAAGGGAACATGTCCAAGTTGTCTCAGCACCAGTTAATTTGCCACTTTTTCAGTCTCTACAGCTTTCAACCCCAGTAATCCAACTATTAAAAGTGTTTGGTGGTATTTTTGTTTTAAAGACTGCATGGCTTTATTTTTTCAGTCTGCATATGGAGAGATGGGACTGATATTTCATGATCAGTTTGGGGGAGATGTCATTGGTATTCTCTGGAAACCGGGAGTAATGGAGGAGAAAGAATTCAAGGTACTGGCGAGCAGCCTAGTCAGTCTGGTTGGAAAACAAATAAAATCATCTTTAGTTAGAATTTCAAGCTCCATGGCTGTTATAAATGAAGGCAGATATGCAATACTTTGTAATGGAAGTGTCAGGGTTAATGCCCTTGTTGACAGTGGCATTCCTTTCTGATGTCTTACACTTAGATGACCATCATTTTTGGTTCAGAAACATGCAGTGTGATTCTTCCTTAAGATGTCAGTTTTCTGTGGTCGCTTTTCTCTAGGTGCCTAATATGACTGCCAGAAAGCCTGCAATTTCTGAGTCTTCAGACATTGCATTGACACTCAACCTTGAAGCCATAGCAGATGATATCCGAGTTCTGGGAGGAGACCTTGTTTCAAGAGTGGATGTCAAAGTCAAGAACAGGTGCTCATGAATGTGATCTGCTTGGTCACTATTTGGACTTTAATATCTCATGCAGCCTTGGAAAGATGGCAATCATTTTGTGGGTTGTATGCATTTTTGCACCAGGTGTATATATATCAGCTGCAATATAACAACTTTCAATGTCCATCAGTAGTTTTACCTACAGTAACCATGTCTAGCTTTTAATGACTAAAGAAAATAAACAGAACAGCTATGTAGAGATATTAAGTTGTTTTTTCTTTTACCTGAGAATGTGAACTCCTTTGCAGATCAGACTGTTGCTGCAGGCAGCACAATGTTAAGTCATATTTTTTGCTATACTAATGACCCAGCATTGTACATTTCATCGTAACTGCCCTATTTGCAGCATTGATGTTTTATGTAAGAATGTTTCTGAATATTTGTAACACCACATTGCATCTTGTGTGTTCCCCTCTCCTCACTTGCTACTGTAGCGGGACTGAAGATGTTCCTCGCTCAGGCTAACACTGCGGCCCCTAGCGCCAAATCAGTCCCTTCCTCTTTGGTGTTCCAGGGAATGGGACGGAAGTTCCCGAGGAGAATTTTCTGCTAAAATTTCTGGCTCTCATTCGTCTGGTGCGTTGTCTAATCTATGCCTTCTGTTGTGTTTTTTTTCCCCATTTACTACACACCCGCACTCAGCCTGCCTTGGAATCCACAATAGACCCTGCCTTTTCCCAGACAAAAGTGTTTTCTTCAGTGCATCCTTCAACCCCATGTGTATTCCCTGCTGTGTCACAATCTCGGACAACACAAATCTTTTTTGGTCAGTAGTACATGTTTACCTCATTCACATGACAAGGACATACCTATGACACGATAGCATTCGTTCAGACTGACACACACGGGTAAATAAGTTCAAAGACATAGATTTATTTAAACATGCAACTACTGTATTCTAACCTACCTAGTCTACTGAAACCTAGCACATAGCTTCCTGTGATGGGGAAAGAGGGTGCTTAGTGACGCAAGCTGCTTTCCAGTGGGACCAAAGCACCTTGTGGCAAAATGGTACTGCTCGCGTACTCAGGGTGCTTTTACTTAGAGGGAATGGTTGAGTGACGCGAGCCGCTTTCCAGTGGGGTAAATGTACATGAGGACAGGGCTGCAGATATTTTCTTAACGACCAGTTTGACACACAATGCCTTTGACTTGTTGCCACAATCTTGTCATGCATTTAAGATTGTGGCACATGAAGCCTTGTGAATTTTTGTGAATGAAATGTTTGGTGTGAATGGCATGGTGATTAAAAGATGTATTACCTACAGAAGTTGTGAAAAGCTTTGTCATCACTCTGTCAGAGTAATAGCAATAGGTAAACTGCAGCTTAGTCTCCCATGGTTTATGTTGTCACTATTTGCTGATTTAGTACAGTACCACCTCAGTGAATTAATTACTGCACAAAGCTTGATGTAGTTCTCTGTAACGTAAGGAACAGCTAAGCAAAAAAAAAAAAAAAAAGAGATGTAGCCGGACTGACCGACCCCTCGCTAACACTCTATACCTTAGCTTAGCGCCAAATCAGTCCGTTCCTCTTTGTTGTTCCAGGGAAGAGGACGGAAATTCCCAATGAGAATTTTCCACTAAAAATTCTAGCTTTCGTTAGTCAAGTGCGTTGTCTAGTCTTTTACCTCGTGTTGTGTTCTTTGTTTTACCTATCCTTATCCATTACGCACCCGAACTCAGCCGACCATGGAGTCTACAAAAGACCCTGCTTTACTTTCTCTGTGTCTTGTCTTCGGTGCATCAACTCCGCCGGACCTTCTCATGTGTTCTCTCTCTGCTGCTGTATCACAACTACACCATGGACTACTTGTACCGGACAGCTTGGGCACTACGTCACCCGCTATTTGTGCAGGACAGCTTGGGCACTACGTCACCTGCTATTTGTGCAGGACAGCTTGGGCACTATGTCACCTGCTGTTGCTGTCCGTCTCCTGCGACCATGCGTGGGGTGGGAGGGGGTGGAGGGACCAAGTGCTGTTAGCGGTACCCGCTGACCTAAACAAGCTCCCGCTACAGAGATATGCATAGTTACAGAACATGACATCCACTCAGCTTCAGAAGAAAGTTACTGGAGTCAATATTACTAGGTGCAAAACTAAACAGCCTTTGCAAAGTCAGATTCAAGAAAAGTGATGTTTTGATGAAGAAGAGATGTTCCAACAGGATCTTTATTTGGTTCCTCTATCTTGTGGCTACAAACATCAAACTGCAAGGAAAGGTAAAAATCATGACATGTTATGAATTAATTTACGTTCCCAGTTCTCCCATTGCCCGAGGTTCACAATGCTTTCACCATCCTGACATCTATGTTCTTTACCCCTTTCTGATGTTTGTAGGCCTATATCTTGATAATAAGGCAGTTTTCACCTAGATTTGGGAAAATGGATTGTTTTCATGATGGAGTCATGTGATATGCATGCTGTGAGCAATCATTGCATGCAGCAGGCAAACAACATTGAATGTTGCCTCTAGCACAGGGGTGGGCAGAGCAGCCTACTAAGAAAAATATTGGAAATCCCATCTTTAACAGTCCATTTTAAAAATGGCTACTTTTTAAAAACTATTTCATGATTTTAGTATCAATAGGAGAAAAATACGGTTTCCAAAATAAGATTTAATCATAGAAATAATAAAAAAAATCATCGATTACTGAGGCAGTTTTAAATACAGGGTGTCCAAAAAGTTTCGCCTGATTTTATATTGATAATGAATGTAGATTTTTCTGACATTCACCGAGTTATTGCCG
>SRHC01000917.1:42089-71933 GCA_004794325.1 Pomacea maculata | reverse complement strand
CCTTGTGTTCCACGACAACTGCGGAAACAACATTCGTCTGACGAACGGTAACAGGACCGCGGAGAAGATAGAGCCTCAGGCCTTCGGTAACGGGGTGGTCGTGTCACGTGACCCTATGTTGGCGAACGTTTTGTATGAAGTAAGATATTCGACTAAGACTATGATGATAACAATGATGATGATTATAATGATGATCAGATTTGTTTTAATAAATCGGGATTCAGAATAAAAAAATATTTTTATTAACTTTTATTTATTTTACACGGTACAGACACAAACAAAAAAAGTCAGTCTGAATTTTTTTCAATTTTTTTTCGAGATCGTTGATACAAGTTTGACAAGAGCTTAAAGAGGACGAATTGAGTAGCAATACATTCTTTCTATGGTCACGCTTGTAGCTTCACTGAAAGATTGACATCCTTTATTGCCTGTTGTCATCCTAATCAGCTGTCACAGCTTGACATGTCATGACACTGGGATGTTGACGCAGGTCAGAGTGGACGCAGTAACAGGTAGATACAACGAGCTAGAACTGGGTGTGACAAAAATCGCTCCTGCACACCTGACTGTGACACAGTGGCCTACAGACTTTCAAGACTCCGTTATCATCGGGCCTGGTCAGCTCTTCTACTACCAAAGATGTGTGAGTCTTCATGTTTCTGAGTGTGGATGGCTTGTGGTTTGGTCTACGTGTAAGAGATGAAGCTGAGTATCATTCATTTATTTTCTCTTTTTTTATTACACAAAGCATGATTGAATGTTTAGTTGTATTTTCTTTTCTAATGAGCACGTAAAACTTAAGGACAAATGTTATTCCCAAATTAAAATTAAAATCCTTGCTCAATGAAAATAAAAGCCTACAAACATCTCAATATATAAAATGAGTCCAATAAGAGAGACCTTAGACGAACGTGCATATGTTGACTTAGGTGAGATAGGAAAAAATATTTAGAAGGTTTATTTTTTCACAGTAAATTTGATAAAATTGCGGTTAAAACAGTGGAAGTGTGTTATTAGCCTTGATTTGTAGAAATGTTTCTTGAAGCTGACGAATACTCCATTTGGAGAAATTCAGCTAAGGCTTTTACTGATGTAAATAAATCAGGCCCTAGTCATTAATCAAACACTCTTTTTTTGTACATCAAGTCACGGTAAACTGAAATCACCCTGCTCCTACCTAACATTTCTCGGAAGGTTTTAAGCATGTTTTATCGTACACAGTTACAAAAAATATATTTATGGAAAAGTACGTGATAGAGTTAAATAAGGAGGCCAAGCTTGGGTGCTCACCCTCCGCCCAATACTTTATCCATAAGATAAAACTATCAGGTATTTATATGTAGATGCCGATGCCGCTCGCAAAAGAACTCGGGAGACTCAAAGTCGGGAGTCGAGTCGGGGTACTGGTGACCTCATCCAACGACCTTCACCTCTACATCAATGGACAGGACCAGGGTGTTGTAGTAAACAATGTTACACAACCCTGGTTTGCTGTCTTTAGTAATACCAGTTCAGTTACTAAGGTAAGATATGCACGCTATCACAAACACCAGACACTGACACCGAAGCAGGAAACATAGATCGGTGGGTGTCTCGGTGCCCAAAGGAATTTTTTTACATGATTAGCTTCATTTGTTGTTGTCATAGTTATTTTCTTTATAATTCTTTTTCTTTTTTCTAAGCATGATCCTTAATGTATATATGTTTACAACCAAACACTGTATCTTAAAGATCAATTTTACTAAAGGAAGTCATGCAGGGTTGAAAACACAAAAAATAAATACATAAACGCATGAATTTCTTTATATCTATTTACAAATTGTGCAATATTGCACAATTTTCCCAATTAACGAACCTCTTGGGTCACAGTCTGGAAAATTAATTTTTTTCAAAACCCAGAAAAACCAACTTCCGGTAATGGAATTGGCTTTCACAAACAATAAACTACTCATACTCAAGATGTCCACCTCGCGGCCTTTTGAAAAGCAAAGGTAGTATCCTTGTCTATGGGTCACTAGGTTGTTAGACTAATCACAACACAAGAAGAAAATTATCCGTAAGTGGAGCTTCTCCGTTAGTGTGGGAGTAGCGACGGTTATCCCCGCCTCCGAGTAAAATCTCAATATTCTTTTAAATCTTTTAATAAGCCTCGGTTGACAACCCGTGTAGTTCCACATGTTAAAACTGTGAGGGAGGTAGAACCTTTGTAATATTTGTAATCTATTGGTGGGGTTCTTCTGTTAACTATGGGACTTGTCCTGCATGTCCTTTCTTTATTTTCCCCCATTGGCTGGACAAGGAACTACATCCTTCCCGACTCTTTCTTTCACAAACTTCACACACACTTTCTGCCCCACAGGCCTATTAGGGAATGCATCAAATGAGTTTACAGTGAATACTAGTCTCCATACTAAACAATGTTTAGTTACCCGCAATCACAACAACACACTACACAATCGTAACCAGTCGAGTTCCTGACACAAACACACTTTATATCACACAGAGGAGTTTGGGATTGCCTGGGGAGACTATAACGGTCTCTTTAACGGTGATAACATGAAGGTGTCTAGAAAACTGCAGTTAATGAGCAATAAAGAGAAGACACTTGTCTTACCTATTTCCTGGAGTTGTTATACAGATTTTTTTAAATTTTAGTTAAGTTGGCATTTATACAAACGTTTGTTTGATAAGTACAGCACTAAGCTTTGTACCTGCTGCTCTGTTGTCTGTTTTACAGGTGACAGCCCTTTCTACATCTCGGAGAACATAAAGAATATCAGAGAACAAGAAGGCTGAGAGAATAAAACTAGAATATTTTTGTGATTTAGGATGACACCAACCTGGACGTTGATATTACCAATGAGAGCTCCAGTGAATTTGTTTCGTCAACCTGATTGCTATCCAAGACGAGTACACATTGCATCTGTGTATGATTCTTTCCAGTTGAAAGACATTAACAAAGAAAAAATGGATGAGCTGTCTCCCCCTCCTATACCACACATAAAGAAAAGAGGGAAAACTTCTTAGATTGAAGAGAAGTGGGATGATATATTATTTAAGCAAATATAATATATTGTGTAAACAATACGAAAGTATACACATGAGTGCTGCTGTAAATTTGTTACATACAAACTTTGGCTTCTGGTTGTGTTCATTAATTTTCAAAAGGCTGTTTATAAGTTACTCTTTATCAACAATTAAAATAATCATTCGTTGTGATTTGCTTCTGCTACCCAATAAGTACAATTATTACTTACAGTTTCTGTGCCTCTGCGTAAAGAAAGAGACTCTCCGGAGTGTGTTGATGGATTAAACACTTTCATGAGTCACTGAGTCATAGCTCGCATCAGAAATAATTTTGTTTTAAGAAATCCAACTACAGATTCTTCACATACAATAAATACTGATCAATAATAAAATATAAAACACAAATGTTACGACTGTGACGGTTAGATTGATGACAAATGAGGAAGAGAACAGGTTAGTTGAAGATTCTATTCCTCTGATCTCCGTCAGTCGGTAACTTGGCTCGTTTAAAACAAAAATCTAGAATCTGCGATGTCATCTCTCCCGTAACAAAGTCACTCCAGTCACCAGAAACATCGGACCTCCGCTACTCTCCTGTTTCTATGGATACCTCTAGATGCTAGAGTAAAACAGAAAAAATGACGTAATGCGCCTGACGTCAGCACCGCTATTTCCGGCAAGGTCACATAGCTTCGCCGGCGGCCTCATACAGACAAAACATTAAATTCGTAACAACATACTTAAACAAACACACGCCAACATACATTTTGAAAATAAACAAAGCTTAATTAGTCATGATATTGTTAATGTTCTCAACTGTGTCTGTACTGTAAATTAGTCAGCGGACTTTCTAGAGAACGGTTTTAACGGGTGAAAGCTCTAATGAAGATAAACTTCTAATGGAGGCAACACTGAAGTTTACTGTCGTCAGAAAATGTGGACATTAGTGACAAAGACAACATTACACAAGTGGTGGATGGTAGGCATGAAGATACTTAGATAAGATTGTTAGTAACAAACCGAATTAAACAGCTTTTTTTCTACAGCTCACTAGTCACGAAATCACTTCTATTAACCAAGACCCGGTCTGTGCAAGTGATTAGAGATAGTGACGTGACACACAGAAAGTATTATCTCCATTGGCAGTACACGTAGATATCAAATGACAAGCATTCTAGACTAGAATTTCTAGTTGTTGTCCCAGGGTTAAGAGCTCCATTCATTATCACTATCTCTGTGTTATTTATCGCAGTCTACAGTCTCATGGACAAAGGTGAAGTAATCTTTCTAGGGGATGGACCTCGTTAGTTTGTGTCTCTATTTTCATTTCATACGGAGAACACTTTGAAACCTTCCTTTTGGAGTAAACTAAAGGTAATATATTTTACACTTGTTTTGGAATTTTAGATCACGGCAATAAGTAATAGGTTTTCTGGTGTAAACATGACGGTTTGTCGTAGGATCTGACAACTCTAACCATCTCCTGAATTATTGTAGATCATTTTTGTAGTGTTAAACTCTCCTGCTTATTGTCAATGTATGTTGTAGTATTTGTGGTTTTTAGTCGAAACGTGAACATTGGGCACGTGGGCGAGAGTTAACCTCAAATCCCACTATCTATGTCAAAATAAGTTCCAGGAGAACCACACGTCCAATACTCACACGTCGATCACGCTGCTCACGAGTCAACTAGCCGACATCGACAAGGGAACGACAACTCTTACGCTTGGCCCCGCCTGCGATGGTTACTTCCACATTTAAGTTATTACGTGACACCTAAAAGAAAACAGAAAAATCAACAAAAAAGAAAAAAAAAGAAATACCAAAAGAGCCTAAGGTGCACAAAATTACAAACACCTTTTTACACAGACAGCCTCCACTCCTCCACACGCAGGGTTTCTCCACTTGCCGTGTCTCTTTGGGAAGTGAAGTACTGGTCTCCGACAGTTAATTACTCTTCCCTCTTTCTTTCCACTATCTATGAAATTCCGCCTTAGTCACGCAAGAGTTGAGACCGCCACCCTCGCTATGCTGACTTTTACGTCTGTTGTCACACCTTTGTGACAATTGGGAAACCCTAATTCACGATAGCATATGAAAAGTTTGATGCATTCGTGCTCTTTTAAGTATTGTATTGTTTTTCTTTTCCTTATTTTCTTACTGCAATTTCATAAATCTTAATATGTTTATTAAAAATAACTTTTACCATGCATAAAATACAAACAGTGTATATAGTATTTAAATGTTTCGTATCATCAGTAACGAAGAATTCAAGATGGCTGAGCCACACGAAAGAGAATGTGCCATCTGCACGAATGACTTCACCACACCAAAGATTCTACCCTGTAGTCATCTCCTGTGTCGAGAATGTGTCATTTCCTGGATGGAAACCAAAGCTAAAGCTGGGTGTCCGCTGTGTAGATGTCCTATAGTAGAGCAGTCAGGTGGAAGTTCGTCCGACATTGTTGACGCCCTGCCGACAGACTTTGTGATGGAAGCGCTGGTGGAGAGCGCTCGTGTGCTGAGTAAAGATCACCTTTGTTGTGTGTGTGAGGACGTCAGGGCGGACTTCATCTGTCTGCAGTGTCAGGTCATGTTGTGTCCATCGTGTGCACCGGCTCATAAAAAACTTAAAAAACATTAAAAAATTAAAGAACAAGAAGCCTGAAGCAGCAAAAGAGGAATATTTGTGTTACTGACGAAGACATTTAACTGCGTAGTGATACCACCAATAAGAACACTAGTTTGTTTTGTTAACCTGTTTATTATACGCGAAGAGTACATATGTTTTGCATATGATTACTTTTTCTATTGATAGACATTAACAACTAGGGGAAAAATACATATTTTGCTTTTGTTTGAGCTACTCTTCCCTCACCCCACACAAAAAGGAAAAGAGTGGGAACATCTTGAAATTAAAAGAAGTCTGTGTTTTATCTTGTGTAAACAATACCAAAACGCCTACATAATAGTGTTCCAGAAATTATTTTTTTTAATTAATATCTTTAAATTAGCATTTACATGATAGTGTTCAGTTATAAAATGGTGTTTATGAATAAGCAAATATTTATCTACAGTAAAAATGAAAGAAAACAGTATAAAAATAAAACCACTCAATGTCCAGTTGTCATCACTTGTTCACAAAGGTGTTGACGATAGTAACACCAGAAAAAGTTTTGTACAACAGCGGAGAAGGTGGAAGAGCTACACACAGGCAGACTGTGCTGGACTCGAGAGTCTCGCTTCCCTTTCATCCGTTTTGCTTTGTTTCTGTTGTCCACTAACTAAAATTATTAATTACTTACAATTATTACTGACTTCAAAGTGATTTTTTAAGACTATGAAATTTTCTTTGATTCTATTGACTCTTTATTTGTATCAATGAAGATGAAAGAGAGTAGCTAGTAAAATACGATTGGTCCTAACCGCCAACGAGTATGTACTGCGCATGCGCCGAATAATTTTAATTTTGGTAGGGCTACAGGCCTTTCTAATGCGATTTAATAGTATTATAATGTGCATCTTGTGTTCACCTGGAAATCGCAGTCAGTATAGGTAAAATATTTACCGTTCCTTTTTTGTTGTAGTTCTATATTGCACAAAATAAAATATGTAAATACTTCTGCGCTATGATTCTCAAGAGAATGTACACATAAAATCAATACTGATCAATAATGAAGCCGAAAACACACACGTACACAAACAATCGCTAATGAAGATAAGACTCTACAAAGGAAGAATCTTAAGTGATGAGTACGTTGCCCAGCACAGCTTTTATTCAATGCAACACATTGAGCCTTGGATCACACCATCCACAGTCTAATCAGGTCTTTTCAAAAGTTGTAATTCCATCCCACTTTACACACACCAAGCTGCATTGAACTAGTGTAACGGGAATTCCCACATTAGTAGATGTAATTGTTTGAACGTCACGTGACCTGAGTCTTATTGTCACTGCTCCGCCTGTCGTCACAGCGAGAATACGTTGTGAAAGAAAAGTTTCTGGACATTTTAGTCTGAAATATTGAGGTATATTGTATATTGAGGTAAATTGTCAGGCCAGACAGAGCCAACACTCACCTAACTTGATCATTAGAAGGAGAGGCAGTAAGTAAACAGTATCATAACATTGCAATACACCGCTTATCGTTAACACATTCGCCAACATCTGGGTCAGTGGATACAGCAAACCGCCATCTTTGTGAGCTACAGTGTGACTGAGGTAGGTCAGTCGTTGTGTGATAACAGTCAATAGGTATTTAGTTAATTTACAGTATGCTTTAGTGGTTGGTAACTTCTAGAGAATAAATAAAATTAAAAGAGAAGCTACTGACATAAGCATTACTGAACATTTCATCAATTCGGGTACTGGTCTTTGTTAAAATAAGAAAGTTAATACAATTGTAAATGTCCGCGAAAAAAAAGGTTGTCTCTGAAACAACCTGCCAAGGCTGACGACATTAAAATATTTGTGAATAATCGTGGGAAATATATCATCAATCGGAAATAATAAAAGCAGTATCATTATTGAATAACTTTCTGATATTCTCTTTAGGAGACTTTCTCATTTTTTATTTTAGAAAGTGACAAATATTTTATCTTTTCACGATTCCGCTACTCCTTTGCTTTTCTTTTCTAGTCTCTCCTTCCTTTGCTCTTTTTCTTCTAATCACAACACACATACATGTCACTGAGCACGGTTAAGAAAACCAGCAACTATAGAAATGTCTGCCAAAAAACCTGCAACAATACTTCACAATTTACATTAATTTTCTTGTATTAATTTTTTCTTATTGTCCCTCTAACGTGTCTGTATGTTTCCTATAATCAGTAACTTAGAATCAAAGATGGCTCAGCCACACGAAAGAGAGTGTGCTGTGTGCACGAATGACTTCACCACACCAAAGATTCTACCCTGTGGTCATCTGCTGTGTCGAGAATGTGTCATCTCCTTGATGGATACCAAACCTGATGCCGGGTGTCCGCTGTGTAGATGTCCTATAGTAGAGCAGTCAGATGGAAGTTCGTCCGACACTGTTGACGCCCTGCCGACAGACTTTGTGATGGAAGCGCTGGTGGAGAGCGCTCGTGTGCTGAGTAAAGATCACCTTTGTTGTGTGTGTGAGGACGTCAGGGCGGACTTCATCTGTATGCAGTGTCAGGTCATGTTATGTTCAGCCTGTACAAAGGTTCATAGCAAACTCCCAGTAAGTCGCAGTCACGATGTGGAGAGTGTCAGCACTGTGACACCTGAACGTCTGGCTGCCAGCCGCCCTGCACTGTGTGCTGACCACGGCGACAAACACGCGGAGTTCTTCTGCCGCAAGCACCGCCTCGCTGTCTGCTCAGCCTGTAAGGCTAACAAACACACAGTATGCCGAGAAACAAACTATCTTGACGATGAAATACAGTCAGGTCAAAACTCACTTACCCACCTAACAAAGATTCTGGTAAGAGCGGAGCAGAAGCTAGAGCAGGCTATAGGTCAGCTGACGTCACGTCTACAGGAAGTTGATGTCAGTGAACAAGAAGACATGGCGCAGGTGGACAAGGCGTGTGACCGTCTTCACAAGCTGGTGGAAGATTTTCGTAACAAGTTGAAGGAAAAGTGTCGCAAGCAACATTTCCAAATAAGGAAGTCGCTATGTGACGTCAAGACTAGCCTTAGCTACCGTATAGGTAAGGTGACGTCACACAAACACATTGTGACGCGAGCGGTGGCAGTGTCACCACGTCCTGCACTGATACACATGACACAGGCTCTGACAGACAGGGTCAATAGCCTTGACCTTAGCACTGACCTGCAAGGAGACGTGTGGGTGAAGCCCTTGTCAAGTGTAGAGTGCTGTCAAGATGTCGTGAGACGGATAGAAGACGAGCTTCTGATTTTGACGCAGGAGAAGGCAGAGTCAAAGGTAAATTTTTTCCCTTTTTAATCGTTTATAAATTTTTAGGTATTTTTGTAACAGTTAAACAATATTTTTGTTTGTTAGTCATTTTCCTTTTGTTAAGAAACCTTTTTCTCTCCCTTGTATCAGCAGCTAGTGACAAAGCGAAAATGGAGTTATATGTAGTGTTTGTGTATATGTGTGTTTCGAAACAGAGAGTAAGCACGTTTGCCATATATCTGTGTTATCTGTGCCCGACATGTGACATGTGTTCAGGAATTGTATTATCTTAGGAAGAATTGTAATAGATTCTAAGCATACTTTCCTTTTGTATTTTTGCGTGTGATGCCGATACACACATTTGAACTTAACTGGATACAACCGAACGCGCTCGCACACACACACACCATCCAAACATAAGGAAATTCAATGAAAATGTTCTTTTTAAAAGATTTAGGAGGACGCAGAGTATCTACACAGCATCACTAAATAATTTTTCATTACTTAATGCTATAGCTCTCAAAGTAGACAGAGGAAGTTTAACTGTTATACATCTTTATCAAGATCCTGTTGTGACTGTTGTTTAGAGCTTAAATAAATGTCAGGACTAACATTGTAACTAGCAAAACACTGATCACAAAAGTGCATATCCCATTTCCTTACATAAAAACTTACAGACACACACACACAGTCTGTTGTAGGTTCATTAAATTTATTTCAGAATGCATGTTTTATGAAGTCATCGACTGTAAATTCTTCAAACGAATGTAAAGGTTAATGTGTGATATGATTTAATGTATGGGAAGTGGACTCTTACAGACACAAGACTTTCCTAAGAGTAAGAAGGAGATGTCAGCAGAAAAAATAATTGTCAAATACAACTCATAACACTAATACACAAACATTTTTAGTTAATAAATACAGTATACTATAGATCTGTTAATTTTCATGGAGAAGAGAATATTATTTACAGTTGGTCTCACAGCCACCAGTCCTTGTGTTCCACGACAACTGCGGAACCAACATTCGTCTGACGAACGGTAACAGGACCGCGGAGAGGACAGATCCGCATACCTCCGGTAACGGGGTGATTGTGTCACGTGACCCTATGTTGGGGAACGTCTTGTATGAAGTAAGCTATTTGACTAAAACTATGATGATGACAACGATTATCATTGTAATGATGATTAGTACTGTTAGTAATAAATCAGGCTATACAATAAAAATTACTTTTATTTAATTTTCTTTGCTTTACAGGGTACAGATGCAAATGAAAAAATCATTTTGATTTATTTTGTTTCCATTTTCTTCAAATCGTTAATAGAAGTTGATGACAGCTTAGTGAGGACGGATTAAGTAGTCTCAATACATTCTTTCTCTTTTCACGCTTGTGGCTTTACTGAGAGATTGACATCCTTCAGTGCAAATAGTCATCTTAATAAGTTGTCACATGTCATGACACTGGGATGTTGACACAGGTCAGAGTGGACGCAGTAACAGATGTGCGCACACATCTAGCGCTGGGTGTGACAAGAATTTCTCCTGCACAACTCATTGTGACAAAATGGTCTTCAGAACTGCAAGACTCCGCTATCATCATGCCCGGTAATGTCTACTATCAGGGAAAATGTGTAAGTCTTCATGCCTGTGAGTGAGGATGACTTGTGGTTTGGTCTTGGTGTAAGAGATAAATCTGAGTATCATTCACTTACTTTGACTTTTTCATTACACAAAGCATGCTTGGAGGTTTTGATGGATTTTCTTTTCCAATGAGCTGGTAAATCTTAGGGGCAAATGTAATTCCCAAATTAAAATCAAAATAAAAACCTACAGACAACTAAATATGTAGAATGAGGCCAATAAAAGAGACCTTAGACGGATGCGCATATGTTGACTTAGGTGAGATAGGAGAAGTTATTTAGGCGGTTTGATTTGTTTGGACAGTAAATTGTATAAAATTGTGGATAAAACAATGGAAGTGTGTTCTAAGACTTGATTTGAAAAATGTTTCCTGTAGCCGAGGAAAACCCGTTTGGAGAAATTGAACTAAAGCTTTTACTGACACAAATAAAGCAGACACTTGTGTGTAAACAAAATCTTTTTTTTTTGTACATCAAGTCACGGTAAAATGAAATCACCCTGCTCATACCTAATATTTTTCGGAATGTTTCAAGCATTTTTTCTCGTACTCAGTTACAAAATATTAGTTGTCGAAAAGTGCGTGTTAGAGTTAAAGACGGAGGTCAAGGTGGGGGGCTCACTCCACGCCCAATATTTTATTAATAAGATAAAAATATCAGGTATTTATATGTAGGTGTCAATATCCCTCGGAAAAAAACTCAACAGACTTGAAGTCGGGAGTCGAGTCGGGGTACTGGTGACGTCATCCAACGACCTTCACCTCTACATCAACGGACAGGACCAGGGCGTTGCACCAAACAATGTTACACAACCCTGGTTTGCTGTCTTTTGTATTGACAGTTCAGGTACTAAGGTAAGAGGCACAGGTTATCACAAACACCACAGTGAGTCATACAGGCAGACACTGACACTGACAGAAGAAAACAAACATAGATCGGTGGGTGTGTCAGTGCCCAGTGAAATTTTTTTTTAACTTGATTAGTTTCATTTGTTGTTGTAATAATTATTTTCTTTTACATTCATTTTCTCTTTTTTAAGCATGAACTTTTAATTATATATGTTTACACCCAAACACTGTATCTTAACGATCAATTTTACTAAAGAATGTCATGCAGGGTTGAAAACTCAAAAAATAAATATGTAAACACATGAATTACTCTATATCTATTTATATATTCTAGACAAGACCTGGGCAAAGGCCGGCCCGCTGGCCGGATCCGGCCCGCCTCCTGTGTCTGACCGGCCCGCCCGCTGCCCCCCCCTCCCCTCGCCTGTATATATACAGTATTGTGTAAAACTGAGTTAACTATATTAGTCCGGCCCTCTAAAACCATCCCGAATTCTCATGCAGCCCCTTGCAAAATTAATTGCCCACCCCTGATGTAGACTATCGCACAGTTTTCTTAATTAACTAGGACCTCTTGAGTCACAGTCTCTAAAGCTTGTTTTTTTCAAAACCAAAGCAAAGGTAGCATCTCTGGGTCACTAGGTTGTTAGACTAATCACAACACAGGAAGAAAATTATCCGTCAGTGGATCCTCTCCGTTAGTCTGGGAGTAGCGACGGTTATCCCCGCCTCCGAGTAAAATCTCAATATTCTGTGAAACAAATGAGCCTCGGTTGGCAGCTCCAGTAGTTCCACCTGTTACAGCTATGAGGGAGGTAGAACCTTTGTAATATTTGTAATATTTCGGTGAGGTTCTTCTGTCAACTTTGGGACTTGTCCTGCATGTCGTTCCTTTATTTTTCCCCATTAGCTGAGCAAGGAACTACATTCTTCCCGACTCTTTCCTTCACAAACTTCACTCACTCTTTCTGCCCCACAGGCCTATTAGGGAATGACTGAAATGAGTTTACAGTGAATACTAGTCTCCATACTAAACAATGTTTAGTTACCTTGTCTTGCAGTCTCAACAACACACTACACAATCGTAACCAGTCCAGTTCCTGACACAAACACACTTTATATCACACAGAGGAGTTTGGGATTGCCTGGGGAGACTATAACGGTGATAACATGAAGGTGTCTAGAAAACTGCAGTTAATGAGCAATAAAGAGAAGACTGTCTATTTCCTGGAGTTGTTATACTTGTTTATTTTAGTAAAGTTGACATTTGTACAAACGTTTGTTTGTTCTATAAGTAAAGCACTAAGTTTTGTACCTGCTGCTCTGTTGTCTGTTTGACAGGTGACAGCCCTTCCTACGTCTTGCAGAACATAAAGAATATCAGAGAACAAGAAGGCTGAGAGAATAAAACTAGAATATTTTTGTGATCGAGGATGACACCAACCTGGGCGTTGACATTACCAATGAGAGCTCCAGTGAATTTGTTTCGTCAACCTGATTGCTATCCAAAACAAGACGAGTACACATTGCATCTGTGTAGGATTTTTCCAGTCGAAAGACATTAACAAAGAAGAAATGGATGAGCTGTCTCCCCCTCCTATACCACGCATAAAGAAAAGAGGGAAAACTTCTTAGATTGAAGAGAAGTGGGTTGATATATTATTTAAGCAAATAAAATATATTGTGTAAGCACTACGAAAGTATACACATAAGTGCTGCTGTAAATTTGTTACATACAAACTTTGGCTTCTGGTTGTGTTCATTAATTTTCAAAAGGCTGTTTATAAGTTACTGTTCATCAACAATTAAAATAATCATCCGGTGTGATTTTCTTCTGCTACCCAATAAGTAAAATTATTACTTACAGTGTCTGTGCCTCTGCCTAAAGAAAGAGACTTTCCGGACTGTGTGGGTGGATTAAACACTTTCATGTTTCATAGTTCGCATTACAAATAATTTGGTTTTAAGAAATCCAACTACAGATTCTTCACTTACAATAAATACTGATCAATAATAAAATATAAAACACAAATGTTACGACTGTGACGGTTAGATTGATGACAAATGAGGAAGAGAACAGGTTAGTTGAAGATTCTATTCCTCTGATCTCCGTCTGTCGGTAACTTGGCTCGTTTAAGACAAATCTAGAATCTGCGATGTCATCTCTCCGGTAACAAAGTCACTCCAGTCACCAGAAACATCGGACCTCCGCTACTCTCCTGTTTCCATGGATACCTCTAGATGCTAAAGTAAAACAGAAAATGACGTAATGCGCCTGACGTCAGCACCGCTATTCCGCCAAGGTCACATAGCTTCGCCGGCGGCATCGCACAGACAAAACATTAAATTCGTAACAACATACGTAAACAAACACACGCCAACCTACATTTTGAAAATAAACAAAGCTTAATCAGTCATGATATTGTTATTGTTCTCAACTGTGTGTCTGCCGTGTAAATTAGTCAGCTGACTTTCAAGAGAACGGTTTTAACGGGTGAAAGCTCTAATGAAGATAAACTTCTAATGGAGGCAACACTGAAGTTTACTCTCGTCAGACAATGTGGACATTAGTGACAAAGACAACATTACACAAGTGGTGGATGGTAGGCATGAGGATACTTAGATAAGATTTTTAGTAACAAACCGAATTAAACAGCTTTTTTTCTACAGCTCACTAGTCACGAAATCACTTACATTAATAAACACCCGGTCTGTACAAGTGATTAGAGATAGTGACGTGGCACACAGAAAGTATTATCTCCATTGGCAGTACACGTAGATATCAAGTGACAAGCATTCTAGTTGTTGTCCAAGGGTTAAGAGCTCCTTTCATTATCACTATCTCTGTATTATTTATCGCAGTCTACTGTATCACGGACAAAGGTGAAGCAATCTTTCTAGGGGGTGGACCTCTTCAGTTTGTGTCGCCATTTTCATTACGGAGAACACATTGAAACCTTCCTTTTGGAGTAAACTAAAGGTAATATATTTTACCTTTGTTTTTGAAGTTTAAATCACAGCAATAAATACGCTGGTTTTTCTAGCATAAACATGACGGTTTGTCATAGGATCTGACAACTCTAACCATCTCCTGAATCATTGTAGATCGTTTGTGTAGTGTTGCACTCTCCTCCTTATTGTCAATGTATGTTGTAGTATTCGTGATTTTAAGTCGAAACGTGAATATTCGGCACGTGGGCGAGAGTTAACCTCAAGTCTCACTACCCACGTCAACATAAGTTCCATGGGTACTATACGTACAGTAGTCACACGTCGATCACGTGGGTCACGAGTCCAACTCCTGCTGTTCCTCCAACACAAAACACGACGTGTGATTTAACGTATAGCAAGATTTTTTAAACAAAATAAAATACAAATACAGACGATCAAAAGACTCGTCTAGGGAGAGTCCCAGTACTATCCTTGCTATGCGTACTTCCTCTATTCCAGTGCTGGTACCTCTCTCCATCTCTACCACTCACTCTCACACGGTCATCATCTTAGCTCTAATGTTAAGGTTGTTCTTGTATTTGTGGGCCCACGATAGTGGTTTGGTGAAGACCAATACTCTTGCTAACAATCACGGCACTCTGATGACTTTTCCTCGAAAGGGTTTCTCCGCCTGTCCATCGTCCTTCTTGCACGATCTACCAGCCTCGTCTCCCGGCGACAAAGAGTCGAGTCCAGGGACACACACGTGGTGTCTCCAACGACTACAAAGCCACACACAGCGGCTAAACAAACACCATCTTCATGCAAAGTTCTTCGGTTCTTTAGAGTGCACCGTTCTCCGCTTCTTGCCCTTTTGACTCAAGACCCGGTTACGAGGTAGAAGTCGGCGTTAGAGAATCTGAAGTCGCTCCCAGCGCTGACCAGTCGCTCCTGTCCACTCTGACATCGTGGCGTTAAGTGTGGTTGCGGTTATCTGTTCCTTATTTTTTTACTTTGCGCACTCGCACTTTACATACTCTGAGGGATGCCATTGGTTATTCACTCTTCAACCAATCAACTAGCTGACAACGAGAAGAGAACGACCACCCTACTAACGCTCTGTTCGCCTGCGATAGTTACTTCCCCATTTAAGTTATCACATGACACTTAAAGGAGATACGAAAAGTCATTAAAAAACCCCGCAAAAAAGGTCAGAAATACAAAAAAGCCTGACATGCACAAAAATACGAACACCTTTTTAGACCAACAGACTGCACTCCCCGACACGCAGGGTCCCTCTACTTACCGTGTCTCTTTGGAAAGTGAAGTACTGAAAGGAGAAAGTTAATTAGTCTTACCTCTTTCTTTCCAGTTTCTACAAAAAAATCCCCCGTTAGTCATGCAAGAGGTTACACTTGGCCCCCCTCGCTATGCTGACTGTTAAGTCTGTTGTCACACCTTTGTGACGATTGGGAAACCCTCATTCACGATAACAGTCGGGCTCCTTTTAGTGTTGTGTTGTTTTTCCTTACCTTTATTTCTTGCTGCAATTTCATCATTCTTGATATGTTAATTAAATATAATTTTTACCATGCATAAAAATACAAATAGTGTATCTTATTTAAATGCTTTGTATCATCAGTAACGAAGATTCCAAGATGGCTGAGCAACACGAAAGAGAGTGTGCTGTGTGCACGAATGGCTTTACCATTCCAAAGATTTTAACTTGTGGTCATCTCCTGTGTCGAGAATGTGTCATTTCCTGGATGGATTCCAAACGTGATGCCGGCTGTCCGCTGTGTAGATGTCCTATAGTAGAGCAGTCAGATGGAAGTTCGTCCGCCACTGTTGACGCCCTGCCGACAGACTTTGTGATGGAAGCGCTGGTGGAGAGCGCTCGTGTGCTGAGTAAAGATCACCTTTGTTGTGTGTGTGAGGACGTCAGGGCGGACTTCATCTGTATGCAGTGTCAGGATATGTTGTGCTCATCGTGTACAAAGGTTCATAGCAAACTCCCAGCGACCCGCAGTCACGATGTGGAGAGTGTCAGCACTGTGACACCTGAACGTCTGGCTGCCAGCCGCCCTGCACTGTGTGCTGACCACGGCGACAAACACGCGGAGTTCTTCTGCCGCGAGCACCGCCTCGCTGTCTGCTCAGCCTGTAAGGCTAACAAACACAAAGTATGCCTGGAAGTAAACTGCCTTGATGATGAAATAAAATCAGTTAAAATTTCACTGATCGATCTAACTAAGATTCTGGTAGAAGCGGAGCAGAAGCTACAGAAGGCTGTAGGTCAGGTGACGTCACGTCTACAGGAAGTTGATGTCAGCGAACAAGAAGACATGGCGCAGGTAGACAAGACATGTGACCGTCTTCTTAAACTGGTGGAAGATGTTCGTAACAAATTGAAGGAAAAGACTCTCACGTCACATCTCAAAATCAGGAATTCATTACGTGACGTCAAGACTGACCGTAGCAACCGTCTAGGTAAGGTCACGTCACACAAACATATTTTGACGCGAGCGGTGGCAGTGTCACCACGTCCTGCACTGATACACATGACACAGGCTCTGACAGACAGGGTCAACAGCCTTGACCTCATCACTGACTTGAAAGAAGAGGTGTGGGTGACGCCCTTGTCAAGTGTAGATTGCTGTCAAGAAGTTGTGAGAGTGATAGAAGACGAACTCCTGATGTTGAAGCAGCAGAAGACAGACTCAGAGGTAAACTGTTCTCTTTTTTATTATTATGTATTATTTATGATTTTTTTTAGGGTTTTGTAACATTTAAACAAGTTTCTTGTTTGCTAGTCATCTTTGTCTTCTTAAGAAACCTTTCTTTTCCTTCCCTTGTATCAGCAGCTAGTGACAAAGCGAAAATAGTGTTATATGTAGTGTGTGTATATGTGTGAGTGAAAGACAGATAGAGAGAAAGCACGTTTGCCATATATCTGTGTTATATATGCCCGTTAGATTCGTACCACATCGGGGTGCATACGTTTTTTAACAAGCATGTCATCAGAATCTGTAAATCTTAAAATGCATTATGGAAACAATCTGGTCATGTGACGTGTCCAGGAAATGTATTAATTTAGGAAACATTGTAATAGATTGAAAATTTCTTTTTCATTTTGTGTGTAATACCTAAGACCGATACACCTTTTCACTACATTTGAACTTAAATGGATACAACCCAACGCACGCGCGAACACACACACACACACGATCTAACGATAAGCAAGTTCTATGAGAAGGTTCTTATAAAAATGTTTTAGAGGAAGCAAGGTATCTACACATAAGCACTAAATAATTGTCCTTTACCTCTTCCTACAGCGGTAACAGATGTTATTGAACTGTTATACATCTTTATCGAGATCGTGTTCTGACTGTTGTTTACAGCTTGAAATGTAAGCACTAACATCGTAACTAGCAAAACCCTGATCACAAAAAAGAATCCCATTTCCTTTCATATGAAGTTAAAGGCACACACACACAGTCTCTTGCAGTTTTATTAAATTTATTTAAGAATGTTATGTTATGAAGTCATTAAGTAAAGATATTTGTAGTAAAGTCATCTACTAACCGTAAAATGTACTTTCTGTGATGACATCCTGAGTAAATTCCATAAACGAATGTCAAGGTTTATGTGTAGTATGTTGTGACTCTTACGGACAAAAGACTTTCCTAAGAGTATGATTTGCAAATCTCAACAGAAAAAAACTTCAAATACAACTCATAACACTGATATAAAAACATTTCATTTATTAAATACAGTATAATAATTATAATTTATTTACTTATTCTTATTCTTATTCTTATTCTTATTCTTATTCTTATTCTTATTCTTATTCTTATTCTTCTTATTATTATTAATAGTTTATTATAAAACTTTATAGATGTTGACTAGAGAATTGTAAATAATTTTGATGGACAACATAATATTATTTACAGTGTGTCGCACAGCCACCAGTCCTTGTGTTCCACGACAACTGCCGAAAAAACATTCGTCTGACGAACGGTAACAGGACCGCGGAGAACACCGATCCGCGTGACTTCGATGGCGGGGTGGCCGTGTCACGTGACCGTATGGTGGCGAACGTCTTGTATGAAGTAAGATATTTGACTTAAACTATGAGGATGACAGCGATGATGATTATAATGATGATTCGTACTGTAATTAGTAAATCGGGCTTCAGAAAAAAATTCTCTTATTCACGTTTTTTTTCTTTTACAAGGTACAAGCACAAACCAAAAAAAAAAAAAAAAAAACATTCTAAATTATTTTGTTTGCATTAATTTTTTTCAAGATCGGTAATACAAGTTTGACAAAAGCTTACTGACGACCGATTGAGTAGTCTCAATACATGCTTTCTCTTGTCACGCTTGTAGCTTTAGTGAAAGATTGACATCCTTTAGTGCAAATAGTCATCTTAATCAACTGTCACAGCTTGACATGTCATGACACTGGGATGTTGACACAGGTAAGAGTGGACGAAGTAACAGAGGTGTACAACAATCTATCACTGGGTGTCACAAGAATTTCTCCTGTACGCTTCACTATGCGAAAGTGGTATTCAGACCTACAAGACTATGTTATCATCAGGTCCGGTCAAATTATCTACCAGGAAACATGTGTGAGTCTTCATGTCTCTGAGTGCAGATGGCTTGTGGTTTGGTCTATGTGTGAGAGATGAAGCTAATTTACATTTACTTATTTTAACTCTTTTATTACATAAACCATGATTGAAGGTTTAGTTGGATTTTCTTTTCTTTTCTAATGAGCAAGTAAAACTTAGTGACAAAATGTAATTCTCAAATTTAAAATAAAATCTGTGCCTACTTTAAATAAAAG
This sequence comes from Pomacea maculata, assembly GCA_004794325.1. NCBI lineage: Eukaryota > Metazoa > Mollusca > Gastropoda > Architaenioglossa > Ampullariidae > Pomacea > Pomacea maculata. The sequence continues at coordinate 52,745 of SRHC01000917.1, read as the reverse complement.
TCTACAAACATCCAAATATATAGAATGAGGCCAATAAGATAGACTTTAGACGTATGTGTATATGTTGACTTACATAGGTGAAACATGATAAGTTATTCAGGCGGTTTGATTTCTTGACAGTAAATTTTATAAAATTGTGGTGAAAAGTGAGTGCTGGAGTTAAAACGAAGGTCAAGCTGGCATGCTCACTCCATGCCCAATATTTTATTAATAAGATACAAGTATCGGGTATTTATATGTAGGTGCCGACATCGCTCGGAAAAGGTCTCAGGAGACTTAAAGTCGGGAGTCGAGTCGGGGTACTGGTGACCTCATCCAACGACCTTCACCTCTTCATCAACGGACAGGACCAGGGCGTTGCAGCAAAAGATGTTACACAACCCTGGTTTGCTGTCTTTCTCATTAACAATACAGTTAATAAGGTAGGATATACCGATTATCACAACCACCACAGTGAGTCATACAGACACTGACACTAACATGTGATCTTTCATGCAGCAGAAAACAAACAAATACCGGTGGGTGTCTCAGTGCCCAGTGGACTTGTTTTACTGGGTTAGCGTCATTTCTTCTTATACTAGTTATTTTCTATACTTTTAAGCAAGAGAATTAAGGTATATATAATTATGGCCAAACACTAAAACATAACGATTAATTTTAATAAACAACGTCATGCAGGGTTGAAAACACGAAAATATTAATAAATAAATGAATTCCTCGGTGTATATATATATATCTTAGACACTATCGCTGTTTTCTTAATCCACAAAGACCTTTTGGGTCACAGACGTTTCTCCGTTCTTCCCCCCTTGGCTGGGCAAGGATATACGTTCTTCCCGACTCTTTCCTTCACAAACTTCATACACGTCTTGTAGGGAATACCTCAATTGAGTTTACAGTGAATACTAGCCTCCCTACTAAACAATGCCTAGGTACCTTATCTTGCAGTCACGACAACACACTACACAATCGTAACCAGTCAGGGACGATATCTCTCGTTCCTAACACAAATACACTCTATTTTACACAGAAGAGTTTGGGATCAACTGCGAGGCTATAACGGTTTCTTTAACGGTGATAATATGAAGGTGTCCGTAAAACTGCAGTTAATGAGCAATAAAGAGAAAACATTTTTCTAACCTATTTCCTGGAGGTAGCGTAGAGACTTTTTTTTAAGATGACACTTGTACAAACGTTTGTTTGTTTGATAAGTAAAGCATTAAGTTTTGTACCTGCTGCTCTATTGTCTGTTTTACAGGTGACAGCCCTTCCTACATCTAGGAGAACATGAAGAATATCAGAGAACAAAGAGGCTGAGACAGTAAATCTGACGAGGGCACCAACCTGAGCGTTGACATTACCAATGACAGCTCCAGTAAATTTGTTTTGTCAATCTATTTACTATGCAAAACAAGACGAGTACAAATTGTTACTGAGTATCATTTTTTTTTTTTTAGTTAAAATACATTAACAAATAAAAAAAGCTGGATGTAGTGCCTCCACCGCATACACACATTCAAACACATAAAGAAAAGAGGAAAAACGACTTCTTAGCATGAAGAGAAGTCTGACGAAATATTATTTAAGGAAATAAATTATATTTTGTAAGCACTACGAATGCATACACATGAGTGCTTCTGTAAATTAGTTACATTTTAAATACATTGAATCGACCTCTGGCTTCTGGTTCTGTTCATTAATTTTCAAAAGGCTGTTCATAAATTACTCTGTATCAACAATTAAAATACTCATCCGTTGTGATTTGCTTCTGCTACCCAATAATAAAAATTATTACTTGCAGTTTATGTGCCTTCGCGTGAAGAAAATGTTTCTATTAATTAAAAAAAAAAACTTTCCAAACTGTTTGAGTGGATTAAACACTTTCATGAGACACTGTTTCATTGATCACATCACAAATGATTTGGTTTTGGTGGACTTAAACACAGTTTTGTGAAAAATGAGTAAAATGTAGATCAGGACACTACAGTAGTTGAGACAAGCACTGTACGGTGACTTGTAATCACTTCTGTGGAAAGCTGCTGAACTGTGTCCTATGGTGGTGGTCGTACGACTGTGTTCATTGTCTGTTTTCTTCTGGTTCAAGAAAAGATAAAATGACCTCTAAAAGACGACCAAAGGAAATAAAAAGAGGAGACAGGGAACTGGTAATGACGATAGTATGTTGAGCAGTTCTAATCAAACACTACAAAGCTCAAAGGATGAAATTAAATGTAACTGCCTGTTAGTCTCAGAATTCACATGTTCATAGGATAAAGAGTTTCAAAATTCCTTCACGATAATAATGTGCATCCATCTGTGCTCAGGTTTGTTTTCCTAATCGCGGCGTTACAAATTATCTCACAGAGACTTATATCATTGATATACTCAGGTGTGATTCTAACAAGATAACAAAGCGACTCATATTCAGTTATCTGACACATCGATGAGCTAAGATGTGTCACGACGCCGCCGGTGCCTATAGTTTCTCGCTCTCTCAAACTCACCAGCGGGTCGGACAATTGCGAGTTCTTTCACTCAGAAAAAAAAAGATTCGCCTGTTCGATCGAGTCTGCCCTTGTTTACTAAACAAAAACTCAAAGAAAAAAATCCTGACTAAAAAAAATACAGTCACTAACACGCTGGTTTCTTCTTTGACTATCACACTCAATCTTTTACTCACTCGCGAGGCACATTGTCTTGGCAAAGGCTCTCTTCTAACTCACTCCGTCTTCTATCTGCTCTTTTAACCTCCTTCTTCTTCAAAAAAAAATGTCCTCTCTCGTACTTCTGCTTCCATATCCCCTCTCAACGATCCTCTCTCTTCCCTCACTATTTCTTTTGACGTCACTCTGCGTCATTTTTCACGTTCCATTTAGACAACGTCCATCATTCGCACGCTTTCATCTACACACGCGCCCAGTCCTAGCACTCTGACTAGATCCATGACATTATGTTTAACTGATTTCTTGGCGATTTTGTCAGTTCATGTTTTTAGTTTGCACTTACGAAAGATGTGTATTACTGTTTATATGGTTTTAATATGTCGGCTGAAAATTATGGTTAATGTGTGAGCCCTATTATTTGTCTTAGAAACACAACGATAATACCGCGGACGTGTAGACTGATGTCTTTCTGCCGAGACCAACGCTAAGCCTCTTGCAAAGCTCTTCGCTGTTAGTCTCGGCGAGCCTTAACAATGCATATGACTTAACCGGAAGCTTTGTATACAAGCGTTCCAGCAGTTAACTTAAAATAAACGTCACATGCCTAAAGCATCGACAATCTTATACTCACATAGTTTCAAATGCTCTTAAGCCACCATCATTGTCAGAAGATTTCAATCCTTTTCCTTCTGTAGCCAAAGTCACATGGTAGTTGTCAGGTGTCACAATTCTGAAATAAGATAAACACACTGAGTAATCTAATGCTTTGTACAGGTCAGTTACTGTGGTGGCACTCATCATCTACAGAAAAAGAGAAAATGTGATCATCGCTTACAATTAACTTACAGTTAACAAACGTAAATCTTTTACTTATTTGTCACTTTATATACGCTCCAAAGCATTTTTCTAAATTGTGTATAACTGAAACAGTTCATGCAAACAGCGAGGTTTCATGTTTAGTGCACCCAAATGCACCCTTGTACAGATTACCGGTAACCCCGGTCGCATGCGTCACTCAAAAGTGGGAGTAAGGAATGATGAACTATCCGGGTAGGGGACAAATAGTCTTGAGCTTAGCGGGAGATAACGTGCCGAGTAGTCAGGTGTTCCTATTTCTTTTAAACTGCCGACATAACCCCACAGTGAGCACACCCAGCCACTCACAAGCCACTCACAGAAGATATAGTCTAGAGGTTTTCTAAACATTCTGTCCCACTCACGACAGTCACACAAAACCTCGGTGTCCCATGTCGCAAGATTAGTAATATGCTTATTCAATTTTAAGAAGATCGTGAGATATTCAAAACCGAGCTGATTTATGTTCTTAGGTTTACCAATTATATATTATTTTTTGAGTTTTTTTGCTCGTTTGTCTTTTTTTTGTGGTATTCTTCTTCTTTAAGTAATTGATCTATTTATGTGTCGAGGACACACTTCCTGAATGAAAACAACAAACAGTATCAGGAAATGTCTTGTTTCTAACATCTATAAGAATAAGATATTTTTCTCCCAAAAGTTGATGTCATTTTTTCCCGTAATTTATCATTATGACAATGACACAGATAATGGTTCAGATATTAATAACATTTGTACATTAACTTCATCATGACATTATTTACCTTATTAAGCTTGCAAACTGCACTTGTCACACTATCGGTCGTCGTTGAAATAATCCAAAATGGCGCGAAAACAACCGTTTTTAAAAGCTTATAACTCCGTCAGTGTTGTTAGTAGACTCAAATTGCTGTTTTAAAAAGTTACCTACAAGTAAGATCTACAATCCTATGAGAGAGAGTTTGCAAAATGGTCTTAGTTTATTTTATGAATTGTTTTATAGTACAATGTGTTAAATTTTAAGAAATTTTGATTTAAAATGATGCAACTACCAAACTACTAAATACTTCTTTAAAAGCTGTCATAGACATGCTTAATTTTGTATGAAGAACAATTCAGGTCTATATATCTCTTATCAATATAAACTTATAAGCTTTTCATGTCAGGGCCTGTCGTAACGACACTAAAGTAATGAGATATACTGTCAGGTCAGATTCAAGCCTCACTTGTCCACGTGGACGCGTAATACTTGGTAATAACTATGTTTCCACCACTTGTAACCAAAGCAAACCGTCTTATCTTTGTAATTAAAATATTACACAGCTAGTCAGTCGATATACACTGCTACGCATTGCTGTAGATATTCAGTTCAGTTTCCTTTAGTGGTTGGAAACCTCTGCGTCTTATCGGTAGCTTGTATCCCATGATGGCTCAGACACACGAAAGACAGTGTGCAGTGTGTACCGATGACTTCACCACACCAAAGATTCTACCCTGTGGTCATCTCCTGTGTCGACAATGTGTCATTTCCTGGATGGATTGCAAACCTGATGCCGGGTGTCCGCTGTGTAGATGTCCTAAAGTAGAGCAGTCAGATGGAAGTTCGTCCGACACTGTTGACGCCCTGCCGACAGACTTTGTGATGGAAGCGCTGGTGGAGAGCGCTCGTGTGCTGAGTAAAGATCACCTTTGTTGTGTGTGTGAGGACGTCAGGGCGGACTTCATCTGTCTGCAGTGTCAGGACATGTTGTGTACAGCCTGTAGAAACGATCATAAAAACCTCTCGGTAAGCAGCAGTCACGATGTGGAGAGTGTCAGCACTGTGACACCTGAACGTCTGGCTGCCAGCCGCCCTGCACTGTGTGCTGACCACGGCGACAAACTAGCTGATACGTTTTGCTTCTATCACCGACTCGCTGTCTGCAATTCCTGTAAGTCAGAGAAGCACAGAGAATGTCTAAATGTAAGTGACCTTCACGATGAAATTGAGACAACTCAAAATTCATTTACCGATCTAATGAAGATTCTGGTAGAAGCGGAGCAGAGGCTAGAGCAGGCTATAGGTCAGGTGACGTCATGTCTACAGCAAGTTGATGTTAATGAACAAGAAGATATGGCGCAGGTGGACAAGACATGTGGCCGTCTTCACAAGCTGGTGGAAGATGTTTGTAGCAAGTTGAAGCAAAAAACTCGCACGTCACATCTCCAAATCAGGAATTCATTACGTGACGTCAAGACTGACCTGAGCAACCGTCTAGGAAAGGTGACGTCACACAAACAGATTGTGACGCGAGCGGTGGAAGTGTCACCACGTCCTGCAGTAATACACATGACACAGGCTCTGACAGACAGGGTCAACAGCCTTGACCTCAGCGCCGACGTGAACGTAGAGCTGTTAATGAAGCCCTTGTCAAGTGAAAAACATTTTGAAGAAGTTGCGGGACGCTTAGAAAGAGAGCTACTCATGTTGGAGCAGCAGAAAACAGAGTCAAAGGTAAACTATTTTCAAGCGAGAATGTAAGTGTGAGTAAAAATGACCTTCTGCATTGTTATGTGTAGATTGTCACAAATTGTTGTGTGAGTGAGTGTGTTCCTTTCTCCCTAAGTCCGTGTTTATCGCTCTTTCTCTCTCAATGGGTGTGTGAGTGAGACAGAGAAAGAGCGACAGAAATAGGTTTGTGCGTGTGAGACAGAATGAGAAAGGAGTTATGTCATCCAAAGGAATTCAGTATGTCATGCAATGAATTGCTCTTATTGTTACAATGAAATACTTGTTCATAAATTCTCAAGACAATTGACATTTTATTTACAGTTGATGGCACCGCCATCAGTCCTTGTGTTCCATGAAAACTGCGGGACTAACATTCGACTAACAAACTACAACACGACAGCTAAGAAGATAAACCCAGAGCACATCGGTGACGGAGTGGTTGTGTCACGTGACGTTATGGTGGCAAACGTCTTGTATGAAGTAATGATGACACTTTATTTTTATTATTATTTACAGTAAAACAAATATATCAAAGGAAATGTTATGTTGTTGCTATGTGCTTTTATTTTATGGCCTAGAGACGAAGAGATAACAAATCTAACATCTGTTTCATATTTTTATTTTAAATCAGTAACAAAAGATTTAGTATTAACCCATTTCAGTATACATTGTGTCTTATCGCGCTTTTCGCGGTGTAGGTCCCGTAGTCGCTGTTTGTCATGTCATGACACTGTAATGTTGATGCAGGTGGCAGTTGACGAAGTGTTAGCAGAAGACGGCTCGTTAAGCCTGGGTGTGATAACAAACCCTCATCCAGGCCTCGTTGTGACGATGTTTATCACAGGCCTTAAAGACTCCGTCATCATCGAGCCCGACTGCGTCTTTCACCAAAAATCAAGTGTAGGTTTCCATGGCAACACGTAGGGTAAAATAGGAAAAGGGCTTGTTTAGTCTATGTGTGACAGATAAAGTTAAATATGTTTTAATATTTTTTCTTCATCAGCATTCTTAACTGTTTCATTTTATGTCACTGTTTTAGTGAGTAGGTAAAACTCAGCGCCAGGTATTAATTACCCAAATTTAATATTTCATTATCTTTTGAAAATTATTGCAGAAAGAGGTCAATAGTACTAACATTAGAGTTGTATGTGAATGTGAAGCTAATAAGTGAGCTGGGATATCTGAGGAGGTCAAGATTGTGACAGTTTCCTAGTAACGCTTATAGAGGTGTGCCTCAGGAATAGAGTGGGATACTACCCTAGATGTGTGGAAATAATATCTTAAGCTGAGGAATATCCAATAAGTAAACCGAAATCAATCACATTAAAGCTTTAATTTTGCTGAGAAAATCAGATTTCAACTAAGTGCACTTTCCTTTGTGAATCACGAAAAAAAAACCCCACCAAATAACCCTTGCCCTAAACCAAGATTTTGCCAATATTTGCCCAATAGATGATTTGCCTAATAGCTCGCAGAGGGGATCATATTTGTCTGTCATTGTTCCCAGTAAAAAAAACCCAAAAACTAACAGGTCACAATAGAATTCTAGTCGGGAATCAACGTGGGGGACTGATGGAATCAAATAATTTCACTTCTAAACCTATATTTTATTAAAAGCATTAATCATCAGTCATTTGTCTTCAGGTGACGAGCACAATCGGCGAAGGTCTCAAGAGACTTCAAGTCGGGAGTCGAGTTGGGGTCCTGGTGGACACATCCAACGATCTTCACCTCTTCGTCGACGGACAGGACCGGGGTGTTGCAGCAAAAGATGTTAAACAACCCTGTTTTGCTGTCTTTGATATGTACGGTACAGTTAATAAGGTAAGAGACAGAGGTAAAAGTAACACTATAGAGATGTTTGTTGTTGCCTAGGGAAACTTTAAGGGTCTTTTACATGTTAACATCGAAAATGAACCTTGACATCTGTAAGTCATGAATGATGAAAACAAAGCCACTTTTATTTCATTTTTGACTATAGTAACTTACAAGTGTACTTTTTTTAATACAGGTAGTCCTCGACTTACGACGGGGATCCGTTCTCACGCGTTCGTCGTAAACCGAATTTCGACGTAAGTCGGGTCATACGTTCATACAGTACTGTACCATAAGAACAGTACAGTACTGCAAACACTTAGCCTATCCAAACACCTATCCTAATACAGAACCCTACATAATTATCAATAAACATAAGTACAGTAAAATATTGTGCAGTACACTACGCTTTGTTATCACTGTCTCTTTCATAGGAGCAGATCCTGTCACGTGTTCAAGGATGCGATCTTTATTCTTGATAATCGTAGCGACAGTCAAACGACTAAGTCCTAATGACCTGCAAATTTCTGTTGCTGTTTCCCCCTTCTCAGATTGCCTCAGATATCCACTTTCACCTCCATGGTGATGGCCTTCCTTTTCCTTGATGCACTGACCTCGTAAGTCGGAATGAGCGTCGTAACCACGAAACGGCGTAACTCGAGACCGTCGTAACCCGAGGACTACCTGTACTTCTTTTTAAATTCTATGTATAGACATTTTGTTGTGGTTCGTAGTAGAAGAAATAGTAGCAGAAGTAGTAGTAATAGATCCCAGAGCTTTTCTTTAACTTTTTTTTTTGTTTGTATGTATGTATGTATCGTATTAAACCATGTTTACCTGATCCATGCTACTTTTGTCTTCGTTGAGTAGGTCACAGCACTTCCTCCATCTAGAAGAATATGAAAAAATGTGAAGAACAAGAAGGCTGTGATAGGAACAAGTGAATATGTTCTTGATTTACGACATCAGCCTGGGTATTGATATTGCCATTGTCAGCCCTAATGTATTTATTTAATTCACCTGTTTACTATCCAAAACAAAAAATGTTGAACTGTTTCGCGTTTTATTTTTTTCTTTGTTGAAGCCCATGAAAAAACTATTAACATGAGACTTTTATTGCAGTTATATCAGCTGCCCTTTACCCCCTCCAGACACACAGTTATGTACAGACAAAGATTTTCAAACTGCAACATCCCTCCTGCCCAGTTCCCCTTACAGATTCTTTTCCTACATATATACTTTCTCCCAGGGCAAAATAAAAGTTGGGTCTCACTTGGCCTTCATCCGTTTTGCTTTGTTTTTGCTACTCATTATCTGAAATTATTTTTCGGCAACCGTAAAAGTGACTAGGTGGTACTGTGAGCTTCTCTTTGATTCTACTCACTCTTTATCTTTATCAATGAAGGTGAAGGTGTGTAGCTCGATCTGCTTAAACTACCAAGAATGTACTGCCCATGCACTGAATGATTCTTTTTGTATTGTTCCTGGCTTCTCTATTGCGCTTTTATTGGTATTTCAATATGTTTCGAGTGAAAGATTAAGATTTTTGAGTTTTCATTGACAAATTGTCCTTCATTTACTCAGTACGAGATTTACTTTTAGCATTATTGATAGATAAAAGGTTTCTTGTATCAGTTAACATACTTAAAAATTTGATGTGTATTGTTGAAGCAATAAAGACTTTAAATCTTTCAGCAATCTACAGGGTTTACAATAAGTTGCCTTCTACTACCTGACGTTCAATTTTTGTAAAACTAATTGTTTTTACTGTATTGCTCATTCTTTACTTTTAAAAACTTTTCACCTCTTGTATTAAATTGTTCTTTATAGTTGTCACTTAATTTTATATCGTACATAAGTTATATAATAGTTGATAATTTTTTTCAAGAAAAAGTACTAATTTTGAATCACTGCATACAGTCTTCAGAGAGTAATACTTAAAAGTATAAGTCTTCACATACAAGCATATATATTTGTACCTATTTACAAAATATAGGTACATTGTTTAGTCACCAGGTTATTTATATAAATTTTAGACATAACCTGTACTGCTTCTACAACCAGTCTACCTGCTACCCTTTTACTACTCATGTTGCTAATTCTACTACTCTTCCACTGCTGAACAAAATGTATTAATTCAAAATTAAAGTGTTTGTTTTTCTAGTTAACTAAAGAGAACATTTGGTTTAATGGCAGAAGCAGAGCCTTACTTTTAACACAATAAAAGGCTAGATGCCATCTCTAACAAACAGCAGGGATAGAAGGTGGTGTGTTGTATGTACATTGTACACTGTACAAGTAATTTATATATAACGCTTGCACAACACTATATTCAATTTATGGATTATAATAATACTATCTGTTCCATTTTATTACAAAAGAAATGTATCTATGCAGGGAACTGTATACATGTATCCAGGCCAGTTCTTAGCCCCCGCGGGGCCCGAGGCAAAGGGCATGTGCGGGGCCCTCACGCCACGATCACACGGTTTTAGTTGGGATCTAAAGTCACATATCAATCAAAAGCGCGGGGCCCTAGGCAGATGCCTCGTCCGCCTGCCCCTAAGCACGGCCCTGCATGTATCTGTTTATATATTTTTATACAAATGTCTGCATGGTTTGTGGTATTAAAAGATTGAGAAGTAATTACTAATAAGGACATGTAGCCAATGTCCTTAAAGCAGCAAAAGATGTCATATAACAAATTCTTTTCTTCTTTATCTTTATGGTAAATTTGTAGAAGTAGTCAGAGATCTGGCCTTTGGGAATATTTAAACTGCTGCTAACAACCGAAAAAAAAAATTCCTTCAATGTATACATTTATTTACACCTGATACACTCACTGCACACACA
>SRHC01000917.1:21876-41406 GCA_004794325.1 Pomacea maculata | reverse complement strand
TATTTATTACTTCCCATGCGTTTTTTACTCGGCTGATTCAGAGACTTTTTTGTCACTAATACAGGTGAATAATAAAGAGGTCCATAGCTCTTATTTTATGTATTAACTAATTAACACTTACTTTTAGCGTGCTATGGATTTATTAGCTTCAAATGCATCTCACATATTTCATAAGTTTGAATTATATAGTTTGCCTACCAAGATGGCGACAGCATCAGCTCAGCCCAACGAAAGAGAGTGTCCGGTGTGCATGAATGACTTCGAGACACCAAAGATTCTACCGTGTGGTCACCTCCTGTGCCAAAAATGTGTCATTCCGTTGTGGAAAACTAATGCTTGTCCGCTGTGTAGATGTCAAATTGTGGATTCTCTGCTCCACTCGATGTTAATATTTAAATCGATAAAGATAGAAAACGTTGTCAACCACCTGCCGACAGATCACATGATGGAAGCGCTGGTGCAGAGTGCTCGTATACTCGCTAAAGATCCCGTATGTTGCACATGTGATGCCAACAACAAGGCTGAGTTTATCTGTATCCAGTGCCTGGACACAATGTGTTCATCATGTCACAAAATACACAAAAAGATGGTAGCAACCCGCATTCACGATGTGTAGAGTCTCTCCTCTGTGACACCTGAGCGTCTGGCTGCTAGCGGCCCCCCGCTGTGTGCTGACCACGGCGACAAACAGTTTCTCTTTTGTCAAGATCACGGACTCACTCTCTGTGCATCCTGTAAAGATGAAAGACACAGTCAATGTCAAGCAGTTAACAAGCTGGACGACGAAATGATGTCAGCAAAGAAGTCTCTGGACACGTTGGTTGACCGGCTAGATAAGGGGAAGGAAAAGCTGAAAATAGAAATTGCTGAGATGGACTCACTTATCAAAGACGTGGACATCAGCAGACACGAAGACATGGCGCAGATAGACAAAGCATGTGACCGTCTCCAAACTCTGGTGGAAGAATTCCGTATTAATATGAAAAGAGAATCCGAAGCGTCTCATAACTCTTCCGAACAAAACCTTTATGACAAGAAGAATAGATGGGGTGAAAAGCTGGCAAGTGTGACACCACATAAGCGCATCATCTTTAAAGCCCAAGAAGTGTCGCCACGGCCAGCACTGATCCACCTGGCGAAGGCTCTCACAAAGAGGGTCGAATATGTTGAAAGCTCATACCATCAGTTCATGACTCCGTTAAGAGTTGGGACAAGTTGTGAGGATATGGTTCGAAAGATCGAGGAAATGTTGAACAAGAGTTTAATGTACTAGTGTTATACTGAATTTGAATGATCTGTATAGAATATTTACAAAGAAAGATTGCTAATAAAAACAAATGTTTACTATTACAGTTTTTAGAATAATTAGTATTCCTTGCTTTATTTTGTCATATTTTTTTAAATATTTGTTTGTCAAGTACTTATGCGATTAATCATTGTTTTTACTATAATAACATTAGCAGCCCTTTAGATGTAGAACAAACTGCAGGTGTGTTGAGGTCTAAACTAAGTTTATGTACTCTTTCCTGTCTTTTCAAAATAGAAAATAAAATGTTCGGAATATTTAGAATTAGTTTCCTGAGTTGTCTGTGTTGGTGTGTTTGTGTGTGTGTTTGTGTGTTTTGCAGGTGGTATCATCCGTAATCCTTACAGAGGGTTTTTCCCCCTGAAACTTACAGTCGATATATTATCAATATTATTGATATCAGAAGAGACAAAGAAAGGTTTCTTTTCTAAAAAAAATGTTACATACTCCTAAGAAACTCTATTTTGTTCTACATCCCTTTATTTCTGTTACTCCCAAGCTTCAACGAACTATGTGAATTAAGTCTTGCACACACTTGCTCACGCATGCGCATGACAGATTACAAACACACAACATCTTTACGAGTTCACGCAGGCAAAGGTGAAGAATATTTAGCTGTAGTCAGAGATGGAAAGTAAAGGCAGTAATGCTAGACAGTGGTTAGAGAGGTGGAAGTCAGGAGAAAGTACCTTGCTTCAGGACCTGCACGAAGACAACACCACAGGTCGTCCATCAGATGGTAGAACAAGAATTTACCGTTGTCCTAGTGTTGTAGACTCATTGCATGCAAACTAACAATACTCTTGTAAGCAAGATTGAGACTGTAGCAAGAAAATACAGATGTTTTGGTTCTAAATGATAATACGTATACGCCTCTAGAATCACAATTAAGTGCATTACATAAAATAACATTGATGCACATTTGTTCGTTCCCAGTGCTCAGTACTACACATTACTTCTTTTTTTGTATCATAACCGTGTGATGATAAGCTGTAATAAAAAAGTGTTAATAAGTTTGGAATATATACATGTGAACCTAGAAAGTTTATAAACATGCACACTGACCACAAACACGTAAATAAATGAAAATACAATCAGCCTTCAGAAGCCAGCTCTTGCCTGACCATTTGGCTGAAGAGATTGTTGGCTGTCGTAGAGGTCAAGTGTAGGTATGGAAGGTCAGTACCGAGATTAACGGAGCAACAGCAAGTACAAATAAAGCAACAGACAAGAATAAAACAAACACAGCAGTCCTCCAGGAACAAGAAACATTTCTTTATTAAGAAAACCCTTATTTCGTTCAAAGAGGAAATACATATAAAGACATAGATACATATAGAAATACATATCATTGTGTGTGAGTTCTTCCAATAGACATCAAAGATATTGTCGGTGCTTATAACCTTGTGAGTTTAAACTCATCAACTCTAAAGTTAAATTCATTGTAAGCGACGGTAGGAAAAACACATTCTACATTTCTCACTAAGGGACCCAGTTTCTCTGTACTCATGTTCATGTTGTTCTGTGGGAAAATTTTAAATCCAAGGCTACCCTGAAACATCGGATACTCAGCATATTTACTAATCTCTCAGTCTGTATACAGTTTAACACAAGACTAAGTTTCGAGTACTTGACTCATGCATATATTATTATACTAGTTTTGTTCACAACAGTCGATTCACATTTGTTCAAAGGGCTTCAGCACTAGCTCCTACAGCCAGCAATTTGTTGAAACCACACATGCCAAATCTATCATTACATAAAACTTTCAGGTATGTTTACCAGTTTATGTAAATGACAGAGCATATTGCAAACAGTTATTAGAAACAAATTCCTACAAAGGATATGAAAAACATAATTATAAGTTATTTTCCATGACAGCTTACATCAAAAAAAAAAGTATTTCTATTATTACAAAAAGAAGAAAAAATCCTGAACGGGTAAACCACATATAAAATTGTTTTACTAACAGTTAACTGGTTAAGACGAAAACCAAACAAAACCCTGTGGAGCAAACCATGGACAGTTAAAAAACAATTACTCCGACTAAATATCACACCTGATAGTTGTAATACAAAAGAAGGAAAAATAAACACACAAATTTAACAACTCACAAAATGTTTTTTTATAAGTACCACACATAAATATAATATCGAAAGTTTTAAAGCAAATCATTTATATGTGTGTAGACAAGATCTTTTGTAGAAATATTTGAGCTTAGAAAGGAAAGTAGGTGTCATCGACCTGCTGTTTTACTTTTAGTTCTGAAAGGGCTAGGAAAAAGGGAAGGAAGAAAGAAGTTGAGAAAGTCGAGTGAAAAGTGTGTGTCATAAGTTTTTTAAATAAGGGTTGTCGAAAGATCAAAATGTGAAGGGTAGGGGGAATGAAAAAGAAGGATTTGTTTTGCTTTGTTTGAGTTGTGTGGTGGTCTCTTCCTTGAATGAGTCGATGAATGTGATATTCTTCTCCTCGGTGTGGAATGTTTAAAAATTTAGAGTGGAATTGTTTTTTTTTTTTGAAAGAGTTATTTTATAGTTTTCTGTATAGAGTAAAATAGCTGAAGGTAGGTTTTCGGTTGGAGTGAATGTTTAGTAATTTGAAAGACTGATTATTTTTTCTTGTCCAGTTTTATTAATAATTTTTAATTCTTCTTCTGTTTATCCGACTTATGTTTGTCTTCTGTAGGTGGTTGGATCGTACCGAGATGACGAGACGTATATGGAAAAAAAAGAGATTGTTTTTGATCAATATCAAAGAGTGAACAGGCGCATTGAAGAGAAACCTACTGAAAAGAGTATGAAACACATGTCCCCCTCTTTCTCGAACGACTGGTCATAGTTAAGGGACAAAGAAACTCAGTGGAGAAAATAAGTAACGAAAACAGTTGCATTGATAAATTTAATTTTCAACACTTGAGTTTTTTTTTTACTGTTAATGTCAGCAGTCATTGGGCGGGGGTAGGGGGGGGAGAGAAGGGAATGATAGAGGGAGATAGGAATACATATTCCTTTAGACTAGACCAATGGGTAGGAACGGCAGACAGATGTGATCTGGGTGACACAAATGAGAAGACGACGTAGTCTTGTAAGTCATTCACTGACAATAACCGGTATCCCTACATGAATCGTGAGCGGACACCTGAGGGTGTCTAAACGATTTAAACCATTAAAATCGACTACAACCTGATGTCAATCCAGTATTAGCTGTGCCAAACGAAGGTGACATCCAGGCGATGGCAGCCCCACACACAAAGTGATTAATAAAGAGGAGAGGACGAAGTCATGTGCCTGAGTGACGCCCGTCTCCTGTGCTGAACACATCAAACACACGTAGTGAAACATTACTAGGGGAATGAAGAGCTGAAATAAGTTAAAAAAATCTATTCTAGTCTACTCACCAAAAAACGGAAATCCCCAATTAAAAAGAACAATCAATACACGAGAGTCACGTGATCTTTTGATGAAGACCATCATTGAGGCGTTCGTCTGTTCTATTTCTTAAAGGTGAGACATTCCTGTTGTAATATTAGTAATTAACTTAGTAAATTATAAAGGTAATCCCTGTAAATTCATTAGAAATGTTTTATGATGTCTTTCACCCGTTCGTCAAATGATGTTGACACACCTTTAATCCACCTGACACATCAATTTTCTCTGACTCATCTCGCTGCACTAGTGTTGTGCTTATTATGACTTTACTTGGTTTTATCGGTTGTAGTGTATATTGACTTATTTTTGAGAGATAGGACTGCATGACTAATTGAGGACACTTTCTGTCTTGACATCAGCAGTGCCTAATTTTTGAAATATGATAAAAACAATCATGGCTGACAGATGCCATTTTCTTCCTGAAGTAATAGAGTCCCCCAGGATACAGTCCCCCTATTTGCCATATTGTCATGATTTGTTTTTAGCATGACATTGTTATTGTGTGTTCTGTGTCTTATTTCATGTTATGGCTAAAATGCCCTCTGGACTTATAGCCAATCAAATAGAACGAAATCCCCCGATCTTTTGGGCGATAACACGAGATAACTCGCTAACACAGCAGAATATGGGAGAGAACTGGTGTTGAGTAAACATTTCCGCTGTGTTTGTGACTGTGTCTGTAACCTTTGTTTATAGAAAACAGATCAAACGAATTAGTGACTGTCCTTACAACTACATCTTCAACATTTAGGGAGCCAAAAGGCCTTGGAAACAAGGTTAAGGAGAGCAACAAGAAAAATACATCAGCAACACTGCTCTACACGCTCAGATCAGAGCAACGACAGTTACAACTTTTTAAATGACAATGAATTCAGATAATAATTAATAATGATTTTAAACAAAAAAACTACACATAGAAATTTCTGTATTATAAATAAGTATATACATAGAAAAACCTATCTAAATAAACTAAGTTAGTGTAATTAAAATTGTCTTTTTTATATCAACCTCGCTTAAAAGTGTCGAAATAGGTTTCTCTACAACACACAAACTGAAAATGGAACTAAACGATTTTAACGGGAATCCCCAAATTAGTAGGCTTACAATTGTCACGTGACCTCCACAAAGACGACCTGTACTGATAACGAGGACTTACCTAAACAAAAGAGTTCTCGAGTCTTTAGTCTAAAGTACCAAGATAATAAACCCAGTTCATCAGTCAGGACCTGGTCTTGTACAATAAGGTCAGTTTTATTCGTTAGTAAAAAAGTGTTTGTGCTGTCTAAACTATAATAAAAATGATTTATATTTTAAACTAGCTGCTGCCGCTGGTGATGTTTCTAATTTTATGGAAAGTAAAAAAAGAAACACTATGTCATTGATTAAAAATTGTAAAAGAAGTCATGTGATCAGCAACATTTCTAATATGTTTTCTTTAAGGTAAAAGAAAGTTGTTAAACTTCTTATTCATTTGCTCATTTTGGGGGTTAATGTTTTTTATCGCAGAACACAATGGACAAGGCTCATAAAAAAATGTAAATAATCTGCGAAGGAAAAGATACTTCTAAAACTTCCATTATTCTTACTGTCTTTCAGAATTTTTTTTCTTTTTTCTTTCCATCCCTTTTAGATCTCACCATTCTTCATCTTCGAAAGCTGTATTTGAAACTTTTGTTCCGATTACGATTAGAAAAAATATTCCATCATTTTTGAATGCTTTGTAACATCAGTAACTTCGTTTTCAAGATGGCTGAGCCACACGAAAGAGAGTGTGCCGTGTGCACGAATGACTTCACCACACCAAAGATTCTACCCTGTGGTCATCTCCTGTGTCGACAATGTGTCATTTCATGGTTGGATTCTAAGCCTGATGCCGGGTGTCGGGAAGTTCGTCCGCCACTGTTGACGCCCTGCCGACAGACTTTGTGATGGAAGCGCTGGTGGAGAGCGCTCGTGTGCTGAGTAAAGATCACCTTTGTTGTGTGTGTGAGGACGTCAGGGCGGACTTCATCTGTATGCAGTGTCAGGACATGATGTGTTCAGGGTGTACAAAGGCTCACAGAAAGCTTTCTGCGACCCGCAGTCACGATGTGGAGAGTGTCAGCACTGTGACACCTGAACGTCTGGCTGCCAGCCGCCCTGCACTGTGTGCTGACCACGGCGACAAACACGCGGAGTTCTTCTGCCGCGAGCACCGCCTCGCTGTCTGCTCAGCCTGTAAGGCTAACAAACACAAAGTATGCCGAGGAACAAACTATCTTGACGATGAAATACAGTCAGCTCAAAATTCACTGAAGGACTTGACAAAGATTCTGGTAGAAGTGGAGCAAGAGATAGAGCAGGCTATAGGTCAGGTGACGTCACGTCTACAGGAAGTTGATGTCAGCGAACAAGAAGACATGGCACTGGTGGACAAGACATGTGACCGTCTTCAGAAGCTGGTGGAAGATGCTCGTAACCAGTTGAAGGACAAGACTCTCACGTCACATCTCAAAATCGGGAATTCATTACGTGACGTCAAGACTGACCTTAGCATTCGTCTCGGGAAGGTGACGTCACACAAACACATTGTGACGCGAGTGGTGTCAGTGTCACCACGTCCCGCACTGATCCACATGAGACGGACTCTGTTAGACAGGGTCAACAGCCTCGACGTTAGGTCTGACTGGCAACGAGAGGTGTGGGTGAAGCACTTGTCAAGTGTAGAGTGTTGTCAAGCAGTTGTGAGACTGATAGAACAAGAGCTACTGATGTTGGAGGTAAATTTATAATTACGTTTGTTATTGTTTTTTTATATGTGTGTGCATACTTTTTTCAAATCATGTCATCAGTATGTTTTAAGCATCTAGCAGAATTACATCGTGATATTTGGTGTTATTCTAGCATTGTGTTTGTGCTTGCGCGGTAGGAGGCAGCACTTGCAGTTGTATCTTTCAATTTCATTCAAATGTGTTACGGAATGAGTGTCATTGTAACAGGCAGATTGACAGTTATCTTTCATGTAAACGGATGCCAATGTGGCAGAGAAAGCTCTGACAGTAGAAATAAGAGGAGGCAAGGTAATAACAAACCAATTACTGATGACCAATGAATTTTTTTACAAAATTTAAAAGAAGATTTAAAAAATAGAATATTTCTTTTACGGTTACAATTTGCTATTTCTAACGTCTGAAAAAAAAATTCAGACTACAATAAACTTCAATACAGAAACGAAGAATTATTGTGTAGATTACCCGTTTCTTAGGCCTGTCGAAGTAAAAAGAGGAAATTTGACTTTTCTACATCGTTCTCAAGATCTTTTTTTGACTGGTTTTTACTGCTTAAATAAGACGCAAGTAATTGAAAAACCAAAGAGAAAAAACCCAAAGATAAACTTGTTACAAAATACCAGACAGCACAGAATTTTGGGCAACTAATTTACCATGGTGCTGGCCATGTTGATGACTGGCAGCCAGCCTACAGCCAGTATGGAGCCGGTACAGAGGCCAGTCAGTAAAGTCACCAGGTAGGATGTCATCTCCAGGTAGCGCGGCCACTGAAGGCTCGCCATTCACACACGTGACTGACAGACCAGGAAACAGATGTACACAGGTGACATCATTGACCAGTGAGCAGGGCGACAGACAGTCTGTCGTGTCCAGATGTCCGTAGAATATTGGTCATGTTTCTTTACACTGCCGTGTGCGAGAAATACATTGACAGAAGCTGTTGGTTAAACCACTGCACTTTAACTTTCAAGAAACAGTTGACACAGAACATGATTAATTTCCCTTTAGAAACGATGCTAATATAGAGATGGCTGTATCCTAAGGTTGTCCTTTAACACTAAAATGCCTGTAATATTCTACTGAAGATGTCCTTTATTGTTCCTTCTGAAAGCAAAACTGGACAAACTGTTTACTTAGTTCAAAACTGGTTTTTGCTCCAAGCAAACACTTTCTAGTCTCAAAGCACAATAATATGCTCGCGTCTGTATGTATGTGTGTGTGCGCGCGCAGCTGATGTGTCAAATATGTCATTGAATGTCAGCACTGACACTGTTACTGGCAAGGTTAGCAAGGTTCTTATCTCAGTCCCTTACATGTAAAGTAAAAGGCACACACGCACTTCTAGCTCGTTAAAATTATTTAAGAATGTTTTCTTGAAGTGCTAACATTTGTAGTTAGGTCATCTGCTAACCGTAAAATGTACTTCCAGTACCTTCTTCAAACATTTGTATAGGTCTGTTTGTGGTATGTTGTGATTTAATGTAAGGGAGGTTGATTCTTACAGTCACAAAACTTTATTATTAGGGTATGATTGGAGATCTTAAAAACAAATAACCCGTCTTATAAACTCAATTTAATAACACTAATACCAAAGCATTTATGTTATTTAATAATAAAATATTATTAGAACTTTATAATTATAATTTCTTAACTATTTATTATTAAACTTTATAGATGTCGAGTAAAATATATGTTAATAAATTTTACTGACACGAGAATGGATATTATTTACAGCTGGACGCAAAGCAACCAGTCCTTGTGTTCCACGAAAACTATGGAAGCAACATTCGTGTGACGAACGGTAGCAGGACCGCGGAGAAAATACATCAACGGTCCTTCTCTAACGGGGTGGTCGTGTCACGTGATGCTATGGTGCCGAACGTTTTGTATGAAGTAAGATATTAGGCTAGAATGATGATTAGGAGAAGGATGAGTAATGTTACTAATAAGGCAGAATAAAAATAATCTTATATATTTTTATTTTTGATAGTGAACAGTCACAACCAAAATAATTAATCTGTAGTATTTTTGATAGCTAACGCTACTTTAAAGAAAGGTTACTTAGAACAATTGCTCAATTCATAGTGTCGATGTTTGGTCACTGTTTTTACTTTACTGAGAGAAAGACATATTTCAGTCCACGTAGTTATCCTAATCAGCTGTAACATTGTGGCATGTCATGACACTTTCATATTGACACAGGTCAGAGTGGACAAAGTATCATTTAAGCACAACGAGCTATCATTGGGAGTGACAAGAATTTCTCCTGCACGTCTCCTTGTGACAGAGATGTCTGTAGACCTGGAAGATTCTGTTATCGTTTCGTTCAATGGGATCTACTACCAGGGAGAAAATGTAAGTTTAATAGCTTCAAGTCCCTACAAAGGGCTTTGTGCTTTGGTGAATGCATGCAATGTGAAGATATTTATCATTCCCTTCTTTTTAACTTTTTATACAACAAAGCATTCTTAATGGTTTAGTTCTATATTCTTTCTATGTGCAACGAGCAGGTGAAATTCAGTGACAAATACTATTTCCTAAAATTAAATTTAAAAGTTTTTCCCTACTGTAAATAAAAGCCTACTAAAATCACATTACATAGACTGACGCCAAGAAGAAAACCTCAGTAGCAGATGTGTATATGTTGACGTAGACAGGGTGACAGCCAATAGGAAAGCTGGGATATGTTATTTTGGCGACTATGAGTTTCATATCATTCACAGTAAATTTTATAAAAGTGTACCTCAAGAATTGAACTGGGTTATTTGTCTAGATTTCTTGGAATGTTATATCAAGCGGAATATTAACCCATGAGGAGAAAGAAATTCAACTAAAGGCTTAATTGATTTCAATAATTCAGTCCTTATTCGAAAATCGAGAGCTCTTTTCTTTGTCCATTTTTCATTTACTTTTTTGGAAGAGGTCAAGCATTTATTTTTATCACACACAGTTAGATGAATAATGGTGAAACAGGGCAGGCTAGAATTAAAGACTGGGACTAAGCTAGGTGTTCACTTCCCTCGCAATATTTTATGAAACGGTAAAAGTATCAGGTATTTGTCTTTAGGTGTCAACCTCGCTCGGAGAAGATCTCGAGAGACTTGAAGTCGGGAGTCGAGTTGGGGTCCTGGTGGACTCGTTTAATTACCTTCACCTCTATGTCAACGGAGAGGACCAAGGTGTTGTAGCGAAACATGTAACACCGCCCTGTTTTGCTTTATTTGATATTTGGAGTTCAGTAACAAAGGTGAGAGATACAAGTACAACCTACATTATACAGAAGAGTTTGGGATTGCTTGTGGAGACTATAACGTTCTCTTGAACTGAAATAACATGAAAATGTTCGGAAATTGCCAGTTAATAAATAATAAAGAGGAAACCGTATTATTACCTACTTTCTAATACTGACGTACACGAGTTTGTTTTGTAAAGTGGACACTTGTACAGAATTTGTTTGTTCTTTATAAAAATCCTTAGGTTTTGTATCTTTTGCTTTGTTGTCTGTTGAACAGGTGACAGCTCTTCCTACATCTAAGATGACATAAGAAATATCAGAGAAGAAAAAGGCTGAGACAGTAAATGATGTTCATGTGTAAGTTACTGTTCATCTACAGTTAAAATATAGTTAAACCTCTCCATCCCCTTTGTCCAGTTCTCTTACTCGATAACAAAGTTTTTGACGAGAATAGCAGCCGACAGATGTTTTGTACAACAGCGGAAAGGTGGAAGATCTACATACAGAATGACTGTGATGGACTCTTTCAGGAATAAATTCTCGATTTCTGCTGTCCACTAACTAAATTTATTACTCACTTGAAAGGGATCTAGTCAGACTATGAAATTCTTCTTTATTCCAAAAGACAGAGTGTAATTTATAGAAAATGTTTCGCTGCAATCACGAACAATGATGTATTGTTTATGCACTGAATGATTGATTTTGTAGGATGACGGGATTTCTCTTGGACTTATTAGTTTTTCAATATACATCGTGTGTTAACATGTTAATAGCCTAGTCAATATTACTAAAATATGCACAATTCTTTTTTGTATTCGTTCAATATTTAACTGTGTGTATCCTCCTCCAGAAAGCCTGCTTACGAATGTACACTTATCATGAAAAAGAACAATACTGATCAATGATGAAGCATAAAACACATATATTCACAAACAAACACCAAGATACATTCTTAAAATAAAGAGAGTCTAATCATTTAAGATATTGTTATTGTTCTTACCTGTTCGTCTGCCGCTTAATTCAGTCAGGTAAAATCTCTAATAAGATAAGCTTCTAATGTTATAAACTCTTTACTCCAGTCAGAAAATGTGGACCTTCGTGACAAATAAAAAAGCGAAACACCATAGTTGTTGCTTCCTTTATTATCACTATCTCTGTATTATTTATCTCAGTCTGCTGTATCATTAACAAACTCTTTGTAGATGTCTCCAGTTTATATCGTTTTTATTTTTTCAACCGGAAATCATTTTGAGACTTTCTTTTCGGAGTAAACTAAAGGTAATCATTTGTAAACTCGCACGTCGATGTGAGTCTTCAGTCGGAGACTGTACATGTTGGATATTTTTAATGTAGGTGTTTTGGTGTTTCCTTTGATATTAAAAGTATTCTTTTTACTTCTAAAACTGAGTGACATATAAAAGTTTTAAGTGTGGTAGCTATTATCAGAAAATCGGGTGCAAAGATTTTCAGCGATTTCATGAGGCTTTTCGTTAGCAACGGATACTGCTAATTGTTCACACTGTGCTAAATTTTGCAAAAATTATAAAATACATATCGCTGCATCATTTCAAGTAACAAAAAAATAAATATAAATAAATATTAGGTCTTATTGGTGCCTTTGCCTGATAACATAAAAACGGGAAATTGGAAAAAAACTGTTATTGCAATCTAACCAGTATGTACACTCACAGAAACAGCAAAACACTAAAACATATCTGCCAGTCTGGCAAAAGTGAGTATAGAAATGAAAGCATGAAGAAAACTGTAGGCTTTACGTACATGAAGATTTAAAGAACGAGCATGCCACATAAGTATATAAATTTCTAGAAGCACAACTTTCATGTCAAATTGTCTTTGTTCCACACGTATAGCTCCCTAATCGACAGAAAGTGGAAGGGTTCAGAATCCCTGAGCTTTTTACTGTTCACACCTCATCCATCGTGACTTCTTCAAGTCACGTGGTCACCCAGGTGTTTCTAGTACCTTGAATTCTTACTGTCCTGGCTTCCTGGCATTGTTCCTACAATTATTCTCATGCTGTGTCACAAAATTACCGATCATGATACATGTTTTTAAACAAAGTTGTACATAAAAAAATATCCGTCAGTGTGTTTAAAGACAAAATCTCGTTTTTATATTAATAATTGGTTTGAGCTGTCTAAGCTCTTTTCTTTACCTTATGAAAAGGTAATTATGTACTAAACAGTTTTAACGGGAATTCCCGGATGCGGTGTACGTCTATAAATGTCACGTGACCTACACGTCCTCGTCCTGTCTCGGTAACCAGCAACAGTCGAAGAGAAAAACTTCTCAACTCTGTTGTGTGAAGTATTCAGCTAAACTGTCAGGCAGGCAGATTCAAGCTTCACTCAACTTAACAATTGTTCATTTGAAGGAGCTGGTAAGTAAACTCTACATATAAACTCTACATACTTACACCGCTTCACGTTAGCACTTTCGCTAAAATCCGGGTTAGTGTGTAGCTAACCGCCATATTGTGACTCAGGTATGTCAGCCGTTGTGTAAGGACTTTCAGACCTACGGGTTATCAGTTATACTTTAGCGGTATAGCTAATGAAACAGAATTAAAAAACAAAAAGGATTAGAGGCAAAGTGCTGCATAAGAAATTTTTCATTCTGCCATAAATGATGCTTCCATCCTCATCAGTTTGGGTCTTGGATATGAACAGAAAGGACACTTTAGCCATTAGTAAGATGAACTTTGTAATGTCCCGAGTATGAATAAAAAAAGTTTTATTTAAAGTTGCACTAAGTTATTATTTTTATATTAATCTCGATAGTTGTCTAACCCCTTTTCTCTACAATATAAAGAAACAAAAACAATATTAAAAATCCTACCTTATTTTTAACTTGAATTCCCAATTTAGTAGCAGTAATAAATGTCACGTGAGCAGCACGGCCTGTGGGAAGAGCGAGGAAACATTCTAGTCTACAGGTAACAATTCTCGATACATGAGCCTTATCTTATGAGGTCAACTGTCATATCAGGCAAACTGAAGCCTCACGTAACGTTCAGTTGAAAGGAACGGTAAGTAAAGTATATATATATATACTTAAACCGCGTAATCTCGACAATCGCAAACATCCGGGTCAGTGTGTCCAGCAAACCGCCGTAACTTGGTGAACTACAGTGTGACTCAAGTAGGTCAGCGATTAAGTAACGAGAGTGATTCTAAAGATACTCAGTTAAGTTCAGTTAGAAAAATAATAAAAAAGTATAAAGTAAAGAAGCTGAATAATAAACCTGTCACTTTGACATAAACGCTTTGTATTTTATGACTTCGGTGCTAGTCTTGTACAAAAAGTCCGCTTTATCATCTAAAATAATTAAGTTATCCCGAACTCAAATGCAAGTGTTTGTACTTAAGACACGCTGATGCCGTTAAACTAGTACTTTAATAGTTTTCTACATATTTTCATTAGTTTGAACAAATATGTAATTAGTAGAGAAGCCTGCAGATTCGTGTTAAGGGAGGAGGTTCATTGGAAAAATAAGAGATTGTGTTTGATTAATATATCAAAGAGTCGACAGACCACTTGAAGGGAAACCTACTGAAAAGAGGTGAACACACCTACTTTCTTCCCTTCTCCAACTGGTCACAGTTAAGGGACAAAGAAACTCGGTGGTAACGAAAACAGTTGCATTAATAAACTTAACTTTTCCTATCGTTAAAATCACTGGACTTTTATTACTACTAATGTCAGTTGTCCTTGATCTCTGTTACCTGTTCTTTAAATGATGTTGACACACCTTTAATCCACCCGACATTCAACATCTCGTTGCACTAGTGTTTAGTTAGCATTATCACTTTACTTGGTTGGGTCAGGAATTTATCAGTGCAGGTGTATATTGACTTTTTTTCAATAGGTTAGATTGTATGGCTGATTAAAGACACTTTAAATATTTTTACATCAGCAGTGCATAAATTTTGAAATATTATAGAAAGCAATTATGGCTGACAGATGCCATTTTCTTCCAAAAATACAATATGCAATCCCCGTTTTTGCCATATTGCCATGATTTGTTGATAGTATGAGTTATTGTGTGTTGTGGGTCTTACCTCATGTTATGGCTAAAAATGCAGTCTAAATTTATAGCCAATAAAATAGAACAGAATTCCCAGGATCTTCTCGGCGATAACGCGAGATAACTCGCTAACACAACAGAATATAGGAGAAAATTCTGGGACTTTGTCACTGTATTTGCTGATCACTTTCCTCCCTTCTTAGCGGTCTAGAATGAAAGGGTGCTCCAGGGTACAAAAGAAGAACTTTGTTACACAACTAACTAGGATACAAAGGATAGAGTGCGTTACAAGACTTAACTTCCGGAAGATGGGCGTTGTTTGCTTCGGTACACTAAACACGATGTTATTTTATTTTATCGCTTTATCAATAAAATTATACAAGGT
Organism: Pomacea maculata; assembly: GCA_004794325.1. Lineage (NCBI taxonomy): Eukaryota > Metazoa > Mollusca > Gastropoda > Architaenioglossa > Ampullariidae > Pomacea > Pomacea maculata. The sequence goes on along the minus strand of SRHC01000917.1, from coordinate 26,236 downwards.
TAAAGAAGGTTGTGGTTTTATCTATTTTAACGACTCCCTTTCTTGTCAACTTCTTTCCATTTTATTTCAGACTGCGATTTTAACATGGAGGTAGTAGTTCAACCACACGAAAGAGAGTGTGCCGTGTGCACGAATGACTTCACCACACCAAAGATTTTACCCTGTGGTCATCTCCTGTGTCGAGAATGTCTCATTTCCTGGATGGACACAAAATCAGACGCTGGTTGTCCTCTGTGTACCTGTCCTATAGTAGAGCATCAAGGTAATTCATCTCAAAGTTCAGCTGATGTTGTCGACTCCCTGCCTACAGACTCTGTGATGGAAGTGATAGTAGAAAGTTCTCACTTGCTGGGAAAGGATGACATGTGCACTATATGTGATGACGTCACAGCTGAATACATCTGTATGCAGTGCCTTGAAAAGATGTGTCCATCGTGTACTAAGATACACAAGAAGATGGTAGCTACCCGCAGTCACGATGTGGAGAGTGTCAGCACTGTGACACCTGAACGTCTGGCTGCCAGCCGCCCTGCACTGTGTGCTGACCACGGCGACAAACACGCGGAGGCATTTTGCGCTGATCATCAACTTAGTATCTGTGCATCGTGTTCCTCCATCAAACACAGAACATGTCTAGTTGTGAAAGATATCAACGACGAAATGAAAGCGGCTGAAAATACACTTTGTGGTTTGACTGACGAACTGGTTCAGGCCGAGTACAGTCTGAAGCAAGGTACAGAGCAGCTCGCCAAACGTCTTCAGAAGGTGGAGGACATCGAACAAGAAGACTTGACACAGGTAGACAAGACATGCGACAAACTTCAGAACATGGTGGAAAACTGTCGAAAAGAACTGAAAAAAATGATACATGATTCAAGTTTACAAGTGAAGAATTCGTTATTGGAAGTTAAACGAGAACTCGACAAACGTCTGGGGAAAGTGACGTCACACAGGAATATAGTGACGCGAGCTAGAGCAGTGGCGCCACGTTCGGGGCTAATACACGTGACCCAGGCTCTGACAGACAGGGTCAACAGCCTTGACCTCAATGCCCATCTAGATGAAGGCTCTTGGATGACTTCACGAAAGTTAAGTGTGGAATGCTACAACGAAATGGAAAAAGCCATAGAGGATAAACTACATCAATTTCAACAACAGCAACAACAACAACAACAGACCAAGCCTAAAGTATACAGTTCTTTTATCTTGTAATATATTTAACCTATATTTTTAGAAATAAAGAAATAATTTTAATTCGTTTTTTTTAATCTAAGTTACTCGCTATTCACTGACTTGTCATTCTTTCATTTGGGAGTTGCTTAGTATTATTGTACTTACACTTACATGCAAAGTAAACTCCGTTTGGTGATTTGTACGCATCAACCATTATACTACATTCATATCTTAGCTGTTAGGTGTTTATTCCATGAAAGACGATTACTCTTAAATGCAAATCCGAAACATTTAGATGTGAATCAATTATGTTAATGTTTTATGTTATATGTGATCTGAGAACAAAAAACAAAAAACAAACAATGAGGGTTATACAATGGTAAATGCATGCATCTAAGGTCGCGCTTTAACATTAAAACGCCTTTAGTATTCTACTCAAGATGTTCTTTATTGTTCCTTCTAAAAGCAAAACGGGACAATATATTTACTCAGTTGAAAATTAGTTTCTGGCTCCAAGTAAACACTTTCTAGGCTAAAATGACAATAATGTGTGCAAGTCTCTGTTTGTATGTGTGTTATAAAATATATTTAATTTTAGAACAATAGACAGCTGATGTGTGAAATATGTCAGGACCGACATTGTACCTGGCAAGGCATTAAGCAAAGTGCTTATCTCAATAGCTTACATCTAAAATAAACAAAACAAACACACTCACAGACACATCCACTTCTAGCTCGTTAAAATTATTTCAGAATGTATGTTTTAATAAAATGCCAAAATGTGTAGTATTGTATCTGCCAGCCGTAAAATGAATATATTATTATCACATCCCCAGTAACTTATTTAAACAAATGTATATTTTTGTGTGGTATGTTGTGATGTAATGTATGGCAAGTGGATTCTTCCACACACAAATATTTATAATTACTGTATAATTGCAGATATTAACGGAGAAATAACCCGTCTTATTAAGTACAACTAACAACACAAATACCAAAACATTTGAGTTATCAAATATTAAAAGAATATTACTGTATTGTATTTCGATTTTCTTAACTTTTTATATATTAAAATTTATTATTGTCCAGTAAATATCTGTTTATAAATTTTTTGACACGGGAAGGGACCTTATTTACAGCTGGACGCACAGCCACCAGTCCTTGTGTTCCACGACAACTGCGGAAACAACATTCGTCTGACGAACGGTAACAGGACCGCGGAGAGGGTAGATCGATTTTTCTTCAGTAACGAGATGGTTGTGTCACGTGACGCTATGGTTCCGAACGTCTTGTATGAAGTAAGATATTAGGCTAGAATGACGATGACGAAGGTGATGATGATGATGATGATGATGATGATTAATGTTACTAATAAAAACAAAACAAAAATACTCATATGCACTTTTTTATAGTGCACAGACGCAAACGAAATAATCTGTAATGTTTTGTTTTAGAGCTCCTTTTTAAAAAGCTGAAGTTACTTTAAAGAAAGTTTACTCAGATGAGTAGTCTCAATTCATAGAGTCCGTCTTTGGTCACTTTACTGAGAGAAAGACCTACTTAAATCCACGTAGTAACCTAATCAGCTGTCACAGTTTGCCATGTCATGACACTTTCATATTGACAGGTCAGAGTGGATGCAGCATCACTTAACAACGGCGAGTTATCACTGGGAGTGACAAGAACTTCTCCTGCACGTCTCGATCTGACAAAAGAGTATCGAGACCTGGAGGATTCTGTTTTTGTCTCTTACAGTGGGATCTACTACTCTGGAGAACATGTACGTTTAATGGTTTCAAGTCCGTACAAAGGGCTTTGTTCCTTGGTCTATGCATACAAGTTGAAGCTAATTATCATTTCCTTCTTTTTACCTTTTTATACAACAAATCAGTTTTAAACGTTTAGTTCTATATTCTTTCTATTTCAAATGAGCATATAAAATTCAGTGACAAATACTTTTTTCCTAAAATTAAATGTAAAAGATTTCTTAACTGTAAATAAAATCCTGCAAAAATCCCATTATACAGAATAAGGTAAACAAACAAACAAAAAACACCTCAGTACCGGATGTGTATATGTTGACGTAGACACGATGAGAGCCAAAAGAATATGCGTCTTAGGTGGCTAGGCACAGTAAATTTTATAAACGTATACCTCAAGAATGGAAATGGGTTATTTACCTAGATTTCTGGGAATGTTATCTCAGGCTGACGAGTAACCCGTGGGGAGAAAGACAACTAAGGCTTTAACTGATGTCAATAAATCAGTCGTTACTCGTAAATGAAAATCTCTTTTCTTTGTACATCAAGTCACGACACAATCAGATCCCTACCTTACATTTTTCTGAAGAAATCAATCATTTCTCTTTTATCGTACGCAGTTCCATGAATAATTGTGGAACAGCGCAGGCTAGAAATAAAGACTAGGATTAAGCTAGGTTACTCACATCCAGCTTAGTATTTTATTTAAAGGTAAAAATATCAGGTATTTGTCTTTAGGTGCGGACCAGGCTGGATAAAGTTCTTAAAATACTCAAAATCGGGAGTCGAGTTGGGTTACTGGTGGACTCATCAAACTACCTTCACCTCTACATCGACGGACGAGACCAGGGTGTTGTACCGAAACGTGTGACACCGCCCTGCTTTGCTTTCTTTGATATGTCTAGTTCAGTGAAAAAGGTGAGAGATACAAGTACAACAGACATTACAAAGAGAAGTTTGGAATTATTTCGGGAGACTATAACGGTCTCTTGAACTAAAATGATGTGAAAATGTTTCGGAAATTTTCAGTTAATGATAATAAAGAGGAAAACATTTTATTATACTTTCTAGTGCTGACGTTTCGTAAAGTGGACACTTGTACAAAATTTCCTTGTTCTATGTACAAATCATTAGTTTTGTACCTGCTGCTTTGTTGTCTGTTGAACAGGTGACAGCCCTTCCTACATCTAGGATGACATAAAAAATATCAGAGAAGAAAAAGGCTGAGACAGTAAATGATGTTCATCTGTAAGTTACTGTTTATCTACAGTTAAAATGTAGTTAAACCGCTCCACCCTTCTGCCCAGTTCTCCTCACTCGGTAACAAAGATGTTGACGATAGTAGCAGCCGACAGATGTTTTGTACAACAGTTGATAAGGTGGAAGAGCGACACACAGACAGACTGTGATGGACTCTTTGAAACAAA
>SRHC01000917.1:2258-21255 GCA_004794325.1 Pomacea maculata | reverse complement strand
GCCCCTGTCTTTTGTTTTCTTAAAGATTATTGCCCTTGTCTTACATATAAGAGTGTGTTGGTTGCGTCGCGGTCTCACGTCAGAACCCGACGTCATTTTATGACGTAATTTTAGTCGGAAGGAGAGTGAAAATTATTTGGAAGAGAGCAGACGGCTGTGAGGCGGTCAGAAAGTGTGTGTGGTGTTCGTTTTGGATATTGTGTGGGTCGATCCCTGCGGATGTATGTGTGGTACCAGCTTTGGGTCATGTGTTGATCCCCAAGCGTATATTTGTGGTTCCAGCCCTGGATCATGTGTTGATCCCCTGTAATATATCTGTGGTGCCAGCTTTGGGTCATGTGTTGACTCCAGCAACTATATTCTGAGTCGTCAGTTAGGTGTCTGCTGAGTCAGCACCTATTATTAGTAAGCTGCGGAACGTATATGTGATTTCCGCTGAACGTTTATGAGTGAGGATTTTACGTAGACGTGGAAATTGTGGATGTGAGTAAGTAAGACTATAATGAAATATTCAGAAACATATGACAGTTCATAGAATATTGAAAGGAACATGTGTATGTCGTCTTGGTGACATGAAGAGAACTATTGGAGCAGCCTGTGCGCTGTAGTATTTCGGGAATTGAAAGATATTTGACGTAAATCTTATAATTTAGAAGCGAACTGAAAGACTCGGACATTTCTATATCTTTAGTTAATGTTGACTGTTATAAAGTTATTTTTGTTCCCACGACAAATCTTTGTGATACATGTTTGAAAGAACACGCAAGGGGACGCGTGCGTGTTGTGAGAGAAAGAGATTTAAAACAGCGCGTTCCTGACATATGTATTATATATGAGCAGTTTTGACTTCTGACTTTTGGTGACCACCAACCTTTCTGTGAACACTGCCTTATTATTATTATTATTGTTGTCTAATAATGTCATCTAAATCTCAATAAACTCTATAGACAGAAAGTCAGAGTCTGGAATCGACGGATGATGTGAACTGTTTGCTGTGGTTGGGTAGAAAGAAGCTGTCAACTCCCCGATACTCTGTCACTGCATTACTCTCTCTCTCTAACAGTCCTGTTCCTTGTCCTTCATACAGCTGACGAGCCAAACAATGAGAGATGACATAATTAAGACTGTTGCACATCTGTGTCCAGCTATTTCTGTTTGGTGCCTAATTATCCTGTGGGGCCACACTCATGGTGATGTGTAACACTGCTTTCAGTTCAACTGTTTCTCTAAGTGAATTAAACACAAAAATAGAGTAGCATCAATGATGTACACGGGGTGGGCGCCGCCTCACAAAAAGCAAAGATGGGAGTTGTAACACCTTACTTCACTACAACTGTTAACATTATGTTATTACCTTTGTTTCTTACTGCACTTTTGTCGTCAAGTCTTGAATTGTTACATGTAATAAAGATTTGAATTAAAATGTGTTTGTGTCGAGTTTAATTGATTTGCTAATTTTTAAAAGAATTCTTGAAAGTCTGCGAGCCTAATAGACCATTCAGTCCGGTTTCTAACATAGTTACCTGGCGGCGATTGTGTGTCTCGGGGTTAAGGTGAGGGTCAGTGACCGACCGTCAAAGAAGTGTCTGTGACGTGAAAACTAAAAATGACGCCAATGACGTGAAATCTATGACGTAAGAGCAGAATCGGGACTGTGCCGAGACTGACTGAGTGTCGTCTGCTGGAGAGAGACTGCGGTCAGTGTGACAGTCTGTTATCCACTGCATGTCAGTCTGCCATCATGGGGGATGCGATTGGTGTTAAGTAAACATCTCCGCTGTGTTTGTGACTGTGTCTGTAACCTTTGTTTACAAAGAAAGATCAAACGAGTTTAGTACCTGTCCTTACAACTACAGCCGGTCTCTCTTCAACATTCAGGGAGTCAAAAGCGAAGCAGCGTTGGCACTAGGTTAGGCACCACTGCTCTACATATCAGAGCCACGACAGTAACATCTTGTAAACGGACAAAAAATTATTTAGTTTATATTAAAAATTTCAGTTAAAAATTACAGTCATTCGACATTGAAATATGTGATCTGAAACACACCATTCACGTTTTATTGGAATATTTTTAATAACTCCCAGTCATTAGCTTCCTAATTATAATAGCATGGGACACTTTATATGCACCGAGCTTCTTTCTTCACTCTATCATAGCCTTTCCAGCCACGTACTCGCCTACGTGCTTTTAGCATCTACTATTCTAACACGCCTGGCTACATGGCAACCTGTCTACAATAATTATTATACCATGTAACAACGATACAGATAATAGTTAACATTGTTTTTAAACCTTTTTAAATAAACTCTTATATAAATACCTATATATAATATAGAGAAAAAACTATCAAAAACACTTTCGGTCAGTGTAATAAAAATTATCTTTGTTATGCTAACCTCGGTAAAAAGTGTCAAAATAGATTTCTCTACAACACACACACCGACTGAAAATTGAGATAAACGATTTTAACGGGAATTTCCAAGTTAGTAGTCTTATGACTGTCATGTGAGGTCCACAAAAATGACCTGTGGTGATAACGAGGACTGTAAACGAAAAAATTCTCTAGTCCTTAGTCTAAAGTACGTAGATAAACTGACAGGCCAGATTCAGTCTTACCTAACTTGTTTGTTTTGAAGGAGACGGTGAGTAAACTTTAAACAATTACACTGCTTAACATCAGCCTATTCACCAACATCCAGGTCAGTGTGTAACAAACAGCCATCGTGGTGAGCTACAGTGTGACTTAAAAAGGTCAGCCGTTGTAGAATAAGATCGTTTTATCCGTTAGTAAAATGACATTTCCAGTGTTAAAACTACAATAAAAAGGGTTTTTATTTTTGGGCTAGTAACTATCGATGGTGATTTTTCTATTTCTATGAAAAGTAAAGATAAATACTACTTCACTAATTAGAAATAATAAAAGAAGTCATGTGATCAGCACAATTTCTACTATTTTTTTCTTTTTGGCAAAAAAACAAAACGTTCTTATACTTCTTATTCATTTCCTGCTTTAGGAGGTTATTTTCTTTCTTATTCAGGACACAAGGGACAAGCCGCATAAAAAAATTTAACTTGCCAATAAATGAAAAGATGCTTCTAAAACATCCATTAATCATACTATCTTTAAATTTGTTTCCTTTTACTCTCCATTCCTTTCAATCTCACAAATCTTCATCTCCAAAACCTGTAAATAATTGTTTTCAGGTTAAGATTAAAAAGAAATTACATCATGTTTCTACAATTTGTATCCTCAGTAGCTTAAAATCCAAGATGGCTGAGCCACACGACAGAGAGTGTGCTGTGTGCACCAATGACTTCACCACACCAAAGATTCTACCCTGTGGTCATCTCCTGTGTCGAGAATGTGTCATTTCCTGGATGGATTCCAAACGTGATGCCGGGTGTCCGCTGTGTAGATGTCCTATAGTAGAGCAGTCAGATGGAAGTTCGTCCGACACTGTTGACGCCCTGCCGACAGACTTTGTGATGGAAGCGCTGGTGGAGAGCGCTCGTGTGCTGAGTAAAGATCACCTTTGTTGTGTGTGTGAGGACGTCAGGGCGGACTTCATCTGTATGCAGTGTCAGGACATGATGTGTTCAGCCTGTACAAAGGTTCATAGCAAACTCCCAGTGAGCCGCAGTCACGATGTGGAGAGTGTCAGCACTGTGACACCTGAACGTCTGGCTGCCAGCCGCCCTGCACTGTGTGCTGACCACGGCGACAAACACGCGGAGTTCTTCTGCCGCGAGCACCGCCTCGCTGTCTGCTCAGCCTGTAAGGCTAAGAAACACAAAGTATGCCAGGAAAAGAACTATCTTGACGATGAAATACAATCAGCTCAAAATTTACTGAAGGATTTGACAAAGATTCTTGTAGAAGCGGAGCAGAAGCTAGAGCAGGCTATACGTCAGCTGACGTCACGTCTACAGAAAGTTGATGTCAGTGAACAAGAAGACATGGCGCAGGTGGACAAGATATGTGACCGTCTTCAGAAGCTGGTGGAAGGAGCTCGTAACCAGTTGAAGGACAAGACTCGCACGTCACATCTCCAGATCAGGAAGTCGCTATGTGACGTCAAGTCTGGCCTTTGTAACCGTCTCGGGAAGGTGACATCACACAAACATATTGTGATGCGAGTCACGGCAGTGTCACCACATCCTGCACTGATCCACATGACACAGGCTCTGACAGACAGGGTTAACAGCCTCGACTTTAGGTGTGACTGGCATCAAGAGGTGTGGGTGAAGCCCTTGTCAAGTGTGGAGTATTGTCAAGAAGTTGTGAGACGGATACAACAAGAGCAACTGATGTTGGAGGTAAATTTATAATTACGCTTGTTATTGCTTTCTTTATATATGTGTGCATATTTTTTTTTCCAAATCAGGTCATTATAATGATCAAAGCATCTAGAATTACATCGTGATATTTGGTGTTATTCTAGCATTGTGTGTGCTTGTGTGGTAGGAGGCAGCAGTTGCAGTTGTATCTTTCAATGGCATTCAAATGTGTTACAGAATGAATGTCATTATAACAGGCATATTGACGGTTATCTTTGATGTAAACGGATGCCACTGAGGCAGAGAAGGCTCTGACAGTAGAAATAAGAGGAGGCAAGGTAATAATAAACCGATTAATGATGACCAATGAATTTAAAGCTGATTTAAAAAATAGAATATTTCTTTTACAGTTACAATATGCTATTTCTAACGTCTGGAAAAAAATTCAGACTACAGTAAACATCAATCAAGAAACTCAGAAATATTGTATCCATTACCCGTTTCTTAGGCCTGTCTAAGTAAAAAGAGGAAATTTGACTTTTCTACATCATCATCAAGTTTCTCTTTTGACTGGACTTTACTGCTTAAAAAAGACGCAAGTAAGAAAAAACCCAAGAGAAAAAACCCACAGATAAACTTGTTACAAAATACCAGACAGCACAGAATGTTGGGCCACTAATTTACCATGGTGCTGGCCATGTTGGTGACTGGGAGCCAGCCTACAGCCAGTATGGACCCGGTACAGAGGCCAGTCAGTAAAGTCACCAGTTAGGATGCCATCTCCAGGTAGCGCGGCCACTGAAGGCTCGAAATTCACACACGTGACTGACAGACCAGGAAACAGATGTACACAGGTGACATCATTGCCCAGTGAGCAGAATGACAAACAGTCTGTCGTGTACAGATGTCAATAGAATATTGGTCAAGTTTGTTGACACTGCCGTGAGCGAGAAATACATTTACAGACCCCGTTGGTTAAACCACTGCACTTTAACTTTCTAGAAACAATGGACACAGAACATGATTACTTTCCCTTTAGAAATTATAGAGATGGCTGTATCCTAAGGTTGTCCTTTAACACTAAAAGGCCTGTAATATTCTACTGAAGATGTCCTTTATTGTTCCTTCTGAAAGCAAAACTGGACAAACTGTTTACTTAGTTCAAAACTGGTTTTTGGCTCCAAGCAAACACTTTCTAGTCTTATAGCACAATAATATGCTCGCGTCTGTGTGTGTGTGTGTGCGCGCGCTAGAACAATAGGCAGCTGATGTGTCACATATGTCACTGAATGTCAGCAATGACACTGTTACTGGCAAGACCGTTATGAAGGTGCTTATCTCAGTCCCTTACATGTAAAGCAAAAGACACTCACGCACTTCTAGCTCGTTAAAATTATTTAAGAATGTTTTCTTGAAGTGCTAACATTTGTAGTTAGATCATCTGCTAACCCTAAAATGTATTTCCTAAGATCACATCGCCAATAACTTCTTCAAACATTTGTATAGGTCTGTTTGTGGTATGTTGTGATTTAATGTATGGGAAGTTGATTCTTACAGTCACAAAACTGTATTATTAGGGTATGATTGGAGATCTTAAAAACAAATAACCCGTCTTATAAGCTCAATTTAATAACACTAATACAAAACCATTTCAGTTATTTAATAATAAAATGTTATTAGTGCTTTACAGTTCTAATTTCTTCGCTATTTATTACTGAACATTATTATTGTTGAGTAAAATATCTGTTAATAAATTTTACTGATACGAGAATGGACATTATTTACAGCTGGACGCACAGCCAACAGTCCTTGTGTTCCACGACAACTGTGGAACCAACATTCGTCTGACGAACGGAAACAGGACCGCGGAGAAGATAGATCAACATGCCTTCTGTAACGGGGTTGTCGTGTCACGTGACGCTATGGTGCCGAACGTCTTGTATGAAGTAAGATATTTGACTAGAATGACGATTGGGAGGAGGATGAGTAATGTTACTAATAAAGCAGAATAAAAATACTCTTATACATTTTTATTTTTAAAATAATTAATGTGTAGTATTTGTTAAGGCTGACGCTACTTTAAAGAAAGGTTAATTAGAACAGTAGTCTCAATTCATAGTGTTGATGTTTAGTCAATGCTTTTACTTTACTGAGAGAAAGACATATTTCAGTCCACGTAGTTATCCTAATCAGCTATCACATTGTGGTATGTCATGACACTTTCATATTGACACAGGTCAGAGTGGACGCAGCATCATTTAAGCACAACGAGTTATCATTGGGAGTGACAAGAATTTCTCCTGCACGTCTCCTTGTGACAGAGTTGTCTGTAGACCTGGAAGATTCTGTTATCATCTCCCACGGTGAGATCTACTACCAGGGAGAAAATGTAAGTTTAATAGCTTCAAGTCCCTACAAAGGGATGCAATATGAAGATATTTATCATTCCCTTTTTTAAAACTTTTTATGCAACAAAGCATTCTTAATGGTTTAGTTCTATATACTTTGTATTTCCAATGAGCAGGTAAAATTCAGTGACAAATACTGTTTCCTAAAACTAAATTTAAAAGTTTTTCCCTAATGTAAATAAAAGCCTACTACAATCGCATTATATAGACTGACGCCAAGAAGAGAAACCTCAGTAACGGATGTGTATATGTTGACATAGACAAGGTGACAGCCAACAGGTGAGCTGGGATATGTTATTTTGACGGCTATGAGTTTGATATTATACACAGTAATTTTATAAAAGTGTACCTCAAGAATTGAACTGGGTTATTTGCTTAGATTTCTTCGAATGTTATCTGATGCTGAAGATGAACCCGTGAGGAGAAAGAAATTCAACTAAGCGCTTAACTGATTTCAATAAATCAGTCCTTATTAGTAATCGAGAGCTCTTTTTTGTCCATATTTCATTTACATTTTTGGAAGAAGTCAAGCATTTATTTTTTATTTTTACACAGTTAGATGAATAATTGTGAAACAGGGCAGGCTAGAATTAAAGACTGGGACTAAACTAGGTGTTCACTTCCCTCTCAATATTTTATGAAACGGTAAAAGTATCAGGTATTTGTCTTTAGCTGCCAACCACGCTCGGAGACGGTCTCAAGAGACTTGAAGTCGGGAGTCGAGTTGGGGTCCTGGTGGACTCATCTAATGACCTTCACCTCTATGTCAACGGACAGGACCAAAATGTTGTAGTCAAACATGTCACACCGCCCTGTTTTGCTGTATTTAATATCTGGAGTTCAGTAACAAAGGTGAGCGATGCAAGTACAGTTTACATTACACACAGGTGTTTAGGACTCCTTGGGGAGACTATTACAGTCTCTTGAACTGATAATACGTGAAAATGATCAAAAATGTCTCGTTAATGGATAGATAATAAAGAGGGAACCATTTTATTACCTTCTCTCTAGTGCTGACGTACAGGAGTTTGTTGGTAAAGTGGAAAGGTGAAAGTGCTTGTTATTTATAGAAATCCTTAGGTTTTGTACCTGCTGCTTTGTTGTCTGTTGAACAGGTGACAGCTCCTCCTACATCTAAGATGACATAAAAAATATCAGAGAAGAAAAAGGCTGAGATAGTAAAGGATGTTCATGTGTAAGTTACTGTTTATCTACAGTTAAAATGTATTTAAGCCGCTGCATCCCTTCTGTCCAGCTCTTCTCACTCAGTAACAAAGTTGTTGACGACAGTAACAGCTGACAGATGTTTCATAAAACAGCGGAAAAGGTGGAAGAAGTACACAGAGACAGACTGTGATGGAATAAAGGAATAAAGTCTCGATTTCCTCAATTTTCCTGTTTCTGCTGTCCACTATGTAAAATTGTACTTACTTTATGATGATTTTGTCAGACTATGAAATTCTCTTTAATTCTACTCACTCTTTATCTTTATCAGTTAAGGTGAAATCATGTATCTTATAGAAGATGATTTGCTGTAATCAACAACAAGTATGTACTGCACATGCACTGAATAATTGATTTTGTAGGGTTACAGGATTTCCATTGCACTTACTAGTTTTTTTAATATGCAATGTGTGTTTACCTGTAAATAGCCTAGTTCATGTTATTAAAATATGTACAATTTTTTGTATATTAGTTTAATATGGTAGGCAATAAAATTTGTTTATAAATAAAATTTGTCTACGAATAAGTATTGATTAATAATAAAGTATAAAACTCATACGTACACAAACAAACACCAACACACAATCTCAAAATAAAGAGTCTAATCTTTATTGTTATTGTTCTCAACTGTCTGTCTCCCGTGTAACTCAGTCAGCTGACTTTCTAACGAACGGGATTAACGGGAAATATCTCTGATGAAGATAAGCTTCATATAGAGGCGAAACTCAAATTTACTCCTGTCCAAAAATGTGGATTTTGGTGACAAAGACAAAATTACACAAGTGGTGGATGGTAGACATGAGGATACTTATATAATATTGTTGGTAACAAACTGAATAGAAAAGCTTTATTTCTTAAGCTTTCTACTCACAAAATCACTTCCATCAATAAAGACATGGTCTGTACAAGTGAATAGAGAGAGTAACTTCTTCATTGAAAGTACACGTAGATGTACGTAGATATTCTTCTAGTTCTAAAATTGAGTGAGAAATACAAGACTGAATTGTGGAAATACGGTGGTTGTCATTACAAGAAAATCGGGTGCAAATATTTTCAGCGATTGCACTATGCTTTCCGTTAGCAACGGATACTTTTAATTGGTAACACTGTGCTCAACATTGCATAAATTATAAAATACATATCGCTACATCATTTCAAATTAAAAAATTACATAGAAATGAATACTTGCGTCCTTTCAGTGCCTTTGCCAAAATAACGGGAAATTAGAAAAAAAAAACACTGCTATTGCAATCAAATCAGAATGGGCGCGCACAGAAACAGCAAAATACTCAAAAATATCTACCATTGTGACTAAAGTGGGTATAGAAATAAAATCATGAAGAAAACTGTATGCTTTACATGCAGGAAGATTTGGAGAAGGGGCATGCCTCATCAAAGTGTGATTCCTGGAGGTGTAACTTGTGCCAGCATGATATATTATGTGCAAACCTGTGTGAAATGTTCTTAAAAAAATTAATTACACCTACCTAATTTGCTTTGGATTACCTAATAAGTGACTGTTCATGCATGAGTCAGATGTAAACATTTTTGTTGCAGATAGTTTGATCTCTTATTATCAGTTTAAATTTTTTTCTATCTTTTATAGTTATTTTTTATGATATTTTGAAATCGGTGGATTTCCATGCGCACGAGGGTAATGTGACCTCTTTGAACCCTGACATAGCGAAAGATTTAACAATTGTTCAGTTGAAGGAGCTGGTAAGTAAACTCGACATGTAAACTTTACATACTTACACCTCTTCACTCTAGAACATTCGCTAACATCCGAATCAGTGTGCAGCTCAAGTATGTCAACCGTTGTGTACAGAAAGGACCATTTAGCCATTAGTAAGATCACCTTTGTTATGCCCAGAGCATGATGAGAAGAGTTTCTATTTAAAGGTGCACAAAATTTTTTTTATTAATCTCGATAGTTCTCTTAACCTTTTTCTCTACAATAAAAAGAAAGAAAAACAATCCTTAAAATCCTACTTTTTTGTTTTAAACGGGAATTCCCAGTTTAGTAGTCGTAATAAGTGCTACGTGTGCAGCACGGTTTGTGGGAGGAGCGAGGAAACACTCTAAAAGAAATATTTCTCTACTCTTTAGCCTTATGTAATGAGGGTAACAGTCAGGTCAAGCACATCCAAGCCTTACCTAACGTTCATTTTAAGGAAGACGGTAAGTAAAATATACTTACTTAAACCGCTTAACCTCAACAATCGCTAACATCCGGGTCTGTGTGTCCAGGAAACCGCCATAACTTGGTGAACTACGGTGTGACTCAAGTAGGTCAGCGATTAAGCAACGAGAGTGATTACTATAGATATATGCATTCAAATTCACTTAGAAATTAATGATAAAAAATAAGAAAGGAAAGGTGCTGATTAATGAAGCTTTACCTTTGACCTAAACGCTATGAATTTTATCAGTTCGGTGCTAGTCTTGTAATAAAAAGACCGCTGTAGCTTTTAGTATAATTAAGTTATCCAGAAATCAAATACAAGAGTTTGCACTTAATACTCGCTGATGCCATGAAACGTATACTTTATTTGCTTTACGTTTGTTTTCATTAGTTTGAAGAAACACATAATTAGTGGAGAATCCAAACAGTCCTTCAGATTCGTGTGAACGGAGGACGTTGATGGGAAAAATAAAAGATTGTGTTTGCTTACTATCAAAGAGTGGACAGGCCGCTTAAAGGAAAATCTAATGAAAAGAGCCAAAGACACCTCCTTCCCTACCTTCTGCAACGACTGATCACAGTTAAGGGACAAAGAAACTCGGTGGAAAAAATAAGTAACGAAAACAGTTGCACTGATAAGGTTAACTTTTCATATTGCTAAAATCGCTGGCCGTTTTATTTTTTTTACTGCTGACGTCAGTTGTCCTAGATCTCTGTTACCTGTTCGTCCAAGGATGTTGACACACCTTAAATCCACTTGACATTCGACAACTTCCTCTGACTCATCTCGTTGCACTAGTGTTTAGTGAGCGTTATCACTTTACTTGGTTGGGTCAGGAATTTATCAGTGCATGTGTATATTGCCCTTTCTTTAACAGATTAGATTGAATGCGTGCTTAAAGACACTTTCTAATAGTCTTAAATCAGCAGTGCAGACTTTTTGAAATATTATAGAAAGCAATCATGGTTGACAGATGCCATTTTCTTCCGGAAGTACAATGTACAATCTCCGTTTTTACCATATTGCCATGATTTGTTGTTAGTATGAGTTATTGTGTGTTATGTGTCATTAAACAAGTAATTGGGGTACAGAGCAAAGATTGCGTTGCAAGATTAAACTTACGGAAGATGGGTCTTGTTTTGCCTCGGTACACTAAACACGATTTTAATTTACTTTATCGCTGTATCAATAAAATTACGCAAGTGTAAACAAAAGTATCGTTCTATCTATAATAACAATTCATTTCTTGTGAACTTCTTTCCTTTTTATTTCAGACTGGCATTTTAACATGGAGGTAGTAGTTCAACCACACGAAAGAGAGTGTGCCGTGTGCACGAATGACTTAACCACACCAAAGATTCTACCCTGTGGTCATCTCCTGTGTCGAGAATGTGTCATCTCCTTGATGGACTCTAAATCTCACGCTGGTTGTCCTCTGTGTACCTGTCCTATAGTACAGCATCAAGGTAATTCATCTCAAACTTCAACCGCTGTTGTTGACGCTCTGCCTACAGACTCTGTGATGGAAGCGATAGTAGAAAGTTCTCGCGTGCTGGCCAAGGTTGACATGTGCACTGTATGTGATGATGTCAGAGCTGAGTACATCTGTATACAATGTGTGGAAAAGATGTGTCCATCGTGTATGAAGATGCACAAGAAGATGTCCATGACTCGTAGTCACGATGTGGAGAGTGTCAGCACTGTGACACCTGAACGACTGGCTGCCAGCCACCCTGCACTGTGTGCTGACCACGTCACCGAGAAGGCGGAGTTCTTCTGTTCTGATCACTGCCTTAGTATCTGTGCATCGTGTACCTCCATCAAACACAGAACATGTTTAGCTGTGAAAGATATCAACGACGAAATGGAAGATTCTGAAATAACACTTTGTTGTTTGACTGACCAACTGGTTCAGGCCGAGTACAGTCTGAAGCAAGGTACAGAGCAGCTGGCCGTACGTCTTCAGAAGGTGGAGGACATGGAACAAGAAGACTTGACACAGGTAGACAAGACATGCGACAAACTTCAGAGGATGGTGGAAAACTGTCGAAAACAACTGAAGAAACAGATACATGATTCAAGTTTACAAGTGAAGAATTCGTTATTGGAAGTTAAACGAGAACTCGACAAACGTCTGGGGAAAGTGACGTCACACAGGAATATAGTGACGCGAGCTAGAGCAGTGGCGCCACGTGCGGGGCTAATACACGTCACCCAGGCTCTGACAGACAGGGTCAACAGCCTTGACTTCAGCGCCGATGTAGATGAACGGTCTTTAATGACTCCACCTGAGATAAGTGTGGAATGCTACAACGAATTGGAAAAAGAAATAGAGAATAAACTACATCAATTTCACCAACAGCAACAGCAACAGCAGCAGCAACAACAACAACAACAACAACAAGAGACCAAGCCTAAAGTATACACTTCTTTTAACTTGTAATATGTGTAACCTATATTTTTAAAAGTAATTTCAAGCCGGTATGCTATTCTTTTGATTTTAGTTACTAGTTTTTCGCTGACTTGTCAATCTTTCATTTGGAAGTGGCTTAGCATTATTATTTATACACTTATATGCAAATTAAACTCCGTTTGGTGATTTGTTCGCTTGTACTTTTAAGCTACTTCCATATTTTAGCTGTTTGTTGTTTATTCCATGACAGGCTGTTTACTTTCTAATGCGGAGCCAAAACGTTCAGGGATGATTCAATTATAGTGATGTTTTATGATATAAGTCAGTGATGCCCAACCTTTTTCGGCCTGCGGGCCATATCCATTTCGGACAGCCGTGTCGCGGGCCACTTCACCGCAAAAATACAAAAAGGAAAAAAAAAATAGAGCAGATACCATTTTTATTAGAAACAAGTTGTACTTACCATTAATTATGTAGTAATTAGTAGGATATTTGAAGTTGTTTACCCGAAACCAACTTCTGAATGTCCGGCTGCATCGTAGAGACACCAAGTCGGAGCACTGAATCGAAATGTTCGTCCATCGAAAAAAAAGATTGAGAAACGCCCTTACGTGGGGATAAATTCTTCTTCTTCCCTTGTTTTTCGTTTTTTTAAGGTCTTCTTTTATTACTAACATGCAGATTTCCTGCACTGTGGGCAGAAGTTTCGCGGGCCGGATGGCACCACGTCGCGGGCTGGATATGGCCCGTGGGCCGTAGGTTGTGGATCCCTGCTATAAGTGATATGAGAGCTAATGGACTAGAAATTAGTTTAGTGAGTGTTTTAAGTCCGTCTTTGAGGTAGGCGGAAATTCCTATTGACCAATGACAAAGCAACTCCTAAGGCGATGAAAATTAAATTACAAATGAGGACTGAATTAATATAAGCTCTGGACTCTTACAAACGAGAGATAGATTGTTTGCACCGAGAAAACTTTTAAATGTCCAGGCCCAGCAAAGACAGGAGGTTAACATACCATTCAGAGCAAACACTCGTGTTGACCTAAGTGAGATGGAAGATAATGTATTGATGTGTGTGTAATCATATTATTCTGACAAAATAATTGAACAAAACATTTTTTCTTGTTAATTTTCGGGTTGTTTTTATTACACTAGGATGTAAACTTACATAGTGTATATAAAAACTATTCGAATATTATATCTTCGGTGTAAATTACTTGCTTTATTGCTGACTTATTATATGTTATACATACCAAATTTTATATCTCTTCCCCAACAAAAAAACAATACAATTTTATATTTAATGTGCACAAGTCTGTGTGTATGTGTGCTAGAACAATAGACAGCTGATGTGTCAAATATGTCATTGAATGTCAGCACTGACATACTGGCAAAACCTTAATGAAAGTGCTTCTCTTAATCCTTTATATGTAAAATGAAAGAAAACACACTCACACACACAGAGACACATATTAATGAAATGCGAAAATTTGTAGTATTGTATCTGCCAACCATAAAATGTATTGCCTAAAATCACATCGCCAGTAACTTCTTCAAACAAATGTAAAGGTTTGTGAATGGCATGTGGTGATGCTGTGAAGATGATTCTTACAAGACTTTATAATAAGGCTATGATTGCAGATCTTAACAACAACAAAAAAATAATAACCCGTCTTATAAAAAAAAACCCTAATAATACAAATACCAAAACATCCTAATTATTAAGTGTTAAAATAATACTAGTGTGTAATTATTCTAACTTCTTAACTATTTACTATTAAACATGATAGATATCAAGTAAATATCCGTTATTAAATTTTTTTTCTGACAAGAGAAGGAACCTTATTTACAGTTGGATGTACAGCCACCAGTCCTTGTGTTCCACGACAACTGTGGAATCAACATTCGTCTGACGAACGGTAACATGACCGCGAAGAAGATAAATGAACGTGTCTCCTGTAGCGGGGTGGTGGTGTCACGTGACTCTATGGTGCCGAACGTCTTGTATGAAGTAAGATATTAGGCTAGAATGATGATGATGATGCACCTTATTGTTGATGATGATGATGATGATGCTAATAAAAACAGAACAAAAATACTCATATGCACTTTATAGTGCACATACGCAAACAAAATAATTAATCTGTAAAATTTATTTTACTTTTTTTTTAATAGCTAACGCTACTTTAAACAAAGTTTACTTAGAACAGTTGCTCAATTCAAAGTGTCTGTGTTTGGTCACTTTTTTACTTTACTGAGAGGAAGACATATTTTAATCTACGTAGTTACGCTAATCAGCTGTCACAGTTTGGTATGTCATGACACTTTCATATTGACACAGGTAATAGTGGACAAAGTATCATATAAGCATAACGCATTACTTTTGGGAGTGACAAGAATTTCTCCTTCACATCTCCTTGTGACAGAGCTGTCTGCAGACCTTAATGATTCTGTTATCGTCTCGTACTGTGGTATCTACAACCAAGGAGAATTCGTAAGTTTAAAAGCTTTAAGTCCATACAAATGGCTTTCTGCTTTGGGCTTTGCATAAACGTTAAACCTAATTATCATTTCCTTCTTTTTACCTTTTTATACAACAAAGCATTCTTAAAAGTTTTGCTCTATATTCTTTCTAATTAGAGTTTAAAATTCAGTGCCAATACTATTGCCTAAAATTAAAGTTAAAAGTTTTTTCCCTACTGTAAATAAAATCCTATGAACATCCCACTACAGAGAATAAAGACAACAAGAGAAACCTCAGTAACGGATGTGTAAATGTTGACGTAGACAGGGTGACATCCAATAGGTAAACTGGGATTTGCTATTTAGGCTGTTATGAAGTCCATATTATTTACAGTAAATTTTATAAAAGTGTACCTGAAGAATGGAAATGGGTTATTTACCTAGATTTCTTGGAATGTTATCTGAAGCTGAGTGGTAACACGTGAGGAGAAATAAGTTTAACTAAGGCTTTAACTGATCTTAATAAATCAGTCCTTTTTCGTAAATTAAGAGCTCTTTTCTTTGTATATCTATACACGATACAATCAAATCAATCCTTTCTCTATCTTATGTTTTTGTGAAACAAACTCAAGCTTTTTTTTATCGTACGCAGTCACATAAATAATGGTGGAACAGGGCACGCTAGAAATAAAGACAGGGACTAAGCTAGAATGCTCACTTCCCGTTCAATATTTTATTAAAACATGAAAGTATCAGGTATTTGTCTTCAGATGTGGACCACGCTCGGAGAAGGTCTCGAGAGACTTGAAGTCGGGAGTCGAGTTGGGTTACTGGTGGACTCATCAAACTACCTTCACTTCTACATCGACGGACAAGACAAGGGTGTTGTACCGAAACGTGTCACACCGCCCTGTTTTGCTGTCTTTGATATTTGGAGTTCAGAAACAAAGGTGAGAGATACAGGTACACTGCACAGAAAATCTTGGGACTGCTTGAGGTGGGGGGGGGGGGACTAAAATAACGGTCTCTTGAACTGAAATAACGTCAAAATGTTCGGAATTTGTCAGTTAATGAATAATAGAGAGGGAACCGTTTTATTACCTACTTTCTAGTGCTGACATACAAAGTTTGTTTTGTAAAGTGAACACTTGTACATAATTAGTTTATTCTATATAGAAATCATTAGGTTTTGTACCTTTTGCTTTGTTGTCTGTTAAACAGGTGACAGCCCTTCCTACATCTAGAATTACATAAAAATATCAGAGAAGAGAAAGGCTGAGACAGTAAAAGTTGTTCATGTGTAAGTTACTGCTCATCTACAGTTAAAATATAGATAACCGCTCCACCTCCTTTGTCCAGTTCCTCTCACTCGATAACAAAGTTGTTGAGAAAAGCAGCCGACAGATGTTTTGTACAACAGCGGAAAAGGTGGACGGGCTACACACAGACAAACTGTGATGGACTAAAGTCTCGATTTCTGCTGTCCACTAACTAAAATTATTACTCACTTCAAAGGGATTTAGACAGACTATGAAATTTTTCTTTATTCCATACCAGGTTAAACAGTGTAGTTTATAGAAAATAATTCGCTGCAATCACGAACAATGATGTACTGAATGATTGTTTTTGTAGGGTGATGGGATTTCTCTTGGACTTATTAGTTTTTCACTATCGTGTGTTAACATGTAAATAGCCTAGTCAATATTACTAAAATATAAACAATTTTTTTTGTATTCGTTCAATATTTAACTGTGTGTATCCTCCTCCAGAAAGCCTGCTTACGAATGTACACTTGTAATGAAAAAGAACAATACTGATCAATGATGAAGTATAAAAGACATACATACACAAACACCAACATACATTCATAAAATAAAGAGAGGTTAATCATTTCAGATATTGTTATTGTTCTTAACTGTCTGTCTGCCGCCTAATTCAGTCAGCTGACTTTCTAACAAACGGTTTTAACGGGTCAAATCTCTAATAAGATAAGCTTGTAATGGAATAAACACTTTACTCCCGTCAGAAAATGTGGACGTTAGTGACAAAGACAACATTACACATGTCGTGGATGGTAGGCATGAGAATACTTAGATAAGATTGTTAGTAACAAACTAAAATATACATCTTTGTTTCTCCAGCTCTCTAGTCATACAATCACTTCCAGTATTAAAGACCCGGTCTGTACAAGTGAATAGAGAGAGTGACCTGACACATTGAAATCACATGTCAACAAACAACGAAACACTCTAGTTGTTTCTTCCTCCATTATCACTATCTCTTTATTATTTATCTCAGTCTGCTGTATCATTAACAAACTCTTTCTAGATGTCCCCATTTTGCATCGCTTTTATTTTTTCAACCGGAAATCATTTTGAGACTTTCTTGTGAGTCTTTAGTCGGAGACTGTACATGTTGGATATTTTTAATGTAGGTGTTTTGGTGTTTCCTTTGATATTAAAACTATTCTATTACTTCTAAAACTGAGTGACATATAAAAGATTTAAGTGTGGAAGTATGGTGGTAGCTATTATCAGAAAATCGGGTGGAAAGATTTCCAGCGATTTCACTATGCTTTTCGTTAGCAACGGATACTGCTAATTGTTCACACTGTGCTAAATTTTGCAAAAAATTATAAAATACATATCACTACATCATTTCGAGTAACAAAAAGTACATATATCAATGAACATTTACGTCTTTTTGGTTCCTTTGCCTAATAACATAAAAAAACGGGAATTTGGGAAAAAAATATTATTGCAATCTAATCAGTGTGTAGACTTACACTTACATGAAGATTTAAAGAACGAGCATGCCACATAAAACTATAAATGTCTAGAAGCACAACTTTCATGTCAAATTGTCTTTGTTTATGCACGTATAGCTCCCTAATCGACAGAAAGTGGAAGGGTTCAGAATCCTTGAGGTTTTTACTGCTCACACCTCATCCATCGTGACTTCTTCAAGTCACGTGGTCAACCAGGTGTTTCTAGTACCTTGAATTCTTACTGTCTTGGCTACATGACAACGTGCCTACAATTATTCTCATTCAGTGTAACAAGATTACAGATTATGGTGCATGTTTTTAAACAAAGTTCTACCTACAAAATATACATCAGTGTCAAAATTATCGTTTTTATATTATTAATTGGTTGAAGCTGTTTAAACCGTTTTCTTTACCACACCAAAAAGCTAATTATGTACTAAAGTGTTTTAACGGTAATTCCCAAATGAGTTGTAAATCTATAAATGTCACGTGACCTACACAGACTCGACTTGTCATGGTAACAAGCAACAGTCGATGAGAAAGACTTCTCGACTCTGTAGTGTGAAGTATTCAGCTAAACTGTCAGGCAGGTAGATTCATGCTTCACTCAACTTAACAATTGTTCATTTGAAGGATCCGGTGAGTAAACTCTACAAGTAAACTCTACATACTTACACCGCTTTACGTTAGCACCTTCGCTAAAATCCAGGTCAGTGTGCAGGTAACCGCCATTTTGTGACTGAAGTAAGTCAGCCGTTGTGTACAGAGAGGAACCTTTAGCCATTAGCATTTGTTTGTAACTTACAGAGCTTGGTGGAAAGATTTTCTGTTTAAAGTCGCACAAAATTATTACTTTGATATTAATCTCGATGGTTGTCTAAACTCTTTTCTCTACAATACAAAGAAAGAAAAACTAAAAGAAAAATCCTACTAAATTTTTAAACGGGGATTCCCAATTTAGTAGCCGTAATAAATGTCACGTGAGCAGCACGGCCTGTGGGAGGAGCGAGGACACACTCTAGTCTACAGGAAACATTCTCGACTCTTAAGCGTTAAGTAATAAGGTCAACTTTAAGGTCAGGTAGATTGAAGCCTCACCTAACGTTCATTTAAAGAAGACGGTAAGTAAAGGATACTGGCTTTAACATCCGGGTCAGTGTGTCCAGCAAACCGCCATAACTTTGTGAACTACAGTGTGACTCAAGTAGGTCAGCGATTAAGTAACGAGAGTGATTGGTAAAGATATTCAGTTAAGTT
>SRHC01000916.1:51187-87958 GCA_004794325.1 Pomacea maculata | reverse complement strand
TAATCGTGCTAACCTTGTTGCCGTTGTGTTGATGCAATCTTCTCCAGTTTTCTTCGACCTGAAAAAAGAATTTAAAAATGGCGTGAGGTAAATAAGTTCAAAACTAAGAATGAGACGAAGTAAAACTAAATCAACTAAATTAGGATCATATAGGAAATGAATAATTATCACGTGTGATGGGATGGACAGATTGAAGAGTATTACTTTGAGTGTAAGAGTTGCCTACTTTGTCTTTGCAGTTTTCTCCGCCTGAAGATAAAAAATGCAGTCGATGCTGTGGTGAGAATCGCAAAAGCTAACAAAATGCCGAATATAAGACCTAGCTGGCTTGAGTTTCCCTCAGATGGGGATTCTTGAAATGGCGTCGAGATTTCGGTATGAACTGGTTCTGCAGGAACATAAAAAACATGATGTAGTTAATACATAAATTATAAAGAGAGAAATAACCTCAAACAGTAAAATGTAAAAAAGATCTCTAGTAAAGGAGATTAAAACAGAAGACAACAATGGCCACCTTTCAAACAAAAGGACTAATATTTGGTTTCATTATTATCATTACATGCTAATTGCTATTCTATTATGTGTGTATCTGTAGTGAATGACGGGCAAGGGGCAGACAAACCTGTCCTTGGTCACCAAAATTTCTTAAGTAGAGACCAAACCATGACGATGATGATGATGATGATGATGATAATGATGATGATTATGTGTAAGAATAATCGACAAAACTGATTTCAACACACCAGTTCCAGCATTTATCTCATTCGTTTACTTTACTTTATCTGCGCATTATAATGTTTACCGTTATCACTTTATTTCAGCATCAAACATTTGCAGTAATTCACTGATAGACATACCTGGCAGTAAGAAAAATGATGTGTGGAAATAAGAAGCATCCGTCTTTTCAAACCCGACCTTTAGATAATTTTTATACAATTAATTATTAACCATTTACTACTAAATTTTCTCGGAGTACCTGAAGGCGACGAAGATGAGTGGTCGATAGCTGTCGTTGGAAAGTCTTCACCTAGACAGAAATTATATTTAAAAAAATGATTATATCGGAACTTTTATGCTAAACTGCTGTCTTTTTATCTCCACTGTGTATACCTGTATATTTTTATCACCTTTTTCAGTCCACATAAAAAGACAGTGGTGTAGCATAAAATTAGGTTGGTTAGTATTTATAAAGTACATGCATGGTTTTACTTCCACTATTACAGTTTAACACTGTACATGTCTAATAATGTGTTTGGTTGTTGTCATCTAAACAAAATAGAAATAACACATTTAACATTTCGAGAATTGAACTCGTATTAATAAAGGTTTCCTTTTCAAAACCTTCTAGAAAATTTTATCAAATGATGACATTAACAGTATTTACAGTAAATAAAGAGAATAAAGCATAGCATCAGTAGATATTGATTCTTGTCATCTAGACAGAAATTTGGATAACTTATTTATTATTTCAAGAATCATATACTCTTTGTAGTAGAAGCAGCAATAAGAATAGTGTTTTTTTCAATTTTTATTTTATATAACAATTGTAAGCTAGGAGTAACAAACAAATTTTTGTATATAACTTCCGCCATACCCAGATGTGACTTTCTTTGGTTCTCGCCATGTAGACAGAAGTAAGAATAACATATTTATCATTTAAAATATTGTATGCCCTTTTATAAAGAATCTTCTCCTAAGTATCAAGAACATTAAAAACAAAATATTTACTCTTCACAGTTTTTAACGAATATATCATAAAAATGATTAAAATTTCTATGTATTAGTTCTATTTTTTGATAATCTGCTTATTATAAAATTATTATGAATAAGTCAGTCACTCGATTTTTGAAAGGCGTTTTACTTTGTTGACATAAGCACAGTGCAATGCACTCAAAAGGTAACAAAGAAACCAAAATAATGTTTGTCAGATGTCTCCCGTTTGATGAATGGTACAGTTAGACAGGTGGCACAGGTAGACTGACTCGACCGACTAGGGGAGCTAGGTGTCAGGGGCTCAGGTAAATGGGGGGAGGCCGTATAAATATCAGTAGCAAAGTATGGCATGTATGTAATCAATGCATGCTTGCACTGGCAGCCAATGAAGCATGAAAACGAGAGGTGGACATAAGTAAACAGCATGGACACACTTTTTGAAGACCTCTGAAGATCGTAAAAGAAGATCGACGAACTAAGATCTTCAGGAATCAGACCAACGCAAATGAAGACACATAATTTTATGGTAGCAGTGACTTACAGGAAGGGTCAGATGTAATTGACCATAATCCTGTGAAACTTGATGTAAATAATCTTAGAAACTTAATTTATGTGAGAATCAAGCAATGATGCTTTGACAATGACACCAAGATTTCTGAGGGTCTCACAGAGTAAGATTTTGACCCCAGAAACAGTAAAGGATGTGAAAGGTAATCAGAGACTAATAAAAGGACCTCACTTTGGTCTTTTTCGATTAATTGATGGATATCCCGGATTTTTGAGAGTTTACATACATTACATGGCGATGTAGACCTCAACGATTCTGATGAACGTGTTTAAAAGGAGTTAGAACTGTTACCTTGCAACATATTTTTTTATAATTAATATGTAATGGGATACTTATCTAATAAAGATATTATATCGGACGTACCTGAAGGTGAAGAAGAATGAGATAAAAGGTCACCTTGACAAAATGTATAACAAACACACAAACTTATTAAGTTGTGATATGTTTTTCTTTTATAATTAAACTCTAATAGGATACTCATCTAATTAAAGAAATCTCAGACTACCTGAAGGTGAAGTGGACTTAGGTGAGACAGGTGTCGTTTGAAAGTAGTCAGCTATACCAAAAAAATATATAACAAAAACATACTGATTATTTCAGAATTTTAATGCTAGACTACTGTCATAGTATCTGGACTTAAAAGGTGGATAAACACGGGGTAGTAAACACCTATATATATATCTCGAAATAGACACTTTTTAAAAAAAACACATTGCTATGTACTTTGAAAAAAATATATTTTATCACTATTTATGTCTTTTCCCGTTTAACCATACTAAGGAAGGAACTTATTAAAATAATGAAAAGTTTATAATAAAGCGACACGTGTAATACTCACACTCATTGATGGTAATGTTGAATGACAGTGTGGCGTTGGGGAAATCAAGAACCGTAATAGTGTAGATGTACTCTCCTTTGTTATGTGGCAGTTGAGATGTAAAACTACATGTTCCCCGGCAACTCCATAAGCTCTGGCACGTGTAGTTGAATGAAACATTGGACATCAAGTGATCTTCTGTCTGGACAGCGCTTTTGTTCCCCTAAAAAATATCAGCAGACTAAATAAATGTGAGCGATTAATAAAATAATCTGATGATTCCGTGATTAAAATACAAAAATATCATATTATGTTTTATTCTTTCATTTAAAAAAAATAGTAGGACGCATATAAATTATGGCTTTTTGTTTCAATCAACAGCAGATTTCAACATAATTTTTTTTTTTTACTGTAAGTAAATAAAAAAAATTGTAAATCTACACTAGCGAGAATCAAAAGCACAGAATGGACACATACAACTACATTCTTCTCCTCACTTTCACAACATACAAACAAAGTTCACAGCACAACTTTACGGACGAACGAACTATAGCACTATGTGTTAGATGTTTTAAAAAGTTTTTTAGTGGTTTTACACCGAATGTATTGCGAGCAAAATACCTAGCTCATAACTTTCAATTTAATCATTAATTTTTCTGTTCTTCACTTGTAGAAATGAAAACAAACATATAGTAGGACATGCAAGACAATAAAAGCCAATATCAATCATCCACATGGTCTCAGGTAAAAAGAAACCTGATGAAAGAAATACACAGTTGTATTTTCCGATACATTAAGAACAGCAATATTCAATCCTTCCCTCAATCTATATTTATATTGTCCTAAAATATAGAAATATGAGACAACAGATCAGATTTTAATATTGTGGTCAGTTTACGACCAATATAGTAAAAATATATCATAAACTTTTATTTGTTAGGGTACAGTTGCTACATCCAAGCCGGAACCATATAAAGTCAACCATCTATTCTTATCAGTTTTTTGTTGCGGTCGGTGGTAAGTAGTTATGGAAGGAAATCCACGATAGGGGCGGATAATACATTGAAACTTAATATCAGTTCTTACTGTTTGTGACCTGCTTCCTCTGTTTCTCTGCGTCTGTCCTTTACCATCTGTCTGCCCGGGTGTTTCCACTTCTTTTCTCGTATGCTGTTTGTCATGTTCAAGTTTTTAGTGCTAGAGTACTCTCATTCATATGATATCATGCGATGTACATTTAAAAGCCGTTAGTATTATGACATCATAAAACTACACATTATATTCGTGAACTTTTTATAGACACGTATGTGGGGTGTCAACACGAACTACACTGGGTGTGGGTCATAATAAACATACCTAGAATGCGCTCTTAAAAAACACTAAACACCCGAGTCTTTCTTAAAGGTAACTCCTTAGGTCTGACTGCACATAGGGTACCCCTACGTCACTTGCACTGACTAGCCACTCCTGCCTAAGGCTGTAGGCGAAAGTTCTCAGGACTCTCAATCAGACAGTGATATGGAGATAGCATCCCCGGGCACTATCATATAATGGTTAAGTATGAGTGTAACTGTATCACATATACAAGTATGGAGACAAAGACCTACAGTTTTTACTAAAATAAAGAGCATTTACTGCCGGCAGTATTTGAATAGTTTTCTAGGAAAGATAATGATATTATATAAAACAACCACAGATCACTTACTCATATGCTCGCTCGCTTGCACACATAGTACAATTACTTAGGATTCTTTTTCGAAAACAAAAACATTTACCGTATCTCTTATTGTCCACTGACATTGGGTATTGTTGTCAGACGAAAAAAAGTCGTCTAAAATACAGTGACCTGACACCATTCTGTTCGTTTTATCGGTGGTTATTGTACAGTTTTGAAGAACTGGATGACCTAGAAAAGTGGAACATGCATTAGAGAAGCCATACACTAAAAACATTTATAGTTTGTTATCTTGCACTGTAGAAAGAGCAGAAACATAGTTTGGAAAGATAAGATTTGAAAAAAATATCTCGTTTATAAAATGTTTAGTATTTGTTGTATCAGACATAAGCTGATAGATAATGTGTGATAAGATACAATGTGTGGAGATACAAGTGAATCCGTCATTGGAATTGGTTTATTTTGTCCCTTCTGTAGAGCTGTATGATAGCTCAATGCACTTAACATATGACAGAATCCTGTAAAATAGTCGTTAAAAATGATGAATGTTAGGATAGCAAATCAAGGATAAGAAAAGAATGCAACATAATAACAGCACAGGGTTGAAACCTCACTGCAAACAAGGATCTAGACTAGTGTTAAACTTTTCGAAAAACACTTATTATGACAGGAAGTAAGCATTTATTGTTTACCAAAAAAAAACCCCCAAAAACTAACGTGTCAAATGCATGTGTCAAAAAATTAATGGTCGGGAAATAAGGGAACAGATGGCACAGGCGAGGCTATTACAAAGCTACAAAATGTTAACAGACAAATCTTGCTTTGAGGTATCAAAATGCTAATGTGAGAAAGAAAGAATGAGACTAACGTCTGACGATGAGTTGACAAGTGTCGGTAGTATTTCCTGATTTGTCCTCACAAGTGATGCGAGCATTAGCAAGACCTCGCAGATTCTCAAGGATAACAAGATGGCTGTCTGATGAATGCTTCTCTCTGCTGATGTTATAGGAGTCATTCCTAATATTCAAGCACTGTCCCAAAGCACTGCATTCTCCAATATATTTTTTATCTGCTCCCGAGCGCCAAATAACGACGCCGTTGACTGGAATATTTTTGCATGTGATTGCTTGAGATGAATTTTCAAATGTTACCAGCTTCTTGCTCCTGCAGTTCATAATTTCTACACCTGTTAAAGAAATGACGGTTACAAACTATTGCACGCAACGGCCCATATGAACAAAGTCAATTTAATATACAAACAATAGATCCGAGAGTCTTTTGCATGTTATCCCTTATCTAATAAACATTATCTAGCTGTGTAAAAGTTAATTGATAGTCAAACACATTCATATAAGACTTCTACTATAACTCAAACACATTTATATACAGTTTTTAAAACCTGAAAGCAATGGATGATCAAAAGGTATTCTGAGAGGAGCTTGAATACTAAAACATGAAAGCGGCGAGAAAGTAGCTCTTAGGAAAAAAGCAGTATGACCATTAACTGTGACATCGACTAACACTATAATTATGTGCGTCTATGAACAATGTTGCTGCTGACAATATATTAGCACCACTGACAGAAAGCTAGCTGTCTATTTATTTTTTTCCAATCATGTAAAAGCAATCATAGAACAC
The DNA here is from genome assembly GCA_004794325.1 of Pomacea maculata. Classification (NCBI taxonomy): domain Eukaryota; kingdom Metazoa; phylum Mollusca; class Gastropoda; order Architaenioglossa; family Ampullariidae; genus Pomacea; species Pomacea maculata. The sequence goes on along the minus strand of SRHC01000916.1, from coordinate 81,547 downwards.
AGCTTGCCAGTAATGTTGAGTGTGCAGGTGTCTCTGCTTCCGCTCTGTTGGTCTTCGCAACTTATCTCAACACCGTCGTCTGCTGTGACGTTTACAAGAAACTCGAAGTGGCTGTCGGTAGAGTTCGCCTCTCTGGTCAGATTGTATTTATTGTCTTTGTTAGTAAAATATGAGGAGCAGTTCCCGTCAGCTGTACACATTCCGAGAGCGCCTTCTGCTTGACCTAGTCGCCATACAACAGAGCCATTCTTGGTGATGTTCTTGCAAATGATGGGTCCAGGTGAGTTTGCATTTATCTCTAACTTCTTGTTTGTGCAGTTTTGTAGTTTTACTCCTGTTAGCATAAAATCCTGAACTCAGTTATGAAAATAAGCATACGAAATGAAACATTTACAAAACAGCTATGTTTTCTTTACATACAGATTTGAGCATATAACAGGTTCTTAAGTTCATAAAGTAATATTTTTAACCCTCGTTATCATAAGTTTCATTTATTCCTTGACATTTTATATCTAATGTGTGCTAAGATATAAGACATGTAGACAGCGATCTTTCTCCTACCGAGCCCGGTTTACCCATCCGTCTTCGACACTCTGATTCTAGTATCACCTCTAGGTCGAAACTTAAGACACATCAACAACGACTTCAGTTTGATCCTGTCCTGTCCATGAAAGTGGATAACCTGTGTCTGTAATTTACTTTGTAAGCTGATATTTGTTGTAGAAAAGTGTATGACATGCTTCAGGAGAGTAAAAATATTAGCGTGTTCTGTGCTCAGTTACAAAAGCATCTGCTTTCGCGAATTTATAAACTAGTAGTACCATTGTGATGTTAATCTTATTTGGTTTAATAGAAAGACAAATGTACACACACGAGACGTAAGCAAACTTACCTTTTGTCGTACACACGAAACAACCGGCAAGAAGAAGAGTAGAAAACACGATTCTCTGCATGACTAGTACCAGAGCCAATTGTTTTCAACGCTAACAGAAAGATAGAAAGATTGCAATGTGTTGGGATGTGGCTCTCATCTACACACCAGCTGGGTCTGTACCGACAGTAGATGTCAAGTGGAACAGGAAATCATGATTCAGCAGGAACAATGGCGGGCTGGCGATTTTGTGAGACTAGAGAGATGTGCCTGTGTGTTTAATAGAGGCGACTATATTGTAATAGTTGATATACACACGGAACTCAGACATTCGTGTCATTACAATGAATAGGCGCATATTCTCAAACACACACACAGACACACACATTCCACTAAATATTCTGTCTGACTTACTGAGGTATAGACGAGAGAAAATAAGTACTACACAAGACCTAATTTACAATCAAAAGCCGAATATTCACCTAACTCCACTGTTTGTATATATATAATTTACGACACATAAACAGATGCAAACTCAACAGAAATTAAGAGGGAAATTTGTGTCGGTGTTTGTTTCTGGACATGCTGTGTACATAAGCAAGTGCGTGTCTAACAAAATTTGCGGGTGATGATGTGTATACTCGCCTTTGTCTTGAATCGTTACTTGACTTTAAAATTATGAAAGCCTTCCCGAAAGTCGGGAATAATCTTTGAATCCACTCTATCTGATTGATGCCTGCTTATCATAGTCACTGTAAAGATTCTGTCAGCAGGAAACTGCATACATACATACAGTCAAGAGTCTGCTGACAGGGGTTAGACACGTTCAACCATCTCCACTTCATCATTCGTTGTTTGTAATAGAATATTGTCTTTGTGGTCTCTGCTTTTGTGTCTTTTTATTTGTGTATCTGTAAGCTTTTGTTTCTGTGTGATAGTACTTCTGTGCTATAGAATGACCTTTCACCCCTCTATACTAGGGAGACATATTTATAAGTGTTATCACTTTTGAGGATGGTGGGCATGTCCTAGAAGAAGAGTTCTTTTCGGTAGTGTTGGATTCTGTGTATGTATACCTGCATGCATAACCAGTAGACTAAAGCTGTTCTTTCTTGTTTCGATAATATGACTTTTGCAACTTACTGAATGAATTTTAATTATTCCAGTCTGAATCAATATCGTTATGGGGTCTGGAGTAGCGGGTATGAGTATGTTGTTGTGGACGACACACAGGTCACAGACAACACACTGCGTCCCACATGTGTTCTTTCTTAGAACAGATTACAAAGACATGTAAGTGGGATTAATATTAGCTATAATTTGAAAAAAAACTTGTGTTGTTTTTAGGGTAGGATAGTAAATTTCAACAACTTACATCAATACATGTAAATACATAAAATATATAACGAATGACAACACGAGATAAACACCTTAAGGACATAGGTTACTCTCTTGACATATAAATACTTCATCATTGTCATAAGCGACTCTCAACTTTCCAGTCATTCAATTTTTATAAACAAAAGTTACTTCCCTTGTTCTAAATGTCTTCCGTTGTGTAAACCATACAGTTTCTCAAATGGGAACCGTGACAGGTGCCCTAGTATCTCAGATCGGTATCCAAATACAAACAATACGACCAAAATTCTCTCTTACTTTCGATGACGTCCGGGAACGATCACACTCACACACATACACACATATGCACTCGTATGATTAAATTCCATTGAATACTATAGTCTGTTAACTTTGGGGTTGATGGAGCCAACATGCCAGGCTGACGACGATTCAGAGTCTGTCCCCCAGAGCAGCGGGTGTCGACCAGGCAGACACACCTCCTGACGACAATGCTCTTCTACTTCTTTCTTCTCCCCCAAGGTAATTCCTGAAATCCTTACTTTACAATGAATATTCATGGTGAACTTTAACAAACACTGCTTTTTACTGCATTTATTAAAGGGTGACAATCCTTGTTTCTGAAGACAAACAAGGGTAATAACCCCCTCCGCATTCCAAACATTCTAAGGTATCAATGATTGGCGATGATTTGATTCTATCCCTTTCTTTATAGAGTTGCTACTTATTGCCCTTTAGATGAAATGAAATGAACTTGATTGTTTATTAAGCTTAACTGCAATTTATAAATACACGTTTTTAACCATCTGGCTGGTCGGCTGAAATTTCTAGGTACATTAGTCATTTTTTTTTTCAATTTGGCTGAAACAAAAAAGTAGACCAGACTATAAAGTCCATGATGTATGACATTAAAGAACTATAGCAAGGATCAAATAAGACCAAAGGCTCCCTAGCTTATCCCAATTTGAACATTTATAAAACTTTTATTTTTTTTAATCTGAATAGTTTTGTTAAGCAGCATGCAGAATGATCAGCATCTTCAAGAAACAAAATTCAGAATATTAATATCTATCGTTATTTACTTACATATTCAAGAAGTCATTGTAAACCGATCAAAGGTAGTAATCACTTTAGTTGCCTTTACTTACTGGTCCGAAGGACGTCGTGTAGCAAATAACTGAACAAAAATACACATATACATACTATCTTCACCAAACAGAAACTAATGTCATAAGTTTATATTTCGTGGGCATAATCTTTGTCGATGTTTGCGTAGAATTTAGTCTGAAGTACATACTTATCAATAGCTGCACCCCATTGGTGCTTGGAGTAACATTTTCATTACCAGACTTACGCTGATCTGTAGAGCAATCAAATGTCAACTGAAAAAGGAAAGAAACAAAATGTTGCAGACCTATGCTACATCACTATCTCTGATGTCTACTTAGACATGTGTCTTCAAACAGGTGAGTTTACTGAGAGAAGTTTTTTTACACCTGACAGTGATTCATAATCATATGATACATAAAAGGATGCAAAGGTCTTTAATGTAATACGATAAATAAATAACAGTTATTAACTTTTACCAGAGAAAGGTATTATTTCACCTTAACTGACAATAAAATCAATAATCTTAAACATAAATACCAATGCATAAATGCTACTATGTTTAGCTAGTATGTTTTTATACAATAACAAGAAGCATTTACATTTATCATTTCAGTAGTAAAAGACGAATTATGAGGACAATACCTTTCAGTAGTTCTCATTCAAATTAAATTTCTTAAATGTGCATACATGGAAATCACTTTAAAATACTTAGGGTTCTGCTGAATGTGAATTACTTAATGAGTAGATAAAACATAGATAATGTCATGTCTCGATTATGGGGAGGAGCGAAAAAGTCAGACATACAATGTTTGGGAGCAAACAATACAGGAAAAGTAAAAAGTTTGTTAAAATGACTCACTCGTTTATCGGCAGCTGATCTTGACAAGTTTAAGGAGGACACGACAGTAAAAATTCGATAAAATTATCAATAGGTACAAAACGAAAAATAATGCTCAGGATAACTGCACTTGACCATCCGTTCCGAAAAAGGGGGCGCAATTATACATGGACACATATTTGGTTCTATTGTAAACAGTTGTTTATAGAAAATCACACGTTGAAGTATCAACATTTCGGTCCTCTATTTCTACTGCCTATTCAGAAGACGATCCTTGCAACTAGCACCGACGATAAATAAACATTTTCATGCTAGTAAAAACCGATGCAAATGTATAATTTTAATTTTATTATTACAGAACATATTCAATGCATTGAGATCATCGTTGTTTCTCTCTCTATCTGTGTGTGTGTGATCACAATCACTTTGATCTGTCTGTCTTAAAGATAGTCTACTTCTAACGTGTGCAAATGTGTTGGTGTGATCGTCATAGTGTAGACCACACTCTACCTGCTTACCTGTATGAGTGCTCACAGTTCAAGTTTGCCATTGCACCTGCCTACGTGAGTTTATTCTCAAGGTAAAGTTTTACTAGACTGGTGGAGTGGATGCATATTATATGGGTGATTGTAATTTTACGGACGGACGGTCGAACGGTAGGATGTTGGATGAAAAGATGACAAAAAATGGTTGATAATGATCTTGGTTAGAGCTGGTTAATAATTGTTGAGTGCTAATTAATCATACACAGTCAAAATCGAAGCAAAGTTTGCATATCTTACACGAAAAACCTACTTATCATGTCAAAAATAATCTGAACAACTTAATTTCAGAACAGGTGGATCGACCCAGATTGACAGTAGAATTGTAATTTTATTACATGCTATCTTTTGTACTCCTGTTTATATATATATTTATATAGAAATATTTTTTAAACTAAGAATCCAACATACTAGGATGTGTGGAAAACGTAGAAGGGAGAGCGCTAGAAGACATCGTTTGATAATCCTTGTCTAGACATTAATAAATAAAACGCCTTTTTACTACTATAAGAAAGGTTATAGGTTCTAGTGATAAGCATGTAAAGTAAGGACTGGTGTATACCTATAGATCTTATCCAAAAAAAAATTAGAAGTAGTAAATAATAACATAAATAAACGCTGTATAATAGTAGTATAACAAAAAGAAAAACGACATAAATATAATTTGTGTCCTTTTGTAAAATGTTAGAAGATTAAAATCCTAGAGGAGTTATAGCTTACTAACTAAAGTTCCGACATACCAGTATGTGGAGAAGTCGCAGAAGGGATAGAGTTTGTAGACCTCGTTTGGTCATCCTCGTCTGGACATAGATGTTTAACTTGATTATAAGATTTGTAAGCACTGGCATAGGTTGTAGAAGCATATAAAGGACTGTCATTTATACCTGTATATCTTATATGTTTATGTAAGGAGATTAAATGTTAGGTAAGTGATTTAAGGTCGTCGCTTCACAAAAAATTATGAATTGTGGTAGCATTATTTTATAATTTAATACCTAGTTTTGTACCCTTCTTTTTCACTGACAAGGGCTTTTAAGAACAATCTTAACAATTATTTTGTATAAATCAAGAAATATGCATATAAATTAAATCATAAATTTTCACAAACTAACATACAAAGAGAACATAAAATAGGATGCTGTCAATACAACTGGCCATTAATTTTTAAACTTATTTCTGTTCACTTTGTGAGTTGTTAAACATTAGTCTATCTTGAAAAGAGTTTGCTATGCATATATCTATTATCCCCCTTTAATTACAAAATACTTAGTTTTTAGGGGAAAAATATACGGAAATGGATGTAGGCAATTGACATACATGTACTCTCCTACTGCTACAAAGTCCAAAGAAGAAATATTTAATTCCCATTTTCCTGTTAAGTCCTCTGTAATATCCGCTTAGTATTTATATAGTATGACAAGATAAAGGTTTGGGCTTTCTGGTAAAGAAAATTCTTTTATAGCTCAGTTTGCCTACTGTTAAATTTACATCTAGAGAACTATCTTCCAACGTTTGAATCAAAGAATTATTGCATTTATTGAATTATATATTATCTGTAGTAATGATGTATATGTGATACAGCTTGGAACACATTAAAGGTTCGGCAAAAATCAAAGTTCACTATTTTGAGAAAAGTGTAATTAAAAAAAGAAACCCACTGATGGTAATGTTTAATGACAGTGTGGCGTTGGGGGAATCAAGAACCATGATAGTGTAGATGTACACTCCCTTCTCATGTGGCAGTGGAGATGTAAAACTACATGTTCCCCGGCAACTCCATAAGCTCTGGCACGTGTAGGTGAATGAGACATTGGACATCAAGTGATCTTGTCTCTGGACAGCGCCTTTGTTCAGCTAAAAAATATCACAGACAAAAAAATGTGAACGAATAATACTCTGATGATTCTTTGATTGAATGTACACAAAAATGTATTTTTGTTTTACATTTTTAAAATCTTAAAATCGTAACGTGTATCTATGTGGTTTATAAACTGCAATATACATCATTTTAAATGACATTAACAGTGTATATCACTCTAAGTAAATATAAAAAATCATAAATCTATACAAAAGATAACTAAAAGCACAGATAAATGCAGCATAAGATACTAGCTGAAAATTACTTCCTATCATATAAACATGCAAACTATAGACATTAACACAGCTACGTGCTGAGCTTCATTATCAGAACATGTCTACTTGTAAATACAATCAATTAAACATACGGAATTTACAGCACAGTGAACTACACATTATATTAGCTAAATTTCTGTAGACAAGTCAATGGGATGTCAACACATACTACCATGGGTGTGGGTTGCATCAAACAATCCCAATGGAGGTATGTGCCCTAGAAATTACTAAACTCTCGGGTCTCCTTGTCGGATATCGGAGGAGCATCCCCGAGCATGTGTGTAACCTTTTCATACATACAATTATGGAAACAAAAACCTACTTTTTAAAAAAAGAGAACGTACTGCTTTCAGACTTAAAACATTGTTCAAGAAAAACAATGCGCGTGTAAATTGTCACAAAAAGCGTGTGTTGTCAACGTTTATTTAATACAATTAATTCCCTTGCTGCGAAGATGAACACATTAATTTTAGCCGCTTTGAATGTCAGAGGAGAATGCAAGTAGACGAAAGACCAAGTGAACTTAAGTAAGATTCTATTCATTTACACTCACGGGTAGCAAAATATTCAACTGTTTACAAGAAGAAAGACATTCTGCACGCATCACTACACGACTGTTACACACTTTCCGACACATAGAAAGCACCATGGTATTATATAAAACAACCATACATGTTATACGACAGATCCCTCACTCACATGCGGGCACACACATACTCATGGGATTCTTTTTCGAAAACAAAAACATTTACCGTATCTCTCATTGTCCACTGACACTGGCTATTGTTGTCGGACGAAAAGAACTCGTCTACAATACAGTGACCTGACACAATTCTGTTCGTGTTATCGGTGGTTATTGTACAGTTTCGAAGAACCGGATGACCTAAAATAGTACAATAGTCATTAATAATGATAAAACTTAGATAAGAAATAAAGGTCCAATGAAATATTTTCACAAAGTAACAGCAAAGGGTTGACACTTCACTGCAAACAAGGATCTAGAGTAGAGTATTGAACGTTAACCCTAACCCTACTGTTCGCAAGCCATTCAACACTTGTCAAAAGTAGGTAGAAATGTATATCAAACAGCGAAAGATAAAAAGAAACAAAGAGACAATTAGTTGTAAACATTGCTTATGCGTAGTTTTATCAGTGGGTAGATATAGAGGGGCTGCACTCTGGCAGCATCACGTTTAGAAGGGACGCAACTGCGTCACCACTTTTCTTAACAAGTAAGGATAAAGAAGGAGTTCAGCCTCTCTATATCTACCCTCTCTGGTTTCATCAGTGTAGAGAAATACATAAGAGACAAAAGGGTTACAGGCACAGCTCAGTGAACACAAAGACTCACAATCTAAAGAGGAAAAATAGTAACAAACAGATAAATTGTCGGGGAATGAGGGGAATGTAAAATTTGTGGTAAAGAGAAGGTGATACAGGTCAGACTATTACAGAGACGTTAACAGACGTTAACAGTTTTATCTGTTTTGAGTTTTAAAAATACTAATGTTAGAAAGGATGTAAGAGACTGACGTCTGATGATGAGTTGACAAGTGTCGGTAGTATTTCCTGACTCGTCCTCACAAGTGATGCGAGCATTAACAAGACCTCGCAGATTCTCACGGATAACAAGACGGCTGTCTGATGAATGCTTCTCTCTGCTGATGTGATAGGAGTCATTCCTAATATTCAAGCACTTTCCCAAAGAGCTGCATTCTCCAATATAGTTTTTATCTGCTCCCGAGCGCCAAATAACGGTGCCATTGACTGTGATATTTCTACATGTGATTGCTTGAGATGAATTTTCAAATATTACCAGCTTCGTGCTCCTGCAGTTCATAATTTCTACACCTGGTAAAGAAATAATATTTGCAAACTATTTAGCTCACATGTTTCTATGAACACAGTCAAATAAATATACAATTAATAGATATGACGGTCCTTTGCACATTATTTCTTATCTAAATAACATTATTTAGTTGTGTAAAAGTTAATTCCTTGTCAAGACAGTTATATAGGACTGACATTATAACACGCACTTATATATATATTAAAACCTATAAGCATTGCATGACCACATTTATTCCCAGAAGAGCTTGAATACTAAAACATGAAAGTGGCAAAAGAGTAGCACTTAGGAAAAAACAATATCATTATTAACTGTAACAACGAATACTTAACACGTAGATAATGTTTGCTTTTGAAACGAAAAATCTTGCTGCTTACAAACGTTTAGCATCATTGTATCAGTGACCAAAAATTTAGGAAGTGAGTGGTCAATTTAATTTTTTGCAATCATGTAAAAGCAATCTTAAATTGAACACGACTTGCCCTTAACGTTGAGTGTACAGGAATCATTGGTTCCGCTCTGCCTGTCTTCGCAATTTATCTCAACACCGTCGTCTGCTGCAATGTTTGCAAGAAACTGAAGGTGGCTGTCGGTAGAGTTCGCCTCTCTGGTTAGATTGTATTCATTAGGGAAAAATGATAAGCAGTTCCCGTCAGATTTACACTCTCCGAGGATGGCTTTGTCCCCGTGTCGCCATGTAACAGAGCCATTGTTGGTGATGCTCTTGCAAATGATGGGTCCAGGTGAGTTTGCATTTATTTCTAACTTCTTTTTTGTGCAGTCTTTTAGTTTTACTCCTGTTAGCATAAAATCCCAAACTCAGTTATGAAACTGTGCATACGAAATAAAACATATACAAAGCAACTTTCTTTTCTTTAAGGACAGAAACGCCGATTTGAGAACAGAAGTCCCTAAAATAAATTTTTCAAGCTAATTATCAAAGGTGTCATTTATTCCTTGACACTGTGTATCTAATGTGTGCTCAAAGTACAGAGGTCTTTCTCCTCCCATGTCCCATCAATTTGGAACGGATTACCATTTGGATTTGGTACTCTAATTCTGCTAACACTTCTAGGTTCAAACTTAAGACACATCTTATAACAACGACGACTTCAGTCCGATCCTGTCCTGACCATGAGCGTAGACAACTCTTGTCTGTATTTTACTATGTAAGAGGATAGTTGTTGTAGAAGTGAGTGTCCTTTATGCAGAAATATGTTCGCACAATTGTTATTAAATCAGTTTGTATATCACTTCTGTAAGACTGTCAGCAAATGTTTGGAAAAAAACCCTATATTGATCTTTATAGTTAACATAACTTTATATATATATAATTGAGAAAAACCTGTGTAAGAAGTGTATGGCATACGTCAAGAGAGTAAAATATTAGCTAGTTCTGTGCTCAGTTACAAAAGCATCTGCTTTCTCATAGTTACGAACTAGTAGTACCATTGTGATATTAAACTTAATTGGTTTAATAGAAAGACAACTGTACACACACGATGTAAACAAACTTACCTTTTGTCGTACATACGTAACAAACAATAACAAGAAGAGTAGCAAACACCATTCTTCTCATGACTGTAGTATCAAGGCCTGCTTATTCATCCAAGAAAGATATAAAGATTACAAGGTGTCGTGATGTGGCTCTCATCTACACACCAGCTGGGTCTGTACCGACAGTAGATGTCAACTAAACAGGAACTAAACATGATTCAGCAGGAACAATGGCGGGCTGGCGATAATACCAGACTAGAGAGATGTGCCTGTGTGTTTCATAGAGGCGACTATATTGTAATAGTTGGTATACACACAAAACTCCGACATTCGTGTCATTACAACGAATACGCGCGTGTATTTGCAAACACACACAGACAGACACACATTATTTCTGTCTTACTAAGGTATAGATGAAAGTAAAAAAGTACTACACACAATTTATTTTACAATTAAAGCCCAAGATTCATGTAACTCTTCTGTTCGCTATATACATTAAGGACACATAAACAGATGCCAACTCAACAGAAATTATCAAGGAAATGTGTGGAGTTTTTGTTTTCTGACTTATCTAGTCTCCTGAGTGTGATTAGCAAGAGTGGATTTAAAGATTGTTGCCACCCTTTGGAAAGGTTTTCATAAGTTCAAATTCAAGTCACAATTCAAGAGCAAAGCTAGTATACACATCCCCCACTCGCAAATTTATATAGAATATTGTGTTTGTGGCCTCTGACTTTGTGTCTTTTTGTGTATATGTCAGCGTAAGCGTTTGTGCTTTCTTATTCTTGAACTTTTAAGTGAATGCAAAATGAGATTACGAAATGCATATTACATTTTAGAATGAAAAAAAACCATGCAAAACATGCGACAAATAAATTCTTTATCTTTACACAATTTCCGTTGCTGATGTATTTTTCTGGTTACGTGGTATAGTACATGCAAAAGAAAAAAAAAACATTTTGAGAGGTCAAAAAGTGTACTTGATATGTAATCTAAAAACCAGGAATTTTTCTGGTGTTGTCCCCAGGGCATACGGGCTGTACTTGCCTTTTAAAAAGAATAATATTTGACAGCATATGGTGTAATATTGAGATGTCATTCGTAACAACTTATTTATAGCTTCATACTCCCTGCATCATCACATCAAAGTGTCTTTGTCAAATGAATGGGACATTTATCCCTATAATTGTTAAGGTGTCTTAGATTCCTGCACAGGAGCACTAGTAGAGAGCAAACTTCATGGTTAAATGAGACACATGCAAAATTTCTCACTACAGAAAATCTCGTAGGTTTACAACCCCTTTATTTATTAAGGTGCTACCAATTGCTTTCTAGGTGAAATGAAATCAAGTTGCTTACTTATAAAGCTTACCTGCAATTTTAAATACATGTTTTCTTACCATCTCGCTGGTCGGCTGACCTTTTTAGGCACATTAGTCGTTTTTTCTTTCAATCTGGCTGAAACAAAATAGAAGACTAGACTGCAGGAAAGATAACATAAAAGCGACAAAGCAATGATAAAACTGGACCTCATCATGCTCCATAGCTAATTCCAGTTTTAACTCTTATTAAACTGTTTCTTGTTCTGGATAGTCTTGCTAAGCAGTATGTCCAGTTCCAATATTTTTAAGAACCAAAATTTAAAGTATTATCGTAAATCTGAACGCAGGTTCTAAACACTATAGCTGTCTTTACTAGTCACAAGGAAGGTGAATAAAACTGAGCAGAAATACACAAATACCAACAGCCTTCAACTAAACTGAAAACTATTTTTTTTTATATAGTCTTAGTCTTGTTTTCGCAAACTTTAGTCTCAAGCACATACTTATAAACAGATGCACCCCAGGATGTGTGGGTGTTATTTTCATTACCAGACTTATGGTTTTCTGTGGGCCAATCAAAATGTCAACTGAAACAGGAAAATAAAAATGTAGAAGAAGTATGCAGCATTTATTTTGCTTGCATGGATCCAGACAACCTGTGCAAACTGATCAATTACTGATGGAACTGACTCTACACCTGACAGTAATGTACATACAAGCAAACAAAGCTGATAATGTCTTCTGTGTGATATGAATAAATGCATAATAATCATTAACTTCTACAAGATAAAGATGCTCGTTTAACTTTAATTGAGAATAATCTGAAAACAAAAGCATCAAAACATAATTGCAACTATGCTTGGCAAGTGTAGTTGTTATACAGAAACAACAATCATATAGACTATTATTTCATTAATAAAAACATGACTTGTCACGATATAGTGTTGCATGAGTTCTAATCCCAATTAAATTTCTTAATGTGCATCACCTGAAATTTATTTAAAATAATTAAGGTTTACCAAACGTAAGTTATTAATGATATCTTTTATGTCATTTCTCGTTGTATGGGTTGGAGCGAAGAAACCAGATATAACATACTTGGGAACAAACAATATAAAAAAGATTACTCACTTGTTCTTTTAGCAGTTGATCATGAAAAGTTCAAGACAGGACACAGCAAAAATTCGACAAAATAAACAATAGGTACAAACCGAAATATCTAAAAAATGCTAATAAATAAAACGCATTGTGTAAAAATCACATGTTAACCAGCATCCTTGCTTCCCTCTCTCTTTTTCTATTTCTCTCTCTCTGTTCGTGTGTTTATCGCAATAACAGTGCAATGTCTGGTTTACAAACATTCCACTGTTCACGTGTGCAAACGTGTTACTGTTATCATTATAGTGTAGACCACACTATAGCTGCTAACAGTAACTTAGTGAATGTTTAAGTTTGCAAGTGTTCCCGCTTCTTTGAAGAAATTCGCGACATTAAATAGATGATGATAATTCCAGGAATTGTCTAAAGATCGGAAAGATGATAAAGGAAAGATGATAAAGGAAAGATGATAGAAAAAGGTTGATAATGATGCTGGCTGGATGCTTGATCAATGATTTTTAATGCTTGCTAGATAAAGGTTGTTGGCTGGATGGTTCGATGAGAAAAATTGATGGCTTTCTTGAGTGATAGCTAAATAGTATAGCAGAACCAGATAAGGAGGAATGAGCACAATAGAAGAAGGAATAAAGCTAGCCTCAGTTTAAATCGCGTTTAGTCCGCATACCTTGTCCATAAATGGTCATGACAGCAACGGTTTTTAACGTGCTGAATCGAGTGTTGAGAGCCGTGCACGTGACTTCAGTCTTGGGAGTTTGAAAGGTCATGGTGCAGACACTGGCCTTGTCCACTCTGACCTCCATGTGACAGGGGATGCTCCACGTGTAGAGGACGTCTGGGAAATAGTCGGATGCCTTACATGTCAGATTTGTTACTGTGTCTCCAGCACCAGTCTGAAAGGTTGACTCTGATATCTCAGCTCGGTCTGGACCGTCTGCAAAATGAAGACGAGAGTAAGTAATTGTCTAACATCCTTTGCGTTATACATCGTGTGTTTTACTATGATTACAACATTTTGGGACAAAAAAAAAGAAGAAATAAAACAATAATTATGCACATAACCTACAAGCAACCCGTAGTTTAAATTCTGCTGATTGCAATGTGCGCCAGGTGAGATGGCAGATGAAGGTACGGCCATTGTCAGCACGATGCACGTGGAGCAATTCAAGTGTTGCTGAACCATTGTGTCCCTCCCATGTCACGACAGCAGGGGGACTCCCAGGTGGGTTTGCCTCACATTTGCAGGTCACACTGGCATTCTCGGGGACAAATGCTGGGCATGACGAAATATCTAGTTGACCTGGACTACCTGTTATAATATATATAAAATCGCACAATCTTGTGTACATATCCTGAATGTATCAGCAAGTCTATTGTTAGAAAAATATTTAGCCACTCTAATAGCAACAACAAATGTGTTCAGATTAATAAAAGTATTTTTACTTTCTTTTGTCCCTTCTTATCTCTCTCTCTATATATATAGCGCGGTGTATAATTATGCTTGTTCCAGTATATGCATGTGTATTTATATGAATGTGTTTGCCTGCGTGTTTATCTATTTATGTCTTTATCGGCCAGTTTTAGCACTCCCTTATTCTTGCATTCTTTTCTTAGAACATATTGCTATAACAAGGCGTGCAATAACAATGTTATGACTGTGGTACAATTTAGTAATAAATAAAAGTACGCAATAGTCATAAGTAGTTCCGATGTAAGCCAATTTTTGCTATGAAAGAAAGTTTTGAAAGATTTTAATTTTAAATTTGAAAGAAAACTTACTAATGACTAACTCATACGAATAATTATCAGCAAGTTCTGGTTTGCTAACGATGTAGTATGTGTAGGTCCCATTCCTGCTCGGTAATGATGAGGTAAATGAACAGTTTCCTTGATAGTAGCCCAACCCTGTGCTGTTATCAGTGTACGATTGTAATCTGCTGACCACGAAATCGCTGAATGTTGCCTAAAAAAAGAGAAGTGGCTGACATTTTATCTGATTAATTCGGTTAAATCGAACCCAAACATTTCTCTTTCTCGCCTGACTAAAGAGATTTAAAATATTTATTTTGTATCTGACTTCTATAAAGGGACTGTATCTGTACACTTTTTTCTCCTGCAAATCTTATGTTGCTTTTACATTATTTTATATATTATATAAGTCCCATCAAGACCTAACAAACATTGTTTTATGTTTGCTATTAGCTTAGCTCTTCACCACGTTCTGATTTTATTTGCAGTTCTATTGCCTATGTTATCATGGGCATTATTGTAGGTTTCTATCTCGAGAACGGAACGGTGTATTCGATATGATTAAACAAAATAATCTTTTGCACTAAACTTAAATCAATCATTTAAAAAATTTAACCGACTAGTCAATTAAGTTTTTTGACATATTTTAACTGCTGTGTATGAACTATAAAAACTACGAAACTCCATAAATATTTATGTATGCTTGTCAAACAAATCATACGTAAACTGATTTTACCTGACCAAGAACCCAGTAGCAATCGTATTCACTAAGGGAACTGTACATCTTGTATAGAAAGCAGGATCCGTGTAAAGACCAGCTGGATACATTGGTTGTCACGTGGCAGTTACTCAGCGCCACTTGACCTAAAGCAACAAATAAGTAAGAAGGTAATATTAAATATGAATACCATTGGAAGACACAATTTTAAAAAAATTGGGGAAACTACACATGGATTAGTGAACACGTGACAAGGTACACTGATTAAACGTCTGTTCACACTTTTTGCAAAACAGAAACCGAACAAGAAAAACCAGATACGGAGCACAGAACGTGACATTTTAAATATTGGATTAAAAATAATTGCAATAAACCGAGATCATCATCTTTGTACTTCTTTATAATTCTGTTTAAGATTATTTGGAGTTGTCATAACAAAATTTAAGTTAATCAATATTATACTAATTTTATATCTCTATATATACTTTTTTACCAGTCAACCATTCAGATCAGATATTTGTGAAACATCACACAGGAAGTATAGTATTTTAGGCAGGAGATGTGGTTTAAAATTAAATGTTGGTAATGTGTTTCTTGTTTGCTGCTTCCTTCTTACTTCGTAATTATGTGTTTTGCTCTTTGTTGCTTACTTTTCATTCACTTATTTACTTGTTATTTGTTTCTCAGTATTCTGCTGTCTGTTAAAGTTTGACTTACTTTTTAGTGAAATGACACACTCATGATATTCATCCGGGTTAAGCAAGTTGTTTTGCTCGCATCGTATTGTCCTTCCGGCATATGTCCTTGTCGGAATCAGGGACAACGAACTATTTTCTCCCTTTCGGTTCAGGCCGACATTACTAGTGCACCTGTTGTCTGTTATGCATTTTCCAATGTCCATATAATCACCATTACGTAGTTTGTACCACCACACGACATTTCTGTCTTCGCTGATTCCGCTGCATGTGATGATGTTGGTACTTTGTTCCACTAGGGTTATCTGACCATCATTGCACTGTTCAATGTGGACTGTGACATGCACTCAAGTAGTATTCATCGACAGAAAACAACTTATCTAAGCAAATAATATTTATTTTTAATCGCATGACTGTCAATCTGTTATTAGGCGTTCTATCACCGTAACAAGCCATTCAATCCCTTTTTACGTAGCATCAACATTATAATCATAATTAATGCCTCCATGATAAAGACACTATAATAACCTCTCACTCTCGCTTTCACTCTATCATGCACGTTGCTGAAATTAATATATATGTTAATATACCATATCTATTTTGTTTTCGACATGTTGTTGTAATGTAAAAGATAAAGACCTACCAGAAAATCCTCTTTGTATCAAAACCAACAATATTGACAGAACACAGATATTCCCAGGCATGATAAACTCTCGAACACACAGTGCGTCCATTCTCGTGTCCCGACGACAGTGACAGCTCAACATGTATGCCGGATGTTGACACAGCCAGTCAGTCGGGTCACAGTTCATCTCGGCATCACAAAGCCTCAAAGTAGTAATTAACGGCCTACCAGCGATATTTCTTTAATGAAATCTCATACTCACAATAGACATCAAAAGTATGTCACTTATTTTCATCGTATTGTAATAACATTCTCACATACGTACTTTCGTTCAGTTCCGATGTTCCGGCTGCACTTGATGTAAGATTTGTAAATTCCAGCGTATGTATAATGGGTATTTAGTAGTTTAAACCGCCACATAACATTTCTTTCTGTTTTACAGAGGTATAAATGAAAGAAAACGAGTACTACGCAAAACTTATTTTACAATTAAAAGCCCATGATTAATCTAACTCCACTGTTTGCTATTTATTTACGGTACATAAACAGATGCAAAGTGAATAGGAGTTATCAAGGAGCTTTGTGTTGTTGTTTTTCTGTTTTCTGACATGCTGTGTACATACACAAGAGTGTGTCTAACAATATTTGCGGGTGATGATGTGTATACTCGCCTTTGTCTTGAATCGTTACTTGACTTTAAAATTATGAAAGCCTTTCCGAAAGTCGGGAATAATCTTTGAATCCTCTCTATCCGATCCTCGCTTATCACTGTCAAGATTCTGTCAACAGGAAACTGCATACATACAGTCAAGAGTCTGCTGACAGGGGTTAGACACGTTCAACCATCTCCACTTCAGTATGCGTTGTTTGTAATAGAATATATTGTGTTTGTGGTCTCTGCTTTTGTGTCTTTTTATTTGTGTATCTGCAAGCGTTTGTTTGTGTGTGATAGTGCTTCTATGTCTACCTGGGTTGGTGAATGTTTCTTCGTAGATCATACAGGGACTGTGCAGCTTTGTCCACGTACCCGCTGCAGACGTGCCATAGACCTTACTTTCCTTCAAGTGTGCAAGTAAAATAGTAAATTAATATATCATATACATTTTACTTTTCTTTAACTTTAAAGCGAGTGCAAAGCAAGATTACAAAATGCATATCACATTTTAGAGCTAAGAAAGGTACAAAACAAAATTAAATTAGACCAAACATGCAAATAATATATTCTGTATCCCTCCAAAATATTTTCCTGCTGATATCGTTTTGGGTTACATGGCACAGTGTACTTAAGGAAAAACAAAGTATTCTGACAAATCGAAAGCTGTACTTGATATGTAATCTGAAAATAAAAAAAAATTTCTGGTACCCTCCGTGTTGCACTTACCCTCTTAAAAGAATAATACTGGGCATCATAAAGTGTATTATTGACATATGTCATTCTGGACAACTCCTTTATATATTTATGCCCATTGCTTCACCACCAAAAAGTGTCTTTGTTAAATTAATATGATATTTATCACTGTGATTTCTATGGCGACAAGTCATACCCACTACTTACATCCGGACATTATCTACTAAATAAATGAGCGTTAAACATCTAAGAAATATCATAACTGGAACATTAACTGCTGTTTAGTTAACCAGCTTATATATATATAGATATATATTTAGGAAGCTTACCTGGGATAACAGCACTCATAAAAAAGGTTTTTTTTCCTTTTTTCTTCTCCAGAAGTCTCCCAAAGACTTTCTTCAGCATTTCTGTAAATCTCATATAATAAGTGAGCTATTCTTTTCGGTTTTTTTTTAATTTAATTTTTTTTGAAGGACAAAAACAGTTTTAGTCAAGGCAGGGGAGGTGGGGCTATAGAATGACCTTTAGCCTCTCTGTACTTGGGCGACATATTCAAGTGTCATCACTTCTAGAGGATGATGGGCATGTCATAGAGGAAGAGTTCCCTTAGCTACTGTTGGGCTGCGGATTCTGTGTGTGCCTGCTGCAGGACCAGCAAATCAAAGCTGTCCTTTGTTTTTTTCGGTCATGTGACTTTTGCTACTTACTGCATGAATTTTATTTATATGCCAGTCTGAATCAGTATCGCTCGGGGGGTTTGTCTGGTGTATCGGATATGAGTATGCTTGTTGAGGACAACACACAGGTCACAGACAAAACACTGCGTCCCACACGTGTTCTTTCTTACAGCAGATTACAAAGATCTGTTAGAGTGCTTAAACTTCGCTATAATTTAGAAGTTCAGGTTGTTTTTTGTGGAGTACAGTAATATTCACATAACTCAAATCAACACATATAATGATATAACGAATGACTACACCAGATAATCAAATGAATGGCATATGTTTCTCTCTCTAAATAAATAAATAGTACATCATTGGCATAAGGGACTCTCAACCTTCCAGTCATCCAGTCCCTACAAACAAAAGTTACTTCACTAGTTCCACTAACATTTCGCTTGCAAATAATCAAACTGAATTGAATCTTTCGCTCACTCATTAACTCTTTCAAAAATCTTACTTTTTGTGTTGGTCTGTAACGTTACAAGATAAGCATCTTGATAGACACCCTCTATGTGTTCCTCAAATTCTGCAAAGTAGAAAGGAAACAGCAAAATTCGTAGTTTGATACTGCATAATGGTGATGCTATCTAATTAGCTTAACATTAGCTATTAATTCCAAAACAAAGTGTAACATAAACGTTGGCGTTAAATTGACTGTTTATAAATGTTTCGTGCCTTAATTTAAGTACCTCGATTTAAGTTTATATTAGTTTTTACTTTCATTTCTTTCCTCTATTAACAACTAAGATCATCCTTCATTCAATCTGCTATATATTTTAATTATTTATTTTTGTAACACTCACCTTCTTGTTTTCCTGATGGTGTTTGTCTGTTGCGTCTAATAACTAAATTCAGAGATTGAGGTAAAGGTACGAACAAAATATAAAACAAAGTTAATTGTAATGAAGATTGACAGACGTTTTCATTTGTCGATACATGAACACGAACATCCGTCCTCTTGTATCGGAAAACACGGATAAACGGAAAGATTTGCGGTACGGCTATATGACCCTCAACTAACCGATGGTCTGAAAAAAATGATTAGCCTTGTAAAGCTAATAAGTCCAGGTACAAAGAAAAAATATGATTATTGTTCTTCTTGCCAAAAACAAAACAAAACAAAACAAAAAAACAAAACGCGCTTTTTTTCGCAATTATTATAAAAACGTGTAATTTATATTGATCATAATAACACTTACAAAGTGGAATGCTTTCCGAGCCTCTAAGCCTAGTAGGAGACATGGACAGAACACGAAGGACGAAAGGAGAAACAACTATGGCGACCAGTAACACAAGACAAGAATAGAATATACAAAAAGGGTTACTTATGAAGCAGCAAATTTGAAGTAATTTTTAGTAACTAACAAAATCTAAAGGTTTTTAAACATTCCACTAGTTCTAAAAGAACAGAAGCTTACTTTGCTGTCTTCGCCGTCTGAAGATTGCAAACAAAGTGACTGATGCGATGATAAGGGTGATCATTGCCACAATCACAACAATAATAATAATTAGATGATTCTTTGCTTCAGTAGGCAAAAATTGTTTACTAGGTGTCGACTCGCTGCTGCTGACTACAAAAGGAAATAATAATTTTCAATACAATTTTAGCATTTCACTGTTTAAACAATAAATGTACAGAAGCATACTTTTGAGTAAGCAAACACACATTTATAGATATGTGGAAAATGATGGAAAGAAGAAAGTCTTTTAAAACTAAATAGTGGATGGAACAATAGTACTGGTTAATCTGTACTGAAGAAACGTTTACGAATACATTATGCTTATACACATTTACAATCAGATACAGAATTCCAGAAACGGTTCTCATGTTATAAAAGCTGTAAATAGTTATGACCAAGATATATAAGATTATTCTTATTGTATCTATCAATCCGTTGGACTAGACGTTAAAACTTGAAATTGTTTCTTTTCTAACCATTCTTTACCATTACATACATCTAGTTTCTGAATGTGAAAAAATTGTTTACCTGAAGGCTGAGACACTGTACCGTCGCCAGCAGAAAATACTTCCCCGGCGTCCGCTATTCAAAAATGGAAAAAAATTCAATTCCTTTTTTAAGACGCTAATATTTACTGTTCTTTAATAGTTTATAGATGTAGCGAAGGTAATTAAAGGGAGATAATAACTAATTTTGCCTTTATTTATATTATTTTAATGTTATATAATATTGCACACTGTTATAAAAACATTTATTTGAGTTTTGGGTCTAGAAAAATCACATTTCATTCGATGTGCAGATATCTATGTATACATGGAAATGTGTGCCATACTCTTTAAAAAAAGACACACGTTTTAGTGTTGTGGTCAAAATGTCAGAATTTATCGTTGGAAACGACATGAAAAGACAGTTTGGGTTAAAGTTTGTAGTTTAGTAGACAAAAAGCGTTTGCTTCTGTTTGCACATCTGTAATTGCTATATTTGTGTCTCCTTCCTTTTTGTAAAACCTTAAAACAGGAAGCAAAAATAAACTAAAAACCAAAAAACTAAAACATTTTACTAAGTTACCGCTAGCAGCTACAGTGTGGTCTACACTATCAACGATAACAACAACACGTTTGCACACGTTGAAAGTAGAATGTTTGTAAAACAGACATAACAATGTGATTGCGATAAAAATATGCTCAGAGAGAAAGAGAGAGGGAAACAAGGATGCTGGTTAAAATGTGATTTTTACACTCTTCCAATGCGTTTTATTCATTAACATTTTTAAGATATTTCTCTTTGTACCTATTGTTTATTTCATAGTTGTTATTGATGTGTCCTATTTTGAACTGATCAAGCTCAACTGCTAATAAACCAAGTGAGTCTTTTTGAAAAGTTAAAAATGATAAAAAATAGCAAAAATAACGATAAAGGTGACAATAATGTATTACTCAATACCAAACATTTAGAAAGATGCTTAGTCGGAGAAATACTTTACTCACATTTTTTGTGTAAGATGTGTATAGATTGCATTTAAAATAGTTTCATAGATCATAAGGTGGATGGATATCATTAGTTTTTCATTAGTTTTTCAAGTTAATTTAATTGTTGTTTAACAATTTTCTATGTCATCTAAAAATATTCTAATTTCTAAAAAATACTTATTAGTTTGTTTCGCTTGTCTTTCTATGAATGTGTATGGCGTAGTGGTTTTTTTTTTAAAAAAAACTGGAAGCTGAACTATTAAAAGGAATTAATATTGCATCCAAAATATCAGAATTTACCGTTCAAAATGACTTGTGAAAATGCTGTTTTAGTTGAACTAATCACAGTTACAGTGATGATGTAGTTCCCCTTTTTCTGAGGCAGTTGCCACTCGAGTGAACACGTGGCCTGGTAACACTCGTTGCCGTTGCAGGCGGTATTGTCAAGATGCAACGTGTAGCCGAAATCACCAACTTTTGTATTCACTGTTCTGTTGTTGTTCTAGAAATAAAAACATTTTTAAGATATGCAATGGTTATAACTTAATGTTTTTAAATACTTTTGTTTTGAATTTTTCATCTCAAATTTGGCAACATTTAATTGAAAAAGTGCATCAATCTATAGTTTGATTAAATTTTAAACATCTGCCATATGGCTTTTTTATGCTAGGCAGTAAACACAGAAACAGACACCACGTGAGGGAGGAAACACAAATAAGTGTACTTTTGCAATGATCCGACGCATTGTACAGGAATGACAGGTAATAATTGGCAGCAACGCAGGATGAGAAAATAGAAGCGAGCGCACACACACACACACAGAGTAATTCTCTAGCCTATGAAAAAGTACAAACCATATCTGTCATAGTCCACACGCACTCATACAGATAGTCGGAAGAGAACATATTGTTCACGACACAAGATCCGGAGACAGTCCTGTTCACCTTAGTAACATCTAAACTACAATGGCTGAGGACAGGGTGATCTGAAAATATTTAAAACAAGTTGACGGCAAGAACTGAAAATAATATTTGTGTTTTTAACACTTTCTTTAAAAGATATATACAAAGGTATACAAATAACTTTCATTCGTTAATATAGTTGCGATAAATAACGCTGGAAATATGCTATAAAAACAATTAGCGAATAATAGAACTTAAGTTGGCTGAAGCTTCAAACCAAACTTCTTGTTAGCGTTTTTAAAGTAAGTTTGTGCATTCAGAACATAAACTCATGCTATACATTTATAAAGCCGCATATGTCATTTCTCAGAACAGAGACATTATGCAAACATTTCATAAAGCTATTAAAAACATGTTCTCATTGACCCACTTTACAGATTTTTACATTTGTTTATTTATTATTTTTGACGATGCAACTGATGTGAACGCCACAGTTATCTACTAACGTCTGATGACGAGACGACAAGTACGGCGAGTCTTTTGTAACGTATCCTCACAAGTGATTTGATCGCCGGCGACTTCTCGAAATCTTTCAAGAATAAGGAGTTGACTGTTTGTTGACTGATTATCTCTTGTTATCTTGAATTGATTGCTGTGTTGACTCCAACAGATTCCCCCAGAACTGCAGTTCCCCAAGACCTCTTCCGTTCCTCCATCTTTAGAGCGAAGCCAAACGTTGCCGCTATTCCTGGGGATATTTTGACAGGTGATTGCCTCAGGAGCATCTTCAAATACTACTACTTTGCTTCTGGTGCAGTTACTGATTTCAACCTCTTGAAACAGAAAAATAGTTACAAAAGAATGGTTTAGCCTGCACATCTGAAAACATTGACAAGTTACCTGAAATTGCTGTTTTGTATACAAACGAGATGGACAAGCGTGGTTTAGAAGCAAATAATTTAATTAAATTACTTAATGTTTTACTTGTTAATTACAAAATGTATGTTTAAATTACTGATTGCAATGTGTAAAAATGATATTTGGAAGGAATTTTAAAAACGTCAATTTTATAATAAACTTTTAATAAAGAGTAAACATAAGTCTTTGCGCTAGTTTGGTAGTAGAAATCCTGTGCTAATAATCATTGGTTAAAAAATATCGAAGAGATTACAATGTAAGTACATAAATTGTTTAGTTTCATTATCATGTTTAAAGGTTGTTTTAATACACTTCTTCATCATTATAGCCTTGCTTTAAAATATTAAATTTGAAAATTAAATTTTGAAAGTTCTCGCACCGTTTGTAAAGACATTTGACCTGTATCTTCTATAGGCAAGCAAAATACCTTTGTTTAAAGCTCATTCTGTTAAACACAAACGTGTTTGTTAAGGTTAGTACTGAAAAAAAGCAAAATCAATATCCATTTATTTATTATCAAGTTAAATCTTGTCAATGCCAATAAAACACACAATAAAGCACGTGCGCAAGCGCGCACACACAACAGAGAAATACAATAAAGGAGCTTCATTTAGAATGCGAAAATATTAAACGGCAGATACCAATTATTAACATATCAAATTAAAAAAAGGACTTGCTTCTTAAGATTGATGTACAGCTGTCAGTGGTGCTGCTCACTCTATCGTCGCAGCTAATGACCACACCGTGGTCCTCTGTGCCTCCTTTAAGAATTTTCAGCTGGCTGACGGTGGAGTTTACTCCCCTGGTGATGTTGTAGTCGTCGCTGTAGCTAGTCAAGCAGTTTCCATCAACACTGCACTCGGCCAGAACACCTTTGTACTGGTGATACCAGACTACAGAACCGTTGCTGGAGATCCCCTCACAAATGATCGGCTCTTGTAAATCTTTTGATCCGCTTGTGTTGTTGCAGTTTTTAAGTTTTATTCCTGAATACATGCAATACTTCACTCAATATTGTAATTGTCGATTACTGGTTTGTAAGCTAAATTCAAATAACATAACACGTACAAACACCAACTACTTCTCTCGCCTGCCATAGCTAGTCCCAATAAAGTTATAATAATTTGCTGCTGATTTTGTATATATTACACAATTTTAGTGTCTCTTATACACGTGGATTTATATTATATATGTAGGATCTTTTATATGATTTTATATGCATGTTTATAAAAGTGATGTTGAAGAGGGAAGTAATATATAGAAAGAATTAAGTCTATTATGTGATTTTTAGTCAGTTACTTTAACAAATTCATTCTTTTGACAGTGTTTCACCATAATAGGTGTTTAATAGATTGGTCATCAACATTCATGGACAAAAGACTAACCTTCAGCTCCACATACGGAGTAAAGAATTACAAGGATGGTTATCGCTACTCCCCTCATGGTTTCATCAGAAGGTGACTCCTCTTTTAATGTGATGTGCCATGTCCTCGCCACACACTTGCTTAATGCATCATCACTGACTGAGGGCCTTGTCAAGTGGAACAGGAAAGTGAAAACCAGTCAACAGGAACCATGGTGGGCTGGGCTAGAGGATGCTCGACTATTTGGCATCAACTTGGAATTCTTCCGCTTTTTTCTCATGCACACCAAAGTTACAATCACGCCTAATACATGTATAGAAAGATATGCAAACATATAAAAGATGCAGAATAATCTGAATTTTGGAAATGAAACTCTTTTTATAGGACAGGGTTATTTAAATGTACAGTTAAGTTTTGTGCTCAGTTGTGTCAAGAAATTAAAGAAAACTTTGTAAAAGGTTACTGATTTTCCAACATAATAAATATTGTCCATATCGACCTTGAAGTTCATCTGTCATGTAACTCTTTTAGTTCCTGTTGAATTGGAAGTTATCATTATATGACTTTTTGATGAATAAACACTTAAAATAAAGCATTGAACGATTTAAGTGTATCACTTAAATACTGAAAGGTGAAAGTGACTAGAGAATGGCACTGATAGAAAAAGACAAGATCATTAATAACTCGATATTATATATGATTATGTGCGTTTAAGACAAACAAGATTTACATGGTTTGACTAGCATGAACTGTTTGTTTTCTCTCGATCCTAATTTAAAGATATTTCGATATCTTCTGATTTCACACTTAACTTTCACACCAGCTAGGTCATTACTGACATGGTAGTTGTCAAGTAGAAGAGGAAGTACATAAGATTCAGCAGGAACTATGGCGGGCTTGGGAATTTTCTAGGACTAAGGACTACGTGCCTATTTGATCAATTTCAAAGAAACAAGTTATCACAGTAAAATATCTCATATACACACAATTTTCGAACACAGCTTTATGGATGCAAACATACAGGAGTGGCACACTCACATGTGATTTAAATTTTTATCGATGAGAGGGTAGAAGATCTGCGTTTAAAAAAGAGAACCAAAGAAGGTAGAAGCAATTAATCCCCACTTTCTAAAACAAACAAAATGTATATTTTTCCATCTTCCCCGAAGCTATATGTAATTGATTATTTTTAAAACTTCCAGGAGATAAATTTATCCTCTCCCTGTTTTCTCTACACTAGCTCTACTCCAAGTGAAACCCGTGAATATACTAACCTAACCTTAAGACATATCAATTTCACTCAAACTCAGCCAAATTAAGCTCACAATCGTCTGTGACAGGCAAAATCTGGATTTCCTTTTCCTGACATGCTGTGTACTTCATTAACATTGTGTTATCACAGTTCGCGCTTGACTGACGACGTACTTGCTTATTACAGTCAGTGTAAACACCCAATGTGTCTGTCATTCATCTACCTAGATAACTGACGATGCATTTATTCCCACTGCATTGTTTGAATTAGAATATTGTGTCGCTTTCTTGTCTTGTATGCTTGTGCTTGTTTATCCGTGTATGTGGATAATATAAATCTCTTTTTATAGATACACATACTGTGCAGTTTTTGTACATGCACTGATCCAGTTGCATCAAAACTTTGACTCTTTCCTCAAAACAGTTCTACAAGTCAAAGCAGCTGTCCCCTGAGATAGTGAGAAGTGCACATCTGCACTAAACTTGTATGACAGAAGAAAGTAAACTATTCCGTATATCATACGTGGCTTTATGTTCCCAAAATGCTTCTCCCTGGTAGCATGGAACTTAATCACTCCCTTAAGCAAGCAGCAGGAAAAAAACTGGGGTCCTTTTCTTAAAACAATCCACACTTCTTCGTCGTCTTATTATTTTTTATTCCTACTCTCTTCTAGCTTATACATAACTTATCCTATTTTGAGACATTATTTAGTAGAAAAGCATGAACTCTTTTTGTATTCATCCACAAAATGGATGTCATATAACTAATTCAAATTTATTTACATATTTGAAAAATCTCTGTAAACTGATTATCGCCAAGGTACTACAAAGGATATAAAACACATTTTTGAAGGAATGCATGCTTAAAATCCAGTTTGCCCATTTTTTCATGAAAAAAAATCTAAGGAATCTCATTGTTTGCAGGAAACAGGGTTCTTGTATTTACTGATGTGACACATCAGTGGTGTCTTTTTTCAGCTTGTGATAAAATATTGTGTATGTCTGCCTGCGTGTGCAATTGTTTGTGTTTATATCATTTCAAATATATGTCTGTGTGCCTCAGTGTCTGTGTGACTGAATTGATCAGTAAGTTTCCTCAGACAGAGTATACGAACATACATACTTAGAATATATCCGTGTGTGTTTGTGTGTGACGTGCGTGCGTGCGTGGATGCGTGTGAGTTGATTACAACCCTCAATATTCTAAAGACTATATATATATATCAATAAAAAACATTCACAATTTTTCCTTAACTAGTACAAGTTTTATTATTGAGAGAAAAGATTTGACGAGATTGCTTTTAATATTTATTCAATGCAGTTCAAAGCCATTGTGTATTTGCACAGTATCTTTTGTGTGAAACAAAACTGGCAAAGAAGTGATTTAATGTTTTAAATCTTGGGATTTTTTTTAAAAGTTCCACATAATTTTTACATTTTCCGAATCATAAACGACTAACTTAATCATTTGATTCTGAATAGTTTTACAAGAGAACCTATAAACACAGACTGTTTTTTTTCATAAATCATTTCTTCTTGCGGTTTCTCGTTATTTTTTTGGTCACGTGTTTGCTCTGGGCTGTGATGTAAGAAGATCTGCACATTGATAGACCTCGTTAATGTGGTCCTCAAATTCTGCAATTTAGAAAAATAAATACCTATAAAGATCATATTTTGATACTGCATGCTTCTCATGTTATCTGATATTTTAACATTAGCTTAACATTCGTTATATGTTCCAATACAACATATAGGACAAACTTTGGCACTAAATCATCTGCCCATAACATTTTCGTACTTTTAAGTGCTTAAAATTGAACGATTTTTCAGTTGATACTTTTTCCTTTTCATTTCTTTTCTTTTTTAATAAAAAGGCGTAGATCGTCTTAGTTTCATTGAGCTCACCTTCCTGTTTTCCTGATGATGTTTGTCTTATACGCCTAAGATCTAAAGCAGAGATTATAATAAAGGTATGAATAAGATATATAAAAAGTTATAATAAATATTGACAACTGTTGATGCATTAACACAAACTTCCATCCTCTCACATGGGAAAGCACGGATAAACGGAAAGATTTATGGTATGGCTATATGGGGCGCAACTAACCGATGGTCCAGAAGGAGTGATTAGCCTTGTAAAGCTAATAAACTCGGTTACACAGAAAAATACACTTATTATTATTTTTGCCAAATAACATAGCACATTTTCTAACAATTATTATTTAAAAACATAATTAATATGGATCATAATAACGATTATTTTAGAGCCTAGGATTCGTAAGAGACATGGATAGAATACAAAGGACTAAAGAAGAAACAACCATGGAAACAAGCAATGAAAGACAAGCATAGAAGACACAAAGAAGGTTACTAATGAAGCAGCAGGTTTAAAGTAGTTTTGACAAAATCTAAAAGTTTTTAAATATTCCACTAGTTCTTAAAGCACAGAAGCTTACTTTGCTGTCTTCGCCGTCTGAAGATTACAAACAAAGTGACTGATGCGATGATAAGGGCGGTTATTGCCACAATCACAATAATAATAATAATTGGATGATTCTTCGCTTCAGAAGGCAAAGATTCTTGACTAGGCGTCGTTGCTCCATAGCTGACTACAAGAACAAATAAAAATGATAAAACAACTTTAAGCAGTATTTCCCTGTTTAGAAAATAAAGATCATTACAGAGGCATATTATTGAGTGCAAAGACAGATTTATAGACATGAGGACAATAATGTATTTACTTAGTTATACGAGGTATTTCTTAAAAAAAGGCTGAATAATAATGTGACAATAATAATGGTTAATAAGCACTTGCTTAAATTCACTTTTAGGAATACATTGTGCTTACAAGCATCTACAAAAGGAAAGAAACTATTCTAATGTTATACAAGTGGCAAATAGTTATGACCAAGATATAAACGATTGTTCTTGTGGTATCTAAATTCGATAGACTGAACATTAAAACTTGACATTATTTCTTTTCTAATCGTTCTTTACTTTTACACAAACTAGTTTTGAATGTAAAAAAAATGTTTACCTGAAGTTAGAGGCACTGTAGAAAATGTTTTGCAGGTGTCATCTTTAAAAAATTGATAAATAGTTGTCAATTCCTTGCTTTAAAACACTTACACTTATGTTTATTTTACTTTCAGTTTATAGATGTAGCTAACGTAATAAGCAGTGGTATATTAACTATTTAAATTTTATTATTGTAATAATGCTATGTTATATTGTACTATGGTTAGGGTCAAATAAAATTTACAAAAATAAAATAAATAAAAATGAAAAACAACAAGAAAAAATGGCGGTGATAGTGACGATAATATATTACTAATACCAAATGTTTAGTAAGATAGTCGGGGAAATGGATTATGTTTCATTAGATGAATTTTATTATGTAAAATGTGCGTACTTTTCATTTTAAAATGGTTTAATAGATTGTAGATGGACATTATTAACTGTAAATTAGTTTCCAAATTATATTTCAATATTGTGAGACATACATAAAACGTTATAATACACATAGATTTGGGCCAATAAACAAAAACACGATCAAAAGTTAAAACAAGCAAAAAGGGCGATGAAGGTGATAATAATCTGTTACTGAATGCTAAACATTTAGTAATATACTTAGTTTGGAATTATTACTTCTAATATGTGTACACTCTGCATTTTAAAAACGTTTGATATAGTGTAGACGGATATCACTAACTGTTGATTAGTTTAATATTTTAATTTAAGCGTTTTTAAATATTTTGTTACAGTCATCTATTGTTTCATATTTAAAAAACAGTTTATTGGAGTCTGAATAATCACATTTTTCGTTGCACATACACCTGTATGCATGCTAATGTATGGCGAGGACTTCTGAAATAAATATTATAATTCTTTATTAATAAATTATTAAAGTTGAGGGCAAAATGTCAGAGCTTACCGGTCGAAATGACTTGTGAAAATGATGTTTTAGTTGAACCAATCACAGTTACAGTGATGATGTAGTTCCCCTTTTCCTGAGGCAGTTGCCACTCGAGTGAACACTTGCCCCGGTAACACTCGTTGCCGTTGCAGGCGGTATTGTCAAGATGCCATGTGTAGCCATAACCACCAACTTTTGTACTCACTGTTCTGTTGTTGCTCTAGCAAACAAATGGACACAAATATGTAGGGAAAGCAATAGTTATAACGTAATTATTTCTATTATTTTTGCTTGAATTCTTAATAATAAATTTGTAATATCAAAATGTAAAAAAAAGTCAATTTATTTTGTGCATAGTATTAAATTTACAAATAAATATACCATGTCTTGTTTCAATGCCAGACTAAAAATAAGTAAAAAGGCACGATATAAATATAGGAAGAAATACAACTGAATGTACTTTTGGGATGACTGGACAAATGATACAGGCATCACCAGTAATAACTGTCAGTAAATAGGATGAGAAAACACAAGCACGTGCTTTCTCTCTCTCTCTCTCTCTCTCTCTCTCTCTCTCTCTCTCTCT